>JAOQMQ010000196.1:16522534-16534339 GCA_027563845.1 Erythroxylum subrotundum
TTATTAATAATAAATATTTTCATTACAAAACTGTAACTGAAGAAAATAAAGTTGCATGTAAATACACTTGCTTTCCAAGGCACTATATTTACATAACTCCAACAGATTCTCAAACGGAGAGGCTAGTAGGGAATGGGATGAACACAATATTTTGGCCTGGCAATTAGATATTTGATGGTCCTCTTATAAATAAGGCCGAGTTGAGTGTGTTGAAAGACATCATTCCAGGCAATCAAAACCTGTTAAATGCAAGTTGGTTAAGAATGAGATTCTTATGAGAATCAATGACAACAATATGCAAATGGAGATCAACAATGTAGAATTAAAAGGAAATGTGGAAGACAAAAATTAGTAGCGTTCTAATACTAATGGAATATACAATAATATTTCATGCAAAAAAAAAATTCGACAGAATATCATAAATGTCTCATGGTACAAAATGGTATAGTGTAAATACAATCTTCCTAGAGTAACTACAACTTTATGGAGAGCTATAAAGGAGAAACTACCCACTATTGACAAATTAAACAAGTTTAATTACTTGACAAACAAGTGCCGAGAGAGCACTTCACACATATTTTTCAAATGTAAATACACATGTGGAGCTTGGAAAACAATGTGCAATCAATAATCTACTAGAGGAGTGGCAATAGATCATAAGTTGGAGTATGAACTTATAACAAGTCAAGAAAGATCATAAACTTATTATATAGCCTTATCCTACTTGGTATTACATATATGGGATGAAAATAAGAGACACATATTTTCGCAAGAAGGATAAAAGCTATAAACACTTCATGACAGGGCCAGTTAACGCTATTAGAATCCACATAGCTTGTGCTAACACGTGGAGATGTAACCAATTTTTTAATAAATATTTTCAATTGCAATTCATATATGAAAGTTTCCTATAAAGGCCTCCGCTCACATTAATTGGTACTTATGTATATATATTCAACTGAATCCTTTTGAATGGAATAAGTGTGCATGATGTTTGGCCAAATGTTTAGCAACAGAGAGTATGGATATTTAATAAATACATTATAGTAAAAAAAAAAAAGATTTTGTCCATTCAACAAACCCAAGAAAAGTTATAGGTAGGACTTTGATATTGATGATTCAGAGCCTTTGCCTACTAATTACACAACCCACCCATGTCTGAACAAAAGTATAGGGAGAAGGTTATTTTCTGAGCCGGAAATTAGTTACAGGATAAGGAAAGAAGAAAACAGGAAAATAAGGTGACGGTCCAAACATAAAAGGCAGTAGCGTAGTAGTACAAATTACAAAACAAAACCCACAAGCTTTGTAAGTTCAGAGGGTAAATTCGTCAATACAAAGAACAAAATCACCAACGTAAGCGCAATCCTTAGTCTAAGAAATTGTTGTCTCAAACTCTCAACCGTCTCTCTCCCTCTCACAAGGAAAGAGAAAATATATCTGTTTTTCCTTTCGATTTCATCTTGCTGTGTGCTCTGCTCGGTGCTCTTAAGAATGGCGCCGGGCATTGGAGACTTCCAGCTGGTCCAGGCTTCTGGCGCCCGGAAGTCTTCTCTGACGGTCCACGACACTGACGACGATATGGAGGACGTCAGACTCCTTGATTCTTACGAAAACCAAAATGATTCGCATGTGATTGGGATTGGTGATGATGAAGAAGAAGACGGAGTTGTGAGGAGGATTCACGTGAGGGTCACGGGGATGACGTGTGCAGCGTGTTCCAATTCTGTAGAATCAGCCCTCAAGAGCGTTGATGGTGTTTTTAAAGCCTCCGTTGCCTTGCTTCAGAACAAGGCTGTTGTTGTCTGCGACCCTAACCTGGTCAAGGTTGGTGGTGAAACCTTTGAGTTTTTTCTGCAGAGTTTGAATTTGACTTTTAATGTTTGGTTATTTCTGTTGTTCTAGTTCCGTTTGATGATCTGCATGTTATACTTGAGAATGTTAATTTGGAAATCTTTGTAGGCGTTGATTTGTGTTTGACGTTGTCATTAATGTATGTTTGATCCTGAAAATTTACTTCCATATGTATTTGAATTATTGGTATATGGTTATGGAGCCATTTTTTAATGCTCACTGTTAATTGGGACTGATCGTAATTTATCTGCAGTTTTCAGTCAATTGCATGAGCTGTTTACTTGTATTATAGACATTAACTTTCATGATCTTACGGATATTTCTCAATTCAGGATGATGACATCAAGAATGCAATTGAGGATGCAGGCTTTGAAGCAGAAATACTACCTGAACCTGTCACGTCTAAGGCAAAACCAAGTAATACCCTTACTGGGCAGTTTACAATAGGAGGTATGACCTGTGCCGCATGTGTCAACTCTGTTGAAGGTATTTTGAGGAATCTTCCTGGTGTGAAAAGGGCAGTAGTAGCTCTAGCTACTTCATTAGGAGAAGTTGAGTACGATCCTACTATAATCAGTAAGGATGATATAGTGAATGCAATTGAAGATGCTGGTTTTGAAGGTTTGCTTGTACAGAGCAGTCAGCAGGATAAAATCATCTTAGGAGTTGCTGGGGTGTTCACTGAGATGGATGCACAGCTTTTAGAAGGAATACTTATCGCATTGAGAGGAGTACGGCAGTTTCGTTTCAGCAGGATATCCAGTGAACTTGATGTTCTCTTTGATCCTGAAGTTGTCAGTTCTAGGTCCTTGGTTGATGGGATTGAGGGAGGAAGCAATGGAAAGTTTAAGTTACATGTTATGAATCCTTTTACAAGAATGACCTCAAAGGATGTCGAAGAGTCATCCATTATGTTTCGGCTTTTTGTCTCCAGTTTGCTTCTCAGTGTGAGTAGCTGCCTCAAGATTTTAATTCTATACTCCTTGTTTTCTCTCTCTCTCTCTTTTCTTTTCTTTTTTAATAATTTGTGATCTCACCATGGGTTGACTGCATTTTTACGTAGCAGATTCCTATCTTCTTCATACGAGTTGTATGTCCTCACATACCAATGTTGTATTCACTACTACTGCGACGATGTGGACCCTTCCTAATGGGAGACTGGTTGAAGTGGGTATTGGTGAGTGTAGTTCAATTTGTGATTGGAAAGCGCTTCTATGTAGCAGCTGGCAGAGCCCTTCGCAATGGTTCAACCAACATGGATGTTTTAGTTGCATTAGGAACCTCAGCATCATACTTCTACTCTGTATGTGCACTACTATATGGTGCAGCCACTGGCTTTTGGTCTCCAACTTACTTTGAGACAAGTTCCATGCTGATAACTTTTGTGTTGTTGGGAAAGTACTTGGAGTGCCTTGCCAAGGGAAAAACATCAGATGCAATCAAGAAGTTGGTAGAGCTTGCACCAGCGACTGCACTGCTGGTTGTCAAAGACAAAGGTATCTGCTTTCAATGTTGTTTTGTCAAAATTTTACGTTTTTTTGTGGAAGTTGAGTTTGAGCTTCATTAATCTTGTTGCAAAATTTTGAAATGAATGCTCTGAGCGACATCTAAGTATGTGATAACTAGAAAGACAATTAAGGAAATAAGTAATATAACTTTGTTGGCCTTGTAGATGGAATCTGCATTGAAGACAAGGAAATAGATGCCTTACTTATTCAGCCTGGTGACACATTAAAAGTTCTTCCTGGGGCTAAAGTTCCTGCTGATGGTTTGGTGATATGGGGTTCAAGCTATGTCAATGAGAGTATGGTAACTGGTGAATCTGCTCCTGTCTCAAAAGAGGTTAATTCAGCAGTTATTGGAGGTACAATAAATTTACATGGTGCCCTTCATATACAAGTCACAAAAGTAGGATGTGATGCTGTTTTGAGTCAGATAATTAGTTTGGTTGAGACAGCACAAATGTCCAAAGCTCCAATTCAGAGGTTTGCAGATTTTGTAAGTATCACAGCCATTGCTTTTGCTATTTACTTTTTTCCTTCTTCATTGTTTGGGGTGGGGGAAGCAGGAGGTCATCTTTTGCTCATCATATGGGTATAGTAGTGCTGAATATCAAAGTTCTTGATTTCATAAGTTTTGACATTAGACTAAACTAGGATATTTGGATACGATTAATATATCAAAACCATCATATTCAAAGAACTTGAATTAAGTGAATACTTTGTACATCATCAACAAGCCAGTTGAACATTCTAAATCAAACAATTTGAGATTTTGCACTAATCTTTCTGTAGCTTTTCATCTTCATTATATGTTCTAACAATGCCTATATCAGGGGCAAAAGGAAAGCTTTATGAGACTTTATCTTCAACTGATTAGCATTCCAGCAACTAAATCTACCAGGCTTGTGTTTTGGTTCTGCACTTGTGATCTACTTTCTTCTATCCTTTTTCCCCACCTTTTCCTTTTTGTATTCCTCCTGCTTCTGAGCTGGAATCTCTTATTGGTTTTTGCATATCATTGTACGTACATTCAAATGCCATTCTTAATATCTTTTGGCTTGCAGGTTGCAAGCATTTTTGTTCCTACTGTTGTTGCTATGGCTTTGCTAACCTTGATTGGCTGGTAAGTTGCTTCTGGGTTGTTTTTCAGGCTATTGTGATCCATATTGACTTAGGTATTAAATGTATGCCTTACTTTTACGTAACATTCTTTTTCATGTTCCTACTGTTAACCTTGTTTGACTGGGAAGTTGCTTCTGGGTTGCTTTCCTGGCTATTGTGTACATTGACTTGGATATTACGTGTTTGCCTACTTTTCACATTATTCTTTTACTTCCTGTAGGTATGTTGCTGGATCTATGGGAGCTTACCCGGAAACATGGCTTCCAGAAAATGGAAATTACTTTGTTTTTTCTCTCATGTTTGCAATCTCTGTGGTGGTAATCGCATGTCCATGTGCTCTTGGATTGGCAACACCAACTGCCGTCATGGTTGCAACTGGGGTTGGTGCAAACAATGGGGTGTTGATAAAAGGAGGGGATGCTTTAGAAAGGGCTCAGAAGATTAAATACGTCATATTTGATAAAACAGGCACCTTAACCCAAGGAAAAGCCACTGTTACTACTGCAAAAGTATTCAATGGGATGGATCGTGGGGAATTCCTCAGATGGGTGGCTTCGGCGGAGGTGATTTTCTGCTGATTATTACATGTGAATGCATGTGCATGTGTTCATTTCTTATCATGGTCCTTTTTATTTTTTCCCCCAAAAACATGCACAGACAGACCTGTGCATGTGTTTTTGCTGAGCATGAGGCTCATTTATGATAAAGACTCAAGGGAGAAAAGAAGAAACACCTTGATGTTTTTTGACATGACATCCTTCAGAAATTGGGAGCTGGGAGGTGGGGGCATGGTGTTCTAGTTCTTCTCTCTTCCATTGATAATGGTTTTCGTTAACAGTAGCAGCATGACTAATCACTTCCCCGTCCATTTCTTAACATGGTTCAGGCAAGCAGTGAACATCCATTGGCAAAAGCAATAGTGGAGTATGCACGCCATTTCCATTTCTTGGATGAATCTTCTCCAATTTATGGTGGTCACAGCAACAGTAAAGGTTCCACAATATCCAGATGGCTTCTTGATGTCTCAGAGTTTTTGGCTCTTCCTGGAAGAGGCGTTAAATGCTTGATAGATGGAAAACAAATTCTGGTGAGTTTTTCGGCGTACAATATAGGTGTTTTTTGGTGCATCAATTAAAAAAGATATTTTTTGACCCCTGGGGTACTCATAGCTGTATACTATGTCCTGAATAGGTTGGCAATCGAAAGCTAATGACCGAAAGTGGAATTGCCATTCCAACAGCTGTAGAAGATTTTGTAATTGAACTTGAAGAAAGTGCAGAAACAGGCATTCTTGTTTCATTTAATGACAACCTAGTTGGCGTTTTGGGAGTTGCAGACCCACTAAAGAGAGAAGCTGCTGTAGTCATAGAAGGCCTTTGCAAAATGGGTGTCAAACCAGTTATGGTGACCGGCGATAATTGGAGGACTGCTCAAGCTGTTGCTAAGGAGGTTCGTAGTTTCTCTTAATAGTTTTATCGAATTCAGTTCGTAACATAAATTCGGTATGAAGTCACTGTGGATGATTATCTAGGCATTTTGCTGATGTATAGTGCATCTTAATTGCTTAATTATGGTCCTTTCTCCTATTACTTATACCATTTATTACGAAGTGATCTCCATCCCTTCAATGGGCACCAAAGTTATGACATTAGACTCTGTTTTCTTTTAAATGATAGATAGTCGTTATTTGCAGCTGATAAAAAGAAGAGTTACAAGGCAGACTCATCTGATTCTTCCTCGTGAAACAAATTCAATTTACCCTTTCTTTACTGCTAGCATAAACATCTGTTTGACATGTTTTTTTGCCAAGCAAATTTAGTGGGTGCTGGTTGGGTGTGCAGGTTGGCATTGAAGATGTTAAGGCTGAAGTAATGCCAGCGGGGAAGGCTGATGTCATCTGCTCATTTCAGAAGGATGGAAGCACAGTTGCAATGGTGGGTGATGGTATCAACGACTCACCTGCTTTAGCTGCTGCAGATGTTGGCATGGCGATTGGGGCAGGAACTGATATTGCTATAGAAGCTGCTGACTACGTTTTGATGAGGAACAATCTGGAGGATGTAATCACAGCCATTGATCTCTCAAGGAAAACTCTTGCCCGCATACGATGGAACTATATTTTTGCTATGGCATACAATGTAGTCGCCATACCTGTTGCAGCAGGGGTTTTCTATCCATCACTAGGGATCATGTTGCCACCATGGGCAGCTGGAGCATGCATGGCTCTCTCATCTGTAAGTGTTGTATGTTCTTCATTACTCCTTAGAAGATATAAAAGACCCAGGCTTACCACTATACTGCAAATAACTGTAGAGTGAAACAGAAAAAAATAAAAAATAAAAAATAAAAAAGAAGAAAAGAAAAGGTATCTAGGCTCAGAGGAATTGGAGATGGGGATAAAATCAGTTTGTCCCAGGTTTTGTGTAACATTTGTCCTCTTTCTGGGATTTGTTTTTACATTTTTTGTACAACAACAGGGGTATGCTTCTATCAACCCCATTCCATTGTAAATGGTACTTCTGTACAATGGTGTCAAAAGTTTTGCTTACGTCTTTTGCCTTGTTTCCTGATAGCTGTTCTTGTTTAACAAGTCGAGAATCAGTGCTTTGTTCCTATATAATTAGATTTTGGCGAAACATGACATTTATAAAAAAAAAAGTAAAATAAAAAATAAAAAGGAAATCCACATCACGAGCACGAATAAGAAATAATTAAAGAAACGAGGAAAGGAAAATGCAAACGACACTCGTAATATATTACATTACAAGTCACTAAACAAGTACGAGGTACAATACGTTAAAGTTTTCAGGGGGGCTTCTAATTCCCTTGTGGTCATGGGCTGGGACGAACTTGAGTTTGTTTCATTTCAAATATAAAAAATCAGGTCTAGTTTGATATAGGTGGTCTGAAAAAAATTCAAATTGTATTCCGTGAGAATCTACGTTAAAGGAGGGCCATGCATAAGACTGGCAACCTCTCAAAAAGAGAGAGAGGCAAAAGATGAAACTCTATTCCTCCATTTCGAGCTCTTTCTTCTCCGTCTATCTCTCTCTTGTTTCCTTCTAGCTTTGTTCTTCCTTTGATGACAACGTTTTCTCTGCAAAGCTAAACAACATTAGATTTCCATTTAGCTTTTAAACTATTAAACTATAACGGAGATAGGCCTTTCATCTCTACCCTCAACCACCCCGTTTCCCTCTTCTCCTCCATCATCCCCTTCTCAACCTGCAACGACCTTTGCACCTTACTCTTCTTGCCCATCTCACTCTACAAATCAAAATATCCCACTCTCAGCTTCTGTCATTCCGCCTCATAAAGCTTCTGCCCCATCTGACGGCGTGTATCAACAGAACAAAGGGGCTAAAAAGACATGGAAACAAGTTGTGGGTGACAATTCTGACCCTTCCTTGTTCTACTGTCCTCCAATCTAGATTGAAGGCAAGCTAATAGTGGCTCTTCTGCAAGGAGGAGCAAGGACATGGGATGCTGTGCTTATTGGATTTTTTATGGATAAACGACCTGCTTTTCTGTGATACAAGCATGGACTTAGAGAAATTGAAAAGGTAGAAGACTAATGGAAGTTATGCTAACTGAGGAAGATAACTTAATCTTTACCTTCTCTAAATCAGAAGCTCAGAAGGTAATTGAAGAAGGCCCTTAGCACATCTCTCAATTTTCTTTATTTCTTCAAAATTGGCAACCGGGCATGGAATTAGAGAAAATTAGATTGAAAAACATTTCTCTGTGGGTGAATATCCATAATATTCCTTTGGAATACTAGACAACTAAAGGTTTGAGTATGCTAGCTAGTTACTTGGGAAAACTAATTTGTATGGATGAAAACACTGCTTTGAGAAAATAAGTTGGATTTGCACGATTATGTGTGAGTGTGGATATTTCTAAGGAAATGAAAAACAACATTCCTATCGTAAGGTTGTCCGATGGGATTCTCTTAAAGAAGACAAGTATTGGTTACATACCAATGGAAACCTTTCCTAAAAGCACAAGGCAAATAATGGAAATCAACAGGGAGAGTTTTCATTAGAGGAGACTATTGGGAGGTGGTGGGATTGGAGAAGTTTAATTATAAAGATAGCAAAGAGTTGGTGGAAGCAAAACATGTATTAGATAACCATGAAAGCCTAGGTAGGTTAGTTCAGGTTGAAAGGAAACCACCTACAAAAGGTAAGAGTGTCCAAATTAATAAATTTCCAGATTAAGTTCAACCAGTGGAAATTCAACAGCAAACTTTGAGTGCCTTAATAAACTATTAGGGAACCAGTGGGAAAATGAAAAGGAAATTAGTGGGAATAATCTTTGCCATAGAGACCATGAACTCCAACTAAATGTGCAAACTCAACAGTTGGAAGAACAACAGAGATGAGTTACCCAAGAGGAATAGTTTGAACAAGTAACCTCTCGAAAGAGCAATAAGAGCAGTAGGAAAAGCTCCAAAGGAAAAAAGCAACCTCATATGACCCTGATAGTCTGGAATGTTAGAGCAATAAACAACCAAGCTTAATGCGGTAAGGGATTTTGTTATGAAGGAAAAACCTATATTATTTTGTTTATTGGAAACCAAAATTAGGGAAGCAAATATGAATAAATTAAGTTATTTGGGTAGTAAATGGTAGTTTCTCACAAACCACCAATGCCATGCTTATGGAAGGATTATTATTGTTTATGATGGAGATCTTTTAGAAGTGGAACCTATGGAAATCAGTCAGCAATTTATCCACATTTAAAATGGAAAATATTTATGCTTTAGCTACGTTTGTCTATGGTTTTAATACAGGGTTTCAAATAACTGAGCTATGGACTTCCCTTCGAAGACTCTAAGTTTCTGTTAGAGGTCCATGGTTAGTTAGTGGGGACTTTAACGTCACTCTATACAGATCAGAGGCGGAAGGGAACTATAACCTACTCAACTACACCTCTGATTTGTTTGATTGCATGCAGGATTTGGAATTAACAAATTTAAAATCCGAAGGTCATAAGTTCACTTGGTCCAACAAACAAAGCTCTAACTGGTTCATTCGGAAAAACCTAGATAGTATATGCTTAGGCAGTTTTTTATCACTTCTTTTAGGAAGGGAATTGTGGAACAAGTATTGTTGGTATCATTCATCAATTTGGAGAAAAAAATCAAAAGCTCCATCAAGTAGCAAATGTTGGTTGTTCATCTTCTGATCACCTACTTCTAGATAGATTATCTTGTTTCTACATTGCCTATTTAGGGTTGCCTTGTGCAAGTAGGAAGTATTTTGGTCCCCTTCCTTGATCCATCTTATGCAAGATCTCTACTTCATCAGTGAAAAGTCATAGCTTATATCCTTATCAAAGTTTCTCATTATTGTTTTCTCCATGTTTTGTAGGCTTATAGAAGTGTGACTAAGGGTCAGATTAGATTGGGTTTCATTGAGTTTTCTTTTAGCAATATCTAGCAGATGGTGTGTGTTCCTTATATTGTCCATAAAGAAAATCTTCATCTCCTGTTGAATCAAATTGATTATTCTTTCATATATAAACTATTTAGAGCCTCAAATAGAGGTAACCATACCCTTACATAAAGCTTCTGGGAAGCTTGCAATATTAATCAGGAAATTGTTAAACCTAAAAATTTTCTAGTAGATTCTGAAGAAGTTTTTGTGCTTATCATATAATGATAAAAATGAAGTAATTTTCAAAGACTGTATAGCTAGTTGGAAAGATCTAAAACTAATGTTGATTTCCCGAGAATCTGTCTAGCTTCTTTCGAATAAATGAACCATTAGCCTAGTTTTTTTTCCAGGTGTAAAAGCAGCCACCTAATGGAGTGTCCAACGCCTAAATGTCCTTCAGGCAAGCTTTAAAGTCAGGGCATGGGGTGGTTAAGGTTCTTTCTCCTTCAAATTCATTGACACTTATGATTGCATTAAAATCCCCTACAATCATCCATAGAGTGGTGGGTGTTTATAGGAATATCTCTCTGTGCTTTCAACAGAGCTAGCCTTTGATAAAAAGTGTGATGAGCATAGATAAAGGAGATGTGTATAACTGAATCAGTTACCTTTTTCTTCAACTTTCAAATGCATAAGCTAATCTTAGGCAAATTCTACCTGAGCTTGTACCATAAAACTATCATAACAGAAAATGATTCTACTATTTGGATGTTGTATATGATTGCTAATATGTAACCATTAATCAGGAAGTGAATTCAAGATGTTATAATTTTGGTGTTTCATTCTCATTTCCAAAATACCAACAATATTTACTTTATTCTCTAGAATCTGATCTCTAATTATAAGCTTTTTATGAGGGGATTAACCCCTCTAACATTCCAAATTAAGATGTTCATTTAGAAGGATCCCCTACTAGGGATTTCTTCTTTCTGTTGGACTTTCTCCTAGTCACTAGTTCAAAGACAAATTTGATGTTCACCATGTGGTATGTGCTTTCCAGTAGTTCCCCTATGTAAGCAAGTGTATCAGTAGTTTCATTATTATAGGCAAGTCTATTAGTATCTTCCACTTCCAAGGATTTTTGATTTACCAGAAGAGTTCTTGGTTCATTTACATATTTAGTTACCTGTTGGGTGTTTGACAATTGAATTGAACTATAATCATTTGTTTTTAGAACAACATCATTTGGATTAGTGTCCTCTATATTACTATGAATTAGCTCATTATAATATGCTATTTTAAAGATCTTACCAGTAGGTTTCCACACCTTTTTTTAATCTATATTTGGCTTCCATACATAGCTAACTTTTAATGCATCTTCCATAAGTTGCAAGTTTTCATCAAGCCTAATTATAGGGATAACATCTATGAGATTGTTCAGAACACTTACCAATATGCATAACCTCTCAAAATTTATCCTTTTTATTTGAGCAGTTTCCTGGTCCATGCAAATTGGCTTGCCAATGAAGCTTGCTAGATGACTCAGCCCCAAGGTATTTCAATATTCCAAGGGCACTCTTTGTATGTAAATCCACACAGGTATATATTCATGCATAATTCCATCAAAATTTGGTTTCCACATTTATAGTAGGTGTGGTTTCTAGAATTTGCCTTGTTTTTTTCCTCATGCAAGAATTTGAATAGAAAAATTTCATCTGCATTGACATGAACTTCTTGCAATCCATTCTTTCTTTAATTATTTAAGGCCCATTCCTTCATAACAGGAAAAGCCACCCTTTTGTCCAGGAAAAATCCCACAATAGTATCATTCCATTTTAGAGCACCTGCTTTCAGAGTCTCCAACGGTCAAGATACAATTCTAGTTTATAAGATCTTGCTTAGGGGGTTGTCAGTGAGCTGGGGGGGGGGGGGGGGGGTGAGTGTCC
>JAOQMQ010000196.1:16534439-16544954 GCA_027563845.1 Erythroxylum subrotundum
CTCCAACCAGAGAGCTTGCTACACAAATTGAAGATGAGGTGATAAAGTTTTGTTGCTCTTCAAGAGTCTCTTGCACGCGTGTTCTGCATTTGGCATGACTGTTAGTGCTATAGATTTTCTTTTGTCAGAATACTGAACTTTCAAATGAAAGGTCAGTGCTTCTATGGTGGAGACCGATGCTGATTATTCAAATGAATATTCAGTGCTTGTATGTTGGAGCTCCGAAGGGTCCTCACCGGAGAGAATTAGATCGAGGAACTGAAAAAATTAGGGCTGAATAGAGTTTATTGAAACTTTTTAACCCGTTACTTTCTGGACTTAAACATGATAAGTTGTTACTCTGGCAATTTGTAGCGTGGCTAAATATAGGTCAGACGACCTTGTTAAGTCGATTTTGAACAAGAGCAATGAAACTTGTTACTTCTTTTTCTTGTACAAAAAGAGTTAGGCATTGAGTATCATGATTGAAGTATTTTGTACACTAAGACATATCATCTGAAGCTCTTATGTTGTACATTGATAGTACAGTCGTCTAAATCTAATGGTAAGTACCAAAGGCAGGATTACCACATGTATTGATTATGGCACTATAAATCTGTACATTCTAGAGAACAAGCTGATAGATATTACTAGAAAACCTTCAACTTGACTAGATATTACTAGAAAACCTTCAACTTGACTTAATGCCAATTGACTGCAAACATGAATCCAAGAGCACTGGGAAACTTAGCGCTCTGCTATTAAAGTTGAATCATCACCATTTACATAAGGAACACTATTGGCAAGTGCATTGGTGGCAGTTCCAGCATTCGAGTCATTTGCTTCAACTTCAGCCTTATTCAGATTCCAAAAGAAAAATGAAATAAATCATATAAAATAACATGAATATTAACAAAGGTGCAACTGAAGAATCTACCTGCTCAATTGGAATCAAAGAATGATCCTGAGTTTTCTTGGATAATTCTCTCAAAGTACCCTGCAGCGTGGTATTCACAATTTGGACAACAATGCCTTAGTGTTATGAAACCTAATTAAACTTTATCTTTAGCATATCTCTACACCAAGTACAGGGGCGCACAAGTATTCTGAATGCTCTTGCAATTCACTGGATGCATTGGTAACACTCATAATATTATGAACCCCCCTTGCTTATTAGAACACAGGTTAAGTGATACAATTCTGGTGAATACCTCTCTTCATCAAGAATGCAGGCTCAGCAAATGCTCAGTAAACCAACTTAGATCAGCATTTGGAAGTCAAGCAGAAACCAGTCACATAAAACCTCACTAAGCAAAGTTTAAACAGCGTAAGCTTGCCTTAACATGGATACCTTGTGGTAACTGGTCTACAACTCAATCTAGCTATTTGTAGGAAATGACAAACAAGCTAGAGTTAGATGGTGCCTACTGACCAGAATATCAAAAAAGATGTTTATAAGATTCATGACTTCCAAGTAGATTTAACTTTGAACCACGTGTTGCAAGCTTCATTATTCATTGTTCAACACTTTCAGTTGAACATATAATTGGACCCACTTATTCAACATATAACATCAATGATTCTACAATTCCTTTGCCTAGCTCGTTCAAGGTTAAGTACTTCATTGTTTTAATTCCTTGACGTACCTTATTCAAGCTGGTCATTCTGCTGCGTATATGTAGTCACCATTGAAGGTCTAAAAGATCTCAACTGACTATAAATTTTTACCTTTGAAGCTCAAAAATACCTCAATTGACTCGAAAATTTTACCTATTGCAATCTTTCAACATTCTTCTTATGTTAAGTAGTATAACTCCTTCACCTACCTTATTCAACACCAATTTTGACCTTAGCATTCGACAAGTATTCATGCAGTAAAGATGGTCTGTGTCAGCAAAGTTGGATCAACTCAACTAACAACTTTTGTGAGGTAGAGCAAAAAACACCAAATGGGTGGAATAATTGCATGGCACACCTGAATCCCCATATGCCAATATGAGAAGATGAAGCAAATAAAATTACTCAAACAACACACAGCAAAAGCAACAACCAATATATCAACACGATAACCAAAGCCAAACCCATTCTATGCCAAGAATGTTAACATACAGCAAAAACAACGTATATATCAACAAAATAACCAAAGCCAAAGCCACTCTATGCCAAGAATGTCGACACACAGCAAAAATAACAACCTATACGGCAACTAAATAACCAAAACCAAGCCCCCTCTAGGCCAAGAATAGTTCCTCAAGCAGCATATGGCATAAAAAAGACAACCTATATAACTAGTAAAATATAGCTACGACAAAAAGGATATGTACTCACTCTATTTGCCCAGAAAAGCCCACAAGCATTGCATAGAGACCTTGGACCAGCAGGGCCACGGCGCATCATTGGGGTGAATTTTGAACTAGTGCCACAGTGTGCACAACTAGCCAATGGTGTGACAAACAGGAAAATATAATTAAGGAATTCTTGATAAGAACTAAATGATGGAGAAGATAAGCACCAAAGTGCTGACATTAAATAAAAGGACATAACATTTCAAATGCAAAGAGAACCACAGAGGTTCAGTATTAAACAAAAGAGAGATAACAAGAATTTTGCATTTACAAACTTGCTTCCTTCGCCATCTATGTTCCATTACCTACTTTCCCACTGCTAAATCTGCTAGATTTCTACAGAAGACATCATATATTGGGCTATTATCATGCTCTAATATTTGTATATAACTTACAAGGTCTCTTGAGAGCCATCATCTTGCCCTGAATCCTGCGAGCCACCCCATCCATTGGCTCCATCAGCTTTCTTGGAAGAAGTAAATTGACCCTTGTTACGCTGCATCCTGACGGTCATACAAATACAATTATGAAACAATCATACAAATACAATTAACAAACTACAATTATGGACAAAGAATACTGTTAGTGCAAGTCTGTCAAGTGTCCCCGGGGTACCTTCGCGTCAAGCAACCTTGAATTAAATTAGGTAATGTAAGAAGTGAAAAACCTTATAGATCATTCTAAACAGTGTTTTTATTTAATTGTTAGTGGAAATCTCAGCCCTTTCACCTACGAAGATTTGAACCCTAGTAAGTTGGGAGGTACTATGATGATAAAGTACTCTTACCTCCCTGCCATCAGGATAAATAATCAATCGTTATTCTCTATAATCTTTGATGGGGTGCAGAAAGTTTACTTATTTGCTAAAGGTAGTCCACTTTAGGTCTGCTTTCAACAAAGCATAACAAGTGAGCCCGAAAGGTTAAGGGTTACGAACAATTACAAACTTTCCATAAAGAACCACAATATTATTTCAGTGTAACACAAGCTAAAACAAAATATTGCACTTCTCTAAGATAGATGCATAATTATCTGTAGAGATGATGCTCTGCCAACTAAGAAAAAAATATTTTTGAGCAAAGAAACCTGTAAATCAAACACCCTCCATCAGACACCAAAAAACAAATTCAACAAGATCCGGATGAATATGCTCCAACGGACCAGATAAACTTCAATTTTTGGCTCCATTATCATTCAATAGCTTCATAGTTTTGAAGTTCAAACAAGACAAGCATAAGGCGTAGAAAAAAAATAAAACTCAAGAAAAAGTAGTTGCATGATATGGCTGGATATTTGTCCCAAAATCGTCATATGAAAAAGCACTGTTTTCTAGGTTTCTCTCTACTCAAATTTGTGACTGTGACCCGATAAAAATTTATTTCAATTAGACAGTTTAGGATAACAATCAATAGCTAGAGTATTATGCAAGCACTTTCTACATATTTAAAATCTTCCGCAGCAGAATCCTTTATATTTGATTCTTATGTAACAAAAACAATTATCATAAAACACTTGTTAGAAAAAGTATATGTGCAACTCAAGCAACATCTGCAAGTACATAACCTTGAAGCAGACTATAATAAAAAAATAAACAAACCTGAGTGCTACCTCTTGTCGAACACCATATCTGACTTTTTTATCAAAGCATCTCTCTTTCCTCTTTTGCCGGAATCTATTCAATGAGGCAGCTCTTTGTGGTTGTGAACATCGCCCTGGATAGTCCACAAGCATATCCTACAAAATGATCAGCAAAAGGGCACAAATATCAGGGCTATAAACATTAGCATATAGTGTGCCTACTCAGACATACTTCATTGTGTAAAAAAGTCCCGATAAATGCATACCCTTTCACTTTGAGAAGTTGATTCCAATCCATGGGAACCCGAAGATAGTTCACAACCTCCCAATAATAAAAGAACGGCTTGCACCTGAAAAACAATATACAATATCACTCGATGATATATTTCAAAATGCCACAAGCCAAGCCCTAATTCTCCAATTTAGACGACAGGTAGAGAAAAAGCAACAACCTATTGCAGCTTTAAGCAAATCCAAATTGCATTAAGTTGTCATTAATTTTATAATTCAAACTACACTAGGGTCATATAACCTCCAAACGACCACACATGGAAACCCAAATCAAGTAATTGAGCAACCTAAAACACAACACCTTATCAGGAGTGACGGCATCGAACACATAAACTTGGCCTCGAAAGGTCAACGTCAGCTGGCTGGAGATGTCGCTCCGTTGTACCGCGAGGTCCGATACGACGCCACCGTAGACGGAGTCCGGTGATACATCATTAACGACGACGATGCTGCCGGTGGCACCACCATCTTCGTAGCTCATATGATGGTGGTGGTGGTCAATGGAATCGCCGGCGACACCTTCTTCGTCGTCGCCCGTGATCGACTGGGGAACGTTTATAGGCTGAGAGTGACCGTACATTGGCAAAACTGGGTAGAGTTCAAATGAATTTGAAGCATTCCAAGGAAAAGATGAGAATAGCGATTGGGGAATTGGACGGAAACCCTAACCCTAAGTCAGTGAAAAATAGTTGAGAAATCAGAGCAGCAGAGAATTTGAAGTCTGAGAGAGAGGAAAATGCATCAGTTGAGTTTGTTTTCAACGAGTAAACAGTGTGTGTGTGTGTTTTGTGCAAGTTCGGTTACTTTGGTATGCGATGTTCAATTTAGGATAGAGGCCAACAGTGTAATTGGTTTAGTACGATATCAATGTTATAAATGGCATATCGATATCAATACTAAATATTGTTTCAACTAATTTTTAAAAATAATAAAATATTTCATTTTTAAAAAAAATTATAAAATAATGTCTATATTATGATATATAATGATTCATTTATTTATTATATAATTAATAAGGTCTTATCTCTTATGTATTTTATAGTTCAATTCCACAAAAATTTTAACAAATAATTAATATAATTATAGAAACATAAATTGTATATAATTACCTTCATTAATTCATAATTCAATTCTAAAAAACCCTAAGAAATAGTTATTAAAAGGGTTAATTAAAAAATCCAAAACTTTGCTTAATTTTGCAATTATAGCTCGACCTTTAAAAAGTAATAATATAATGTTCAAATTTTCAATTTTGTTAAATTCTAGCCCGAATTTCAAAAAGTGACAATAAAATGCTCAAATTTTCAAAAATTTTCAATTCTAATCCGATATTAGTGTCTTCGTTAAATTTATTGACCTAAATTAGATTACGCAGCTATGACAACTTCACGTTTTGATTTTAATTTTTTCCTTCATTTTCAATTTATTCCTTTGATGTCCTCACCCTTCGATTTTCAAATTACGCAATCCCAAGGCCCTCACGCTGAGGGTATTGAAAGAACGAACTGAAAATAAAGAGCTTATTGATACAGTACACTGCAATGTGAGAGTAATTTAGAGTGTTGGGAGAACAAACAGAAAATAAAGGACTGAAAGCGTAGGGAAAACAAACAGATAATGAAGAGCTAAAGCTGCATAAACTGATTTAGGAATTTTATTTTTAACAACAACTTTATTTCATTAATCTTCATTTGTTGTGTTAATTTTGGTTGGCGTGTATTAATAGTTAGGGTTTCTAACCTTAGGCTAGAATAGAAAAAAATTTGAAAGTTTGAACATTTTATTGTCGTTTTTTAGAAGTTCGGACTATAATTACAAAATTGAGCAAAGTTTGAAATTTTTTTTTGTAATTAAACCTTATTATAATTATAAAAATAAACATAATATATATAATTAGTCCACTAAATTATAAACAAAGTAATGAACAAACCTTATTACGGTATTACCTCAATCACCAATTTTGCTATCCTATAGCCTTTTTGCAAAAGAAAAATAAAAGAAACTAACAGAGCACCGGAGTAGGTAACATTTCACGACCCAAGTGGATTGGCAGAGGCGTGGAGCCGGGAGCTAGCAGGCAAGAGTGGCGATGCTACGATTTATGACAGACTTTAGAGCTGGCTATGGCGATGGTGGCAACCAAGGATGGAGCGCAAGTTGGTGACACCATGATAGACCAAACGACTAAGCGAGGTTGAATGGCGACTGACGACAATGGGATTTCATAGCGACTAGCAACGGTGGTGAGTGGTGACGAGCAACGATAGGACTTCACTGCAATTGGTGACAGTGGTGAGTGGTGATAACGATAGTGGGACGGATCGACAGAGTGGACAACTACAGTTGTGTTAAGGTTAGTTCGATATAATTTTTTATTTTTCGCAATTTGGTCTACAAAGTTTTAAATTTTACAAATGCGTCTGATACAAGACAATTATTACGAATACCAACTCATATCGATCGAAGATGTCGATATCGACTGTTAACTTAAACCGGTACGATATTAAAAGTTACTGTACCATTTTTAATCAGTAGTGTGACTGGTAATCTATTCTTTGTGATGTATTCGCAAAAGGTTCATATTTTTTCTTCTTTTTCACAAATATAGATTTTTAATATTTTACCATTAATAGATGAGTCATCCAAGTTATTAAAATATCATCCATTACTCTTTTTCAATTTAATTGCACAAGTCATTAAAATTATTAAAATTTTATATATTAATCTTTTTTCAAAATTTTAAACTTTTTTGTTAAAACATTTTTAAGTTAAACTTTAAATTACAATATTGCAATTGCAATTTTATTATTACCATCTTAATTATAACAGCTTTTTTTTACTGTGTTAATGTTATTTACAATCATACACAATTATTTAGTTTTAAATTTTTTAAAATTGACGTATTTAATTGACCATATTTAAATTTTATTTAAAGGATATGAAAAAGGATTATTAAATTAAAAAAAGGAAAAAACAGAACAATTATGAGTTAATTTGTGCTTTATAGTCAGATCAGTTAGTTGTAGTTTAGTGACACAATTATTTAAAAAATAATTTTTGTCTTATATATATTCAAGACGTACATGATAAACCCTATAAGATAATTGTATATTGCAAATAAAATTATGATAAAATCATAATTATGAGATTCATATTATTTTTATGCATTATTCCTAAATTGTTCTATTAAAATTGGATATTAATAAAGCTTAAAAGACTAGCATACATAAACTAAAATATGGAAATGCATAAGCAAACGTGTAAGTACTGGAGAAGGAGACGCATGGAACCGACGATGTCTAGAAGATAAGTATGTAGTCAAGTGCAGATGGTGCAGCAGCGGGCTGGAGCTATGATAGCAGCTACTTTGGATTGGTTAATGAGCTTTAATGGTACCTACGTGTTTAACGTCACAAACAAGAATATTTGATAAAGAAAGAACAAAGAGAAAAGAAGAAAGAGAGAAGATGAGGAAGAGAAAATAGTATATTGTCTATTTCATATTTTGTAAATGTCAGCTAATACAATTAAAATAAGGCCACTCTGAGATTCCCTCTAACAAACTTGCTAGCTAATTATTCAGTAATTCTCAAACGGTAAAATTTACATCTTAAATGTTGGATTGTTGGACTCAGCAAGCATCTAGGATGACGAAGTTTTGCTGGATCAAATTGGCTCATATCCTTCTCCTCAAGGTTTAAGCCTAGAAATTTCTGCTGCAGATCAAATGCCCATTCCCAAGTAGCATTAGCAGGACTACCATTAGACCATTGTACAAACTATTTGGCAGCTGCTTTGTTACCACGGCATAATAACCTTCGATCTAGCACAACCACTGGAATGGGTTTCAGAATGGTGGACGTGAGTGAGTCAGGTAAAGGAGTGCTAACTCCATTATCTCCAATTGCCCGCTTTAGTTGAGAAACATGAAAAGTGGGATGAATTTGGGAACCCTCAAGCAACTTCAGAGTATATGCTACTGATCCAACCTAGGCAACAACCTGAAATGGACCAAAGTATTAAGCTGATAGCTTATGGGAAGGTCGGAAGGCAACTGATTGTTGACGATAAGCATGGAGTTTCAGATAAACCCAATCCCCAACTTATTAGCTTGTTGTCGCATTTTGTTTTGTGCCCTGATCAAGTGATGCTTAAGAAGCTTAATTGTAGCCTCTTTATCTTGAAGAACCCTGCCCACTTCTTGGACCTTAGTGTCAGCAGCACAATAACAAAGATGAATTGGAGGTGGCTGTCCGTATACAACTTCATATGGAGTGGTGTTAGTGGCAGAGTGATGATTTGTATTATACCACCATTCTACTAAAGGAAGCCACTTCGCCCAATTAGCTGGAGCATCACTAGTCAGACATCGCAAATAGGTTTCTAAGCACATATTGACCACCTTAGATTGACCGTCAGTCTAAGGATGATAAGCGGAAGACATGTGTAGCTGGACTCCTTGTAGTTTAAAAATTACTTGCCAGAAATTGTTCATAAACATTGAGTCTCTGTCTTTGATTATAATCTCAGGTAAACCATGTTGAAAATGTGATCCATATAGGCCTTAGCTACCACTTGAGCAGAACAAGGATGGAAAAGAGCTATAAAATGGGTGTATTTTGATAATCTATCTACAACTACCATGATAATTTGTTTACCGGCAGATTTAGGTAACCCAGTTATGAAGTTTATATTGACCTCAGTAAATATTGCCTTTGGAATGGACAGAGGTTGTATAAGACTGGGACTAGCAACATTCTCTGGTTTGCAAACTTGACAAACGTGACAACTACGTACATAATCCCTGATTTGTTTCTACATTTTCTTCCAATAAAATAAGGTAGCTATTCGACGGAAAGTGATAGCATGACTAGAATGCCCGCCCATTGCAGCATCGTGATAGCATTAATATATCTTTTGTTTTAGCTCATCTGAATCCTCAATGACCAGCTTTCCCTTGCGTTTAAGAAATTCACCATCCCAAGAGTAATGTCGTTTGTTCAGTGTCCCCATTTGAAGACTCTTGATCAGTTCCTGCATCTTTAGGTCTTTCCTCCAAACCTCTTTGATTAAATCCAATAGCTCACTGGATATGGCATAAATTGCCATTAATATTAAGGCATGTCCACTAACTCGTGACAGAGCAACAACAACCGTGTTTTCTACCCCCTTTTTGTAAGTAATAATGTAATCTAAATCCATTAGTTTAGCCAACTAGGTGCATTGGCTAGGTATGGTTAGCCTTTGTTCTAACAAGTACTTCAAACTTTGGTGATCCGTTATGATTATTAACTGCCTCCCCACCAGATATGGATACCATTTTTAAATGAAAAATAGCACCGCTATCAACTCCTTCTCATATACCGACAATAACTAATGTTTAAGTGATAGTCCCTTGCTAATAAAGGCTAGTGGGTGCCCTTGTTGGAGCAGTACGGCTCTGAAACCAGTACCACTTGCATCCGTTTCAACAACAAAGGTCTTGGAGTAGTCGGGTAAAGACAACACTGGAGCACCAATCAATGCTTGTTTAAGAGAATCAAAAGCCAATTGAGCCTCACCAGTCCATGCGAATGCGTCCTTTTTTAGTAAATCAGTCAAAGTCCGTGATGAACCTGCGATAATATCCCGTCAACCCAAGAAATCCCCTCAATTGTTTGACACTAATTGGAACTGGCCAGTCTCTACTGCTTCCAGCTTCTTAGGATCGGTAGAAACACCTTTGGCATCGATGTAATGCCCCAAATACTCAATCTTGCTCTCCCCGATGTGACACTTGCTTCTCTTGGCATACAAGACATTTTCCCTTAAGGTTTGCAAGGCAATAGACAGGTGAGTGAGGTGCTCTTCCACAGATTCACTGTAAACTAAAATATCGTAAAAAAATACCAATATAAAGCGTCTAAGGTAAGGTTGAGAAATTATGTTCATTAGGTGTTAGAAAGTCGATGGAGCATTGGTAAGACCAAAAGTGATGCGAACCAGTTAGCTTTGGATTACATGGAAGATCTTGACCGCGGCAAGGTTTGCGGCAGGATGCGAAACAAGGCCTAAATTAGGGGCCCAATTTTGCGTTTGTTTTTTTTTCAAAAGACTATTTTGTTATTTTTCTGTCTTTTATTTTCCTAATCTTATCCGGTTTCAGATTAGGGTTGTTGGCCATTATAAATAGGCTTTATTGATATTTTCTGCGCACGATTATCTTATTTTATTCCAGAATTTGGCTTTGCATTTCTTTCAAGGTTGCTTGTCGCTCTTGTTTATCTTTTCGTCCAATCAAACGACATTGATTAAACTCCTGAACGGAGTCTAAACGTTCTTG
>JAOQMQ010000196.1:16547545-16563311 GCA_027563845.1 Erythroxylum subrotundum
TTGAGTGTCCAGAGGGACAATGTACATGAAGGTGGTGGGAGTTGTAAGTTGGTGCTGAAATGAGTGAGTTCAGAGGGAGAAGAGAGTGGGAGCAAACTATAGCAAAAGATCTATAGTAACTACATCGTGGAGATATTTTCCTTTACCCTTCTTTATGACTTGTATGTTTTTGTTCATTGTTATAGAGGTATTCAGCAGGATTTTAAGAAGAATTATAGAGAGAACCAATAATTTCAAATATCATTCTACATGCAGGAAATTGGGAATTACCAACCTCATCTTTGTGGATGACTTAATTATCTTAAATTAAGTGGACCAAAATTCACTCTTAGCTGTTATGAAAGCTATCAAAATACTCATTTAACTATTTGGACTCCATGTTAATACTAATAAATGCTCCTTTCACATTTATAGAAGTGTAAAGGATCACAGAAGCATGGTTGAGCACATCATTGGTTTTAGAGGAAAGCCTTTACCATTCACCTATCTTGGAATTCCAATAGTTGCTATTAAATTGGGTTATGGAAGTTTTAAGCCTTTGGTGGACAAAATAAAAGCTAAAATCATAGGTTGGAGAATGAAAGCTTTATCTCTAGCTAGAAGAGCTCAACTGATTATAGTTATTTTTATCTTCAATCAACAATCATTAGGCAATGCATCTTGCTATTCCAAGTGTTGTGAGCAAAACCAACAAAATTCTCAAAAAATTTATCTAATTTGGTTCAAGGGAAGGAGATTATAAAGTTGACATTAAATGGTCTAAATTCTGTAGTTGCAAGAAACATTGAGGTCTGAACATTATTCCTTTAAGACTGTTGAATAATTGCATGATGATCAAGAGACAATAAAGACTGATTAATGATCATAAGTCATTATAGTGCAGATGGGTACATGAATACTACATTAAAGATAAGAGCATTTAGGAAATTGATCTCCCTTCTAAGAAAGCATCTAGTACATTAAAAGAAATTCTCAAATAGAGAAGCTTCGTTAGATCTTATATCAGGAAGGTAGTAGGGAATGGGATGAAAATACTGTACTAACATGACAATTGGATATCTGGTGGTCCTCTTAAGGAAAAGGCTAAGCTAATTGTGTTAAAAGACATCATTCCAAATAATCAAAATCTCTCAAATGTAGTGATGTTTACGAATGAGATCCTTATGAGAATAAATGATAGCAATATGTAGATGGAGATCAACAAAGTGGAATTAAAGGAAAATATTGCTGACAAAAAATTGTGGTGTCCTAATGCTAATGGAATATTTAATAACCCATCATGGAGAAAAGATTTTCAACAGAATCTCAAAGATGTCTCATGGTACAAAGTGGTATGGTGTAACTACAATCTTCTTAAAGCTGCCAAAACTTTATGGAGGTCTATAAAGGAGAAACTACCCACCAATGGTAGATTAAACAAGTTAAACTACTTGAAAAACTGGTGTAGCCTTTATATAAGTCAATTAGAGAGCACTTAACACCTATTTTTCAAATGCAAATACATATGTGGAGCGTAGAAAATAGTACTTCATAAATGTGTAATCAATAATCCATCAGAGGAGTAGCAATAGATCATAAGTTGGAGTTTGAACTTACAACTTGTTAAGAGAGATCACAAATGGTGTTATTACATAGTTTTATCTTATTTGGTGTTACATATATGGGATGAAAGAAACAAACACAATTTTCACAACAAGGAAAGAAGCTATGAACAATTCATGATAGAGCTAGTTAATGCCAATATAATTCATATAATTACATTTTGTGACAAGCTTGCTCTAGTATCAACATGTATTGATATTTGCAGATGTTGCTAGTTTTGTAATTGCAACTCTTGTAATTCTTTAGTAGCTTGGCAAAATCATTTGTTTTCTAAACTATTTTCTTCAGAGTTTTATTGTGAAAAATTTTATTGGTTAGTCTTTTCATGGATTAATTCAATTTTTATTTTAAAAAAAAGAATCATTAGAAGAAACGAATTTAGACAATTAAGGAGAACTTTACAGAGTCTTTAACAGATAAAGCTAAAGCTAGTACATCTCTTAAAAGAATTTGAAGAATGTTTCACATAGAAGTATACCAAAGAGCTCGCGTTGTGCAAAAGATTGTGGAACAAAGACTTTCGATAAAGCTATATTTTTGCCCTCACTGCTATCCTATCAGGTAGTGGTCTAAAAAAGTTTAGGTGATTAAAGAAGAACTTGAAAAATTAAGTAAGTTTGGTTTCACTAAACCAGTCAGATATACTTAACTAATGATATGCTTATAGTTAAGAAGAATGGAAAGATAAGAATTAGTGTCAACTTTAGGGATTTAAATGTAGCTACTCTTAAGAATGCATATGATGTTAATTGCAGCTTCTTTGATAGATGTATGGCTGGACATTTTTTGTTTTCCTTTATAGATTGTTTTCTTGGTTATAATAATAGTTTTATAGACAAAAATGATATTTATAAAATATGTTTTAGATGTTCAGGGTCAATAGGGGCATTTGAGTTGGTTGTAATGCCTTTCGGTCTAAACAATGCAGAAGCCACTATCAAAAGGCTATAAATGCTATTTTTCATGATTTGATAGGGCGTACTTTGGAATTGTACATAGATGATATTATTGTGAAATAAAAAATATTGAAGATCATATCTAAGATTTACAAGAAGCGTT
Organism: Erythroxylum subrotundum; assembly: GCA_027563845.1. Lineage (NCBI taxonomy): Eukaryota > Viridiplantae > Streptophyta > Magnoliopsida > Malpighiales > Erythroxylaceae > Erythroxylum > Erythroxylum subrotundum. The sequence goes on from JAOQMQ010000196.1 coordinate 16,550,207, forward strand.
TCGTAGGATAAGAATGCACATATTGAAGATAAATCCCTAAAGTGTGTGTTCAGAGTGAAAGTAGGGAACTTCTTAGTGTTTTTAGTTATAATAAGGCAAAAGGATCACTTTTGACCCTAACTTTTTCACCGATCGATAAGTTTAATCATAACATTTAGAAAACGTTAAAATTGGACCCTATTATGACAGAAAATTTAACCTTGTTTATTAGTATCGAGTCAACACTGACCTGACATTTTTTAATTTTTTTGGTCCCATGTGTCATGTTAGTGTTGACGTGGCAAGGTAGAACCTAATTATTTTAAAAATATAAATATTTTATTTTATTATTAAGTGTGAGACTCACTCTTTTAATTAAATACTTTCTATCTTAATCATAATATTCAGACTGCTTTTGCTTATTTTGCTACTGTATCTTCCTTGAACCATTGCCTCCCTGTACCAGAAAAACTCTAAATTTCAAACCCCCCACTCCCCCTCTGTGTTTTTTCCCCCTACCAAAGCTTCATCGCCCATTCCTCCCTCTCCCATCTCTATTCTCTCTCTTCTTTCTCCAAAACCCTAAACTCCCATGCATTTTTTCCACCCTTCACTCATCTTCTCTCTCTTCCCTCTCTTCTCTAGGCCAAAACTAAAACTCAAACCCCCTCCCCCTTCTGCGTTTATGTTATTTTCCACCCGTGCAAAACCCTCAAACCCTCACAGTTCCATTCCTCCCTTCTCATATTCTCTCTCTTGCCTATGCCAAATCGTAAACTCACACTCTTTCTTTCACCATCCACTCTTCTTCTCTCTCTTCAACCTTTCTTTTTTTTTAATCAGCTGCAACCCCTCACACTTTCACTCCTCATGTTGAAAAATGATTCAAAATATCTTAGATTTATTGAGGATAAATAAGTCTTTTCTTTTAGGTTTGAATGAGTCTTAATTTAGTTGTGTTTTGTTCCTAGTCTATAGGTCATTACCGAGTCCATGGGTAAAGTGAGCATTTTGCTAAGTTTGTTGAGTCTGTAAAGTGCCTATAAATAGCACTGTTTCTGTTGAATAAAACAATCTCCTGCAGTATTTTTTTATTTGTTACTATGTTTTTCATTTGTACTCTTTTATGTTTCTATTTTCTCCAACAAATTTGGTATCAGAGCCAGGTTGGCTTTTGAGTGAAACACATGACTCAGTGATAAAATAAGAGAGTAAGTATAAAATAAGATAATGGGAACACTTGGTTTTTCTTCATCACAGCCACTCTTACCAATTTTCAATGGTGAGAAGTATGAGTGGTGGAGTATAAAAGTGAAAACACTATGCAAGTCTCAGGACTTATGGGATTTGGTGGAATACGAGTATATCGATATACTAAAATCAGATGAAGAAATAGAGAGGATATTAAAGGAAATTAAGAAGAGGGATGCCAAAGCACTGTTCATTCTCCAACAAGTAGTGTATGACACTATTTTTTCAAGAATTGCAGCAACAACTACGTCAAAGGAAGCTTGGTCAATACTACAGAAGGGGTTTTAAGGTGATGCAAGAGTCCTAGTGGTAAAATTACAATCACTAAGACGAGATTTTGAAACCTTGATTATGAAAAATGATGAATTAATAGCTGATTTTTTGTCAAGGGCAATGGCAATAGTCAGTCAAATGCGCTCTTACAGTAAACAAATTTATGATGAAACAATTGTTGCAAAAATTCTGAGGAGCTTGACACCAAAATTTGATCATGTAGTAGCTGCTATAGAAGAAGTTAAGGATTTATCGATTCTTTCAGTTGATGAACTGATGGGGTTCCTTCAAGCTCACGAGTCACGAATCAATAGAACGGTTGAAAAGCATGAAGAAAAGGCATTTCAGGTGAAGGAGGTAACAACCAAACATGAAAAAAAAGATCATTCGGTATGTCCTTATTGTAAAAAAATAAACCACCCTCATTATAAATGTTGGCGAAGACCGGACATTAAATGCAACAGATGCGGTCAATTGGGACATATAGAGAAAGTTTGTAAAAATGCCTCACAAAAAGATGCCAATGCAGTAGCTATGGTCCAACTTCGAGGAAATGACGAGTTATTCTAACATACTATGCCTACATCCATATCAGAATATGTCCCACGACAAATATGTTTATGCCTAAGACCATGCAAACAACCATGTTTATGTTTATGCATAAGAGATCTCTACAACCATGCCCATACCAATGCCTACATTGATCACGACATTTTGAATCAACGGGGACTGTTGGAAAATGATTAAAAATATCTTAGATTTATTGAGGATAAATAAGTCTTTTCTTTTAGGTTTGAATGAGTCTTAATTTAGTTATGTTTTGTTCCTAGTCTATAGGTCATTACCGAGTCCATGGGTAGAGTAAGCATTTTGCTAAGTTTGTTGAGCATTTTGCTAAGTTTGTTGAGTTTGTAAAATGCCTATAAATAACACTGTTTCTATTGAATAAAACAATCTCTTACATTATTTTTTTAATTGTTACTCTGTTTTTTATTTGTACTCTTTTATGTCTCTATTTTCTCCAACACCTCACACCCTCACGCACTCCTCTCTCTCCTTCAAAGTCTCTTTTTTTTGGCTGCAATGCAAAACCCTTAACGCCTCACACATGCAAGCAGTAGGCTATGTTGTTTTGTTTCTGACAAAGTAAAATGACATCATTTTACACTAAACGCAAAAATAATGTCATTTTATGCTAAGTTGTTTTGTTTATGACGAAGTGAAACGATGTCGTTTTAGTCTAGGTTAACATTTTCCCTACTAACTTCTTTAGACCTCTCTTTCTCTCTCAAACTAGTCTGTCACCCCTTTGCTGCACTGTCCCTTCGCCCTCTAATTGCCCCTTTGCATTCCTTCGAGGTATCCCTTTACTACATCGGTCCCTACCTCTCTGCCTTCTTTTTTTGCTTCTTCGCTACCTACCCACCAAAGTAAAATTCATTTGTCGTATTCTATTTTAAAATCTTTTAATTGAAGATTAAATTTTTAAATACAAGAATTTAAGGGATTGTTGCCCTTTAGGGGGTGTTTTTACAGATTTACATGTCCATAAGCATAGGCTTGTATATGACCGTGTAAGTGACTGTGAAGTTTCAAGAACTTACACGATCATTTTCTCGCACATTTATATGACTATGTAATTATGATTAAGTGACACACTTGGTCATATACACATTCATATATGTGGTCATACAAGTATGTAAAAAAGCTTTACATTGACTTATATGGTCACACAACATTCGGGCGTGTATGTATTTTCATAAAAGTGTACGTGACTTTGTAAGTCCCCAAAATCACATACACACTTATGTGATGTGTGACATAATCTCAATGTCATTGATAAACTTTAAATCAATGATTATGATTTATGTCTCCTATTTTCTCCCATATTTATAAATTATAAATTATAATTATAAGCATGTATTTGATTGTGTAAGTATGTGAAAACATGTACACGCTCGTGTGTTGTATGATATGTCATTGATGAACTTTAAATCTACAATTATGATTTATGTTCTCCTATTCTCTCCTATGTTTATAAATTATCAATTATGATTATGAATAACATATATATTTATATATTGATTGTTTCAGATGAATGAGTATATTCCTTCAATTATTCGGTATTAGAGACAGAAGTGAAAACTTCTAACCTGTACCAAGTGAAGATAAAAGTCCAAATCAATTGAAAAGTGAAGGTTGGAATCACTTTAATAAGACTAGATCAATGGACGAAGTAGAAAAAGCCAAATGTAAGTATTGTTGGAATATGTTGGTCGGAAGTTTAAAAGGTGGAACCTCTCATTTAAAAAGATATGTGGATTCATGTAGTAGAAAAAAGATCATATTAGAGGGTCAAACTTTTTAACCCTAACAGTAACATATTAAGATTTTTTATTGCTTCTATAGTAATTTGTGATTAATATCCACTATCTCTAGTTGATACCAAAAGTTTTAGGATGTTTTGTAACTCGCTGCAACTGACCTTCAAGGTTCCAACTCAAAATACGTTAAAGAAGGACATTATGAAGATATACGAGGATAAGAAGAAAGAAATTTTAAGAACATTGTCCAGTATTACAGGACGGATTGTCATTACAACAGATATTTGGACAACCAATAACCAGAAGAAGGGTTATATGACAGTGACAGCACATTATGTTAACAACAAGACTTTTGAGATAATTTATATTCTTTAATATTGTTATCATTTTTTCATTATGTTATGATTGATATTAGTTATATTTGTACATAGTAGGTTCATTTATGTATCGACACCATATACAAGTGAAAGGTTGACAATTGTGTTGGGAGACTATTTGATAGATTGTAATATCGACACCAAGTTGTCCACCATAATAGTCAATAACTGTAGTATGACTGATGTTCTGACTGAAAAGTTGAAGAATAAGATATGAGTTGGGAGCTTGTTGGTGGGTGGAAGGTTATTCCATTTGTGTTATTTTGCACATATTCTGAATTTGATTATGAAGAATGGATTGGAGATGATAAAAGAAGCAATAGATTTGATTCAAAATAGTGTAGTATATTGGAGTGCAACATTTAAAAGAGTTGACTAATTTGAAGAAAATGCATGACATTTATGCATTCTTTGAAGAAAATGCACAACAAGTATGCATTCTAAGTACGAAGAAGTTAATTTTAGATTGTCCAACCAGATGGAACTCAACCTTCAAGATGTTGGAGTCAACAATCTAATATGTCGATGTGTTTATCAGATTAAGAAAAAGAGATTCTCAGTACACTTGTATACCTACAGAAGACTAATGGGAGTTGGCTAGAGAACTTTATACAAAGTTGGAATTATTTTATACAACGACTGAATTGTTCTTGGGAACACAATATCCAACTTCACACTTTTGTTTTAGCTCTATATGTGAGAAAAAGAAAGCTTTTTCAGATTGGATGTTTAATTCCAATGAGATTATTTAGGTCATAGCACGATAGATGATGAAAAAGTTGAATTCTTATTAGTATATAGCTAGGCATACTGTTACAGTCATAGTTGTGATGGACCTGAGATATAATATGGAGGGGATTAATTTTATATAATGTGATGTATGGTGATTAGGTTGAAGAGTATGTATATTTCATTAAATAATTATGGTATGATTTTTTTAATAATTATCAACTCAAAATGGACAAAATTAGTATAAAGATTGCAGTAGTTCATACTATTCAGATTCGGCTTCAATTTCAAGTTCGAGCTCATCTTTTAAGAGCACTTTGTTACTTTCACTTACAAAATTTGTTAAAGAGAAAAAGCTTGGACTTTGTACAATGTGATGAATTTAGATAAATATTTAGCCGAAGATTGTGTGACTGAAGTTAAAGTTGTGTAGTTCGATGAATTGTTATGATGGAAGAGTTGTGAAAATAGTTTTTAATTATGCAATTAATTGCATGAGACCTATTAGCAATTCCATCATCTACTGTTGCTTTAGAGTTTGCTTTTAGCACTAGTGGTCAGGTTATTAGCCTTCATCGTGCTCAACTTCATCCTCGTACTGTAAAAGTCTTTATGTGTGCTCGAAGTTGGTTAGATGATGAAGATATTAAAGATAAGCACTTTTCTTTTTAATATATTAATTTCGTCTATTTCTTATATTACCTTACCTTATATTTTTCTCAAATTTATATATTAATACGGCCACAAACATTCATGTGGGGGTGACTAGTCTTACATACTCACTCATCAATCAAGTGCATATTATTTTAATAAAATATTTGATGATGAATATATATTAAATTATTTATTAATTATTACCATTTGCTTAATAATCCTTTAATTTTAATATTACAACAGAAAATATAATGTTTCTAAATATAGAAGAAGTGATGCAAATTATTGAGAAGCCTTACTACATAATCTTTGTTGTCTGAACCTCGAAAGGACTAATATCAATATCAAGTCTCGACTACTTTATGCTTTAGCCTTTACATTACATCGACATAAAGCTAACTAGAAATAATCAGATCAAAAAATAAAAACCTTCCATTGAATCGTTGGTGGTATATAGGGACAGTGCAGCGAAAAGCAAGCTCGGAAAGTGAGCTTCAGTTACCGGCGAACATCAAAACTACAATGTCATTGCTATTTTTCCTCGCTTTCCCCGACTTATTTGTCTCCGTTATTGGGTTTTACTGGCACGAGTTTCCCTACTTTCACGTACTTCTCCTCGAATTTGTCTTCCCAATCCTGTAAAATGCCAAGCTCCGCCTCACCCAGATCTTCTAAATTAGCATTGAAGTCTCGCGGATTAAACGACAACAGAGCAAAAGCTCTGCTCACTTCTCTCCCAGAAAACATAGCATACGGACCACCAGGACCGTACAACATCCTGTGAACATGTTCAAGTCAGCCCTATGTCAGAAAATTCCACAACTTCATGCTAAAACAAAAGTGTAAGGGCAGCAATCAAAACCCAAAATGACTTAGCGTACCTGGAATCAGAAACATCGTAGATCTGGCCTTTGATGGCCACCAAAATTGGCTTGTTAGGATCGGAACCATCATAAGCTCTCAACTCTTGCTCTGTAACATTTCCGAGGTTCACAGGTTCGCGAGGAGTTTCCTTGAAATCTTCTGGACCCAAAAACATCCCACAGACAATTTTGTACACAATAACCATGAGAGCCGCGATCGTGAAGAACGCCGTGGGAGATAGGCCCGTATAGGCCTCTATGCTATCCATCACCATCGAGTTAACCCCCATTATTTTGGTCAGTTCACGAATTTCCGCTTGGGAATTGCGAGGACTAATCCAACAACATAAAAGTAGAGCAGCAACAGTAAGAGCTTTACCTACCTCCAACAAATTGCCTACCACGTTTGGTTGAGATGTTCTATCGGGCCACCTAAGAGATTGGATCGAGGAGAGTTGGACCTACGTGGCCCAAATGCCACCGTTACCAACGCGTTGCTCCGTCACTAAAAAGTTTGATAGGCACCAGCCAATTTGTATGTATAAAATTCTTAAATTTAAAGAATTATTTTTGTAATTTTAAAAATTTTAAAACAACATTTGATATTAATTAGTACTAGTACCGTGAGGTACTATAATCAAAACTAGCACCAAATTCAGTGCGTTATTCACAACATTATTAACATATATTTCTAATAAAACAGAGATCTTGAAAGAAAAACAAATATAAAATGATCACAGAAAGACGGTGGTTTATGTTTACAGTTAATTAATTAGTTATAATTTTTGTGATATGACTATTTAAAGGTTTTTTTAATCTTATATATTTATGTTTGATAAAATACAAGAGATAAATATAATATAGAATGTAAATGAAATTATAATAAGATTTGTATTATATAGCAGTTAAAGAATAGACGACTAATGGATTCATTAGAGCTCATGCACAACTAACAAAGATGGGAGGTATTGTAATCATCTCTAATTATATCCAAAGTTGATAATTTTTTCATCACTACTAGCTATAAAATAAAAGAGACTTTTGAGACCCGCATAATATTCCAAAATAAAGTGTGCCAAGGAAATTTAGGAGTCACTTCTCTAATTGAATTTATACAAGACTTGTTAGAGAAAGTACCTAATGGATTCCAAATTCACTGAGCTCTTACCCCCGTGCTAAGATTAAAGGCATTAGGAGGGAAGCATCTTTGAAAAAATTTAGCTTGCCTACTGATACATCACGATTTGCCATTATTTTAAGATATTAGATATTAACAGAGCATAAAAAACTAGTCACATTGTATTTCTTCTTTATAAAAAAAAAAGTAGTCAATCTTATGGATTGAAGTATGAAGATACTTAAATAAACGTAAAGATGCTTATTAAAGAACAAGTTTATTAAACTGGCCCAATATAAGAATTCTTTTGAAACATTAGTTGTTAAAATTTTTATTGTCATAATTGTATAAGTAATTCTTTAACTTTATATTTCGAAAGTATCTCATAAAGGAATTATTATATTTTGATATTACTTATTATATATCCTATTCAATAGTAGTTCAATTGGTAGCAACTGAATATAGCATGGACTATATAGAAATAGTTGAGTGATCAATATATGATTCATCTCTTTAAAAAGATTAAGAAAATATTCCATTGTTCTCACTCAATATTAATTTGAGAAGTCCTTGACTAATGTAGAATGAAACTTTGAAAAAAAATTTAAATATCATTAACTGAATAAATTACTAATGTTGAAAAACTAACATGATTGAATTCAAATAGAATAAATATTAATTCCATTTTTTGTCTAATCGAAACATTAAATGATAAAAATATTAAATATACAAAAAATTTATACATAAAAAGGTTAATCAAAATTACTTTAACGTTCTTACTATTTGAGTGATTACAATGTATTGTTAGAGTGTAATCTTGATATAATTATATGAATTATTTAAATAGAAAAGTAAAGATAAGCTACAAAAGTTTAATTTATCTATTGTTATAATTTATATATATTTCCAACATATTTTAATAACTTAAAAAGTCACATACAAAGAACGGTTGAAAGGAGACAAAGACGATTTAATCAAATTAGTCTTGATTGTAAGGCTTGAGAAATTTTATAAATAAATATTAGATATTTTATAAAAAAGGACTAATATGAGATATTAGATCTCATTAGGCCCAATTAATATTTAATTAGAATTAATTGTAATTATAAATTAAAGTTTAGTTAGAATTAATATTTTATTTTAATTAAATTACTAAAAAATGTAAATTTTATTATAAATAAACTCAAGCTCTAAAAGAGCTAATAGTTTTTACTTTATTCTATCTATGAACTTATAAAGTTATCTCAACACATTTATATAGATATTAGTTGCGGGTTGCAAATTTGATATGTATTCAGCATAAATGATAAGAAAAAGATGAAGATATACAATAATATATGATAAACATTCATATTTATATATTAATTATATTATAAAATTTAAAGTGAGCATAACTTTTTAAAAAAAATCACGCAAAAAAAACTGTTCTTGTTTTACTACGTAATAGATTGAATTCCACCTGTTTACACCTGAATTTTTCAAAAAAAAAAAAGAAAAAGAAAAGATGCATCAATTACCTGATAAGGTGATAAAGTATAATTACATTTTAAAAAAACATTAATTAAAAAAAAAAACAAAGATGATAAAGTGCAATTATGATTGGGCCTTCGGCATCATTTTGAATGGTTAAATTTCATTTACTGTATGGCTCTCGTTTTCTGAAATCATCAAGCCAAAATTGCCCTTACATGCTAACTCGGATAAATGGAAATGGAAAAATCATTGAAATGCCCCCCGGTTAGCAACATAAACTTGGAAAACCAAATTAGTCTAGCCACGACCGAGTGCAATTAGACGAACTCATTACATTCATACATCAGTGCATCTGCCATAATTTACAAAGTTCCAAGTTTTGGATCAAAACAGTGCACCCAAAACCTAAACTGGACACAAGCAAGCGACCTCTAACCTATTGTTTCTAATAAGGGGTTTCCTAAACTTCACTGCAACACCTGATGGGAAAATTTGACACAAGATTTATTCTCTAGTCGCATCCTTGACTAGATGTGGATACTGTTTGATGATGTTCACAATTTCTCTCAGGCATGTAATAAGTTTATCTCCTTGGCGTCTCACTAATTTAGTATGGAAATCCTCAGCGTTATTCTGATCAGCAGCACCAAAATTCAAGGTCTCGGGAAGGTTTCCATTAACTATTGCATGGATTAGTTCTGCATTATGGCGTAGTTTCTCCACTACCAATTGCTCCTTTTCTTCTGCACTCCTTATCTGCCTTTTAGGAGTTTCAGTACTTCTAGGCTTCTCCTCCATGAGACGTCTTTGAGAACTTTCTTCTTTATCAACTTTTTGAGAGCTCTCTTTCCCACAGCATTTCTCAGGTCCTTGTTCCACACGACTTTCCTGAGGTTCTTCTCCAGCACGAATTGCTTGAAAATTTTCATTTACAGATAATGACTGAGGCACTACTTCCAGATCAATTCCCTGAGGTTCCTCTTCTGTATCAATGCTCAGAGGCTCTCCTGTTTTCAAGCATTCCTGTAATTCTTCTTTGTGGATCTTTGAGGGTGCCGATTGCCGTTTTTGTTTCTTGGATCCTTGTATGAACACAAACGTATGAGTATATATCTGGCATTTAACTCCAAAAGCACAGGTTCAGACAAGTGGCTTTAACAATTTAGCATGAATCACAATCCCAGCAGAAAGACATTGATTCAGGGACCAAAACTAATAGCCAGTGCGACTTGTACAGTTATTATATCTGCCAGATTATTTTGCTACTGTCCATCCCAAATTTCTAATACTATAGCTTATTTGATGAAGCAATAACCTAGAATGATAAGATAACACCATTTGTTTCAACTTCATATTTCGTTATCACACAATTCCTTTCAACATATTTTATTAGTCTTCCATCTAAATTTTCACTCAAAATGATTTAATACTAGAACTTTTATGATTAAATACAATGCCGTTTTAGAGCAGTGAATGAACGGAAAGCTAATGAAATATGATGGAGACAGTTGTATGACAGCTAAACAATAGTATGAAGTAAATGATAGTTTGCAAAACATAAGGATTGAAATGAAAAAAGGTCACGGTGCAATTAACCCTACTTTCTAACATTCTTCTTCACCATGTTTGATGCCCAAAGACGCACAAACTAGAAACATTTAAGGGAGAAAAAGCACTAAAATGTACCTTAAAACATCACAGGCCAACTAATTAAATAATATTGCACTTGTTCTTCGATGTTTCAGGTTAACATATATCTGAGTTGTCTGTTATTATTCATATCCGCATACTTAGGAGCTCATCATTGTCTTTATTCTTGAGGATCACCCCATAAGCCACATTAGTTTCAGAATCATCGATTGAAAATCATGGGCATGTAAGATAGGTGGAATTTTGGGCTCAATGAGAACTAAATAGTTATGCAGAGATTTAAGGCAAAACTAGTCTAACGAATCTAAATCATGAAGTAAAAATGAAGTTGGACAGAATGCTGAGGTGGAATCGTAAAACACATTTAATACAATTTTCATCTCACTATCAAAATTCCATTTCAGCAGACATCACATATCAAAATTACATTTCAGCAGATATCAGATATCAATGTCTCGAGGGCTCCATCAATAGGCCTCAAAAGCCTCCATATCCATCTAAGTTTAAACATCTACCAGTTAGCAGCTTCAATGCCTAATCCTCTTTCAATTAACAAAGCAGTCAGACATCACAGTCAAGGAAAATCTCACAAATTCTTCATTTTCATTTGCAAAAATCATAGGATTGAAGCCCCGGGGCATCGTGACTGCAACTCATTATTAAAAAGAGTGGCCGTACTGAAGAAGTTCGTGACAAGCAATGAAAACAACTAATTTGTAAATTCCAGATAAACAGTACCTAATTTAGATATCACGTCGAGGAAATCAGCCTCAGCTTCTGGATCAGTATCAGGGTCAGTGTCCCCATGATCCTTCTTTCCCTTGACATACTCATCCATAGCTCTAAACAGCTCCAAATCAAAACTCTCCGGAAGCCCAAACTCTCTCCGACTCTCGATCTCCAATCCCCAAAACGAATAATTCTTTGATTTCGACGACTCCCATTGTTTTATCTGATTATATTCCGCAAGCAAAGAGTTCCATTTTCTTTTACACTGATTCAAAGCGCGCCCCACTTCCATCGCCTTGCAATTCCCCACTACTATCTTCCATTTCTGGTACGACGACAGAACTTTGAGGCAATCTCGTTCAACAGTCGCTATTTCATGCACCAGAACCATAGCCTCCTTGGTGGTCCACTCTGGAGCCACTTGAGACCGGGTCCGTCGACCGCTCGGTCGGTTGCAGTCGTCCTGTATCACATCCCTTCGCGGAGTCTCGTTCTTTGTCGGCGTTTGTGTTATCAGCATCTCTGTGTTTGGCTCCATATCTTGCATTTCCTCCAAATTGAAGAATTCACTGCCCTGACAAAATTATTAATTGGATTGTTTTCAGCGATAAACTAATTGCATGTAATGTAACCATAAATATAGTTAGGGTTTTGACTGCAAGTACAGGTGGTTACCCGCTTCCCGCCACCTATATGTGACTGGATCCATCTCCAACACGGTTGAGGTGGAATGGGGTTGGTGCGTTGGGCCAAGACATAGGTCCGTTTGGTTACACTCCGATTAGCTATATTTTTAACTAATCGGTTATTTTTAGCTGGTTGACTGTTCAAACAGCCAATAAAATTGTTTGGATAACAGCTTTTTTCTTCAGCTGATTCAAGGTAAACCACTAAACACGAACATGTTGCTTGGGAGCAGCGTTTGAGGTAATCAGCTAATTACCTCAACCGTATATGCCAAATTTGCCCACCGCAGGCTTCTCTCACTCTTAAAAATTTTTCTAACGATTTTTGCCAAATCCTCCCAACGATTCTCCACTCACTGTCGTCTTCTCATGCCTGTTGATCTCCTCTCCACCGCTCCTCCCCCAGTTCTCTCGGGTTTTGGTCGAAATACGGAAGATGAAGCTTGTTGTTCGAGTCGTAGAGGCAAGGAACTTGCCGCTAATGGACAGTAATGGATTAAGTGATCCCTACGTGAAATTGCAGCTGGGAAGACAGAAATTCAAGACTAAAGTAGTGAAGAAAGGCTTGAATCCCACTTGGGGAGAGGAATTTAGTTTCAAAGTGGACGATTTACATGAGGAACTTGTGATATCTGTGTTGGATGAAGATAAATGCTTTAATGATGACTTTCTGGGGTCGATTAAAATGTCAGTCACAGTTTCTTGGCACCTCTTGGTACTCCCTCCAACCCAGAAAAAAGAAATCAAAGAACAAGGATTGTGGTGCGTGTGCTTTTCCCTATTCTGTTTTGAAGCGGTTGATTATAGTTTATATGATCTTTTTGCTTTCTACAATGGCGTTGTTTAAGAACTTCATGGTTCTATGTTCAAGGATTTGTAATTCTTTATTGTGGGGTGTAGTCTAGTTTGATGTCTTGTTATAATTGTCAATTCCTTTTGTTCTTTCTCCTTAAGTTTCTGCTTATGTTCACGGAGTTGAAAACTCAGTCTCATTGAACAG
>JAOQMQ010000196.1:16576004-16586115 GCA_027563845.1 Erythroxylum subrotundum
AAGTTTTGTAAACTCAGGAAGAAGAATTATCACAATACGTACAATCTTTACTCAAATCTGCTGGTGTCAAAGCTTGATTCCATCTCTAGCTGAATTATGTCTCTCAAATCATCATTATGTTAGAAATCACTTCTGATTCCCTAAACAGTACACCTGCATTGACCTCTACCATCAATTCGCTATCCCATTTCAAAAACCATACTGTCTAGATTACCACAATCAGATTGAATGGCAACACAATCTATTTGCATGCATCTTTGGAAGTGAGGAAAAATAAGTTCTTTAACAAGTAATGCCAAGGAGCCAATAGTTGAAGAACCTCTGCCTGCAGTTTAGGATGCTGAAAATTCTATGATTATGATGACGTGTGATTTCCATGGAGGAAGAAATCAACACCAATTACATGTGCTATCCAACGGCCAAGGAAATCTGGAAGAAAGTAAATCAGATGTACTCTGAATTAGGTAACCAATCCCAAATATTTAAACTAACTGTGAAACTTGGTGACATGAGTCGGGGAGATGAATCTGTTACCAAGTATTTCAATCAGCTAAACTGGATATGACAAGATCTGAACTTGTTCTAGGACTATTGAGTTGAAATCCAATTGAAGACAATCACCACCTCAAGAAAGTGGTCAACTGCATCTACAAGTTCTTGGCTAGCCTTAATGTTAAATTTGATGAGGTAAGAGGTGTATCCTTGGAAGACAAGCCCTGCCATCAATCAGTGAGGTGTTCTCAGAAGTTAGAAGGGAGGAAAGCCAAAGGTTATGCTGGGATAAAGGGTGTCATGGCTCCGAAAGTTCAGCTTTAGCTGATGGAAATACCAATCCAGACAGAAATTTCAACCCTTCATGGAAGCAGGAGGATCGCCCCCGAGTTTGGAGTGACTCCTATCATAAACCTTGCCATACAAGGGAGATTTGCTGGCGGATCCATTGCAAACCAGCAAATTGAAAGTGTACAAGAGAGAATGCTAAATCTGTCCGTGTAATTTCTGCCGCACATGAGGTTGAATATGTCCCCTCTAATCCATTTAGTAAAAAGCAAATGGATCATCTTTGTATATTGCTAATGAATAGTTCATCATCTGGTATTCCAAGTGTTTTTGTTACACAATCAAGTAGAAATCCTAATGCTTATTTACCAAAAAAAATCCTAATGCTTTCTCCTGATCTTCGAATTTAGCCCCTTAGATCATAGATGCAGGGGCTTCAGACCATACGATTAGCTTTGCTGATCTATTTAGAACCTACACCTTGTTCTGATCATGAGAAAATCAGAATTGCTTATGGAACTTTCTTGCCAATTGCAGGAAAGTTCTAATAGAACTTTCTGATCAAATAAACCTTAAATATGTCCTTCATGTCCCTAAATTTACCTACAATCTGCTGTAAATAAGTGAACTTTCCAAAGATTATAATATTCGTACTGTTTTCTTTTAATTTAATTGTGTTTTTTAGGAATAGAGCTCGGGGAGGATTGGTCGTGATGAGATGATGATGGTCTCTACCACTTTAATAGTAGCCTCTCTAATAATAAAAAAGTTCAAGGTCTTTGTGGCATCAATTTGAATTCTATTTGTAAAGAAATTCTACGTTGGCATCTTAGATTGGGTCATCCTAGTTTTCAATATTTGAAACATCTATTTTCCACTATTTAAATTGTTGACTGTTCTTACCTAAGTGTGAAAGTTGTGTGCTTGTTAGAAGTCATCGAACTACTTATAACCCTAAACCTTTTTGTGCATGAGCATTATTTCATATCATCCACGTTGATGTTTGGAGTACCTCCAAGATTACAACTTAATATGAAAAAAAAATTTGTTTGTTACGCTCATCACACACAATTACGTTGGCTGTATCTAGCACATGAAAAATCTGAGGAAAAATTAAAAATATTTGTCGTATGATTGAAAATCAATTTCAACCAAAACTCATTATTTCCTGTTCTGATAATGGAACAATATTTCTAATAAATGTCTGGTAATTTTTTTCAGAGAAAAAGGAAATTTGCATCAATCTACCTATCATGATACCCCTCGATAGAATGGTATTGTCGTAAGGAAATAGAAGCATTTACTTGAGGTAGCACAACCAACAATGCTTTCTGTGCATGTATCAAAATACTTGAGCAACAATGCAATTTTAACAACTTCTTATTTGACTAATAGGATGCTTTCTTGAGTCGACACCATTAATATGTTCAAAACAACATGTTCCCTACCTCTAGAGTGCATGCTGACTTACCTATCAAGATTTTCTGGTGCACTTTGTTTCTTCATAGGCTTCATTAATTGCAGTCTGAACTAGATAATCGAGCTAAAATATATATTGTTCCTGGGTTTAAACAAAATCAAAAAGGGTAAAAGTGTATAATATAATCACTAAAAAACATTTTCTAAGTATGGATGCCATCTTTTTGGAGACATCGGCATATTTTTCCAAAAATTGTTTTCAGGGGGAGAGATATACAAGGGAAGAAATTTTTTTACAAGAGTCTGCTGATCCTATGCCACAAAATCTTGGAAATTTACCATCCAAAAAATGAATTTGCAATAATCATCTCTATATATTGAAGAAACATAAAATCAAGAAAATTGGCCTACTAAAGATCTTTCACAAATTGGTGGAGAAATACCACAACAAAATAAATTAAACTTTGAGCTCCTGGTTTACAATAGATAAGAGACCAAAAAAGGTGATAAAGACTCATCTATCATCCAAGCATCGGTTCAGTTAGAATTCTTGACCATTGACATTCTAGAAACCCAAGTTAACCCCACTTCAGCTTTATCTCCTCATGATCAATGTGTCTTGACCTTAATGTTCCAATAGCTATGAGGAAAGGAACTAGAACATGTACCTAACATCCCATTTCTAAATTCCTATGTTATGAAAAACTGTACCAAAATCGTAAAGCTTATAACCTCTAAGATATCTAACATGTTTGTACCTCAAAACATTGAGGAGACCTAGATCATCCAGATTGTAAGTCACAAGTTATGCAAGAGATTAATGCTCTTAACAAAAATGGTACTTAGGAGATAGTAGATTTGCCTCATGATAAGAAGGTTGTAGGATGCAAATGAGTATTTACCATTGAAAGCAACGCTGATGGTACTGTTGAGGTATAAGACAAGACTTCTTGCGAGAGGTTTCACACAAACCTATAGAATTGACTATGAGGAGATATTTGTTACAGTAGAAAAAATAAACTCAATCCAAGTCTTAACCATAAGGTTTGATTGGTCATTCTATCAATTGGATGTAAAATTTGAATAGAGATTTGGAGGAAGAAGTGTTTTTTACTCTACCACCTAGTTTTGAAGAGAATCTTGACAATAACAAAGTTTGTGTGCTAAGAAAATCTTTGTATGGCCTTAAACAATCTTTTACGACATGGTTTTACCAGTTCAAGAAAACAATCAAAATTCTTGGTTATAGTTGAAGTCGTGCAGATGATAACATGTTGTACAAGCTTGTGGGAAGATAACTATACAGATCATTTATGTGAATCATATTAATCTAATAGGAGATGACAATGTAGAGCTTGAGAATACGAAGAGACTTGCTAAGTTTTTGAAATCAAGGACTTAGGCCCTCTAAAGTATTTCCTTAGGATGGAGTCTGCTCAATCAAAAGAGGGAATATTTGATAATGAATGCAAATATGTTCTTGATCTACTCGAAGAAATAGGTTTACTCAAATGCAAGGCAAGTGAAACTCCAACCAAATCATACATAAAGCTTCAAACTGCCAAGCATGAAGAAGTCAAAACCCTGGATCAATATCAGAGACTTGTTGGAAAACTAATCTATTTGTCTCACACCCATTCATATATATCCTTTGCATGCGGTCTTGTGAGTCAATTCATACATAAAACCAGACATGAGCATTTTGAGGACGTGTTCAACATTTTATCTAAAAGAGACTCTTGGAAGATGATTCTTGAGCAAGAAACGAGAAAATCTAGAAGTTGAAGTTTACATTGATGTTTGAAGTTTACATTTATGTTTATTGGGCAGGAGCTACAACATAACAAAGATCCACAATTGTTTGGCAAAGCAAGAAACAAAATGTCGTTGCTATAATCAGTGAAAAAGCAGAGCTTAGATCAATTGCATATGAAAAATGTGAAGTACTATGGAACAGGAGATTATTTGGAAGCAATTTCAATTGCTCATTATCCAGTTCTTCATGGTAGAACAAAGCAAGTGAAGGTGGACCAACACTTCATCAAAGAAAAGATTGAGAAGGGATTAATCTGAATGCCATATGTTCCTACTGTAGGGATTAATCAGTCAATAACGTAAGGAAGGAAAGTAAGGAAAACAGGAGGTAGTTAGTTAGAAACTTAATATTCATAGGTACAGTTTTTGCCATATAAAAGTGTTGTAAAATCAGAAGGAAGAATTATGAGAATACATACATTTTTCACTTAATTCTGCATACAAGATACATATAGAAGTACCTGTCTTTGCTAAGTAAAACTTGTCTAAGGGAGCCGTTAACCATGAACTCTGTCACAGTGGCCAGTGTTCCTCCAGGCCCATCCTGCACCACTCCATAAAATGCTACAACATTGGGGTGGTGAACCTTTGAGAGAATCTCAGCCTCACGCCAGAACTCAACAGTCTGAAACACATAGAAATACAGAATGACTAACTCAAACAAGAACTACCAATCTCTCAATCAACTCAGATGCCAATGCTCTTATATTATGTACACAAGGTTGGCATGCCAAATCTACTCTCCATGAGAGAGAACAAGAGAATTCTTTGAAAGAACTACTAGTTTTCTAGGCATCAGAAGTCGGGTCCATAAAGAAAAGAGTTGAGATATTCAGCCATGTAAAATAGATGGTATATAAGTCTGTTAGTCCAGGGTGAAACTAGTTTATAGAAATACATGTAAAGAAAACCTTTTCAACTTTTCATATGATTATTTAATAAAGTGAAGAATCAATAGAACAAAATTAAGCTCACCAATCTTTCTTGCTCTGATGAACGACCAGTGAAGCAGCTCTTCTTTATTCGCTTAATTGCAACATCAGTTCCCCTCCACTTTCCATGGTAAACAGTTCCAAACGTGCCAGAACCCAGTTCTCTTAGCTCTTCCAGATCTTCATTTTTTATTATCTGCAATAACATAAAAGGTCGAAAGGAAAAATAACTAATCTGTATGTCAGTGGAACTGACCTAGAAATGCAAAATAGTTTGGTAAATCAGAGAGGGACGAGGGCAGTGGGAAAAGAAATTTAACAAGAACCCAGACTGTTAGGAACTGAAATAAAAGAAATAGTAGAGATTCTGATCAAACTAAGAGGCATGTTCTGATGACTGTTTTTGGGAGCAGAACCAATTGAAGAGAAGTCAAAATACTTCAAGATGATCCTTTTCTTTCAACACCAACACCAAAAATAACAAGAAATTTTATCTCGTACATTAGTATTTGTCATTGCTGAACTTCGATATACTTTATTTTTGTGTCCAATGCCTTAAAATATACAGGCTTCTGAAATGACAGGGCCACTAATGTAATGATCAGCACAACATAATCAGGTTTAGGAAATTAAGCACAAATTAAAACTAAAGGTTGAAAGTCTAACATCCATTTTATCTAGATGTAAGGTCTACACTGGGCCTTCCACACTTCTATTCATTGTCCAAATAGAATTATTAAACTAGTTCCTTAAATAAATATCTGAGCTGGTCCAGTTACTATTAGATTTTCAAATCCTCAGGACAAAAGCTAGTACAGCTAAAAAAACTTCTAGCACAAACTAAAGCACAGATTTTAAGCATTTTCCCTGCAAGGTACTGATATCAAAGTCTCCCAAAGGAAGATCAACAAGAGGTGCACAACTTTTCAGAAAAAATATCTTTCCATCCTGATGCAGATAAAAAGGAGAATCAAATGTTTATGCATTTGTAATATGATCAAGCACTGGAAGGTTTTAAATACCTACGCAACAAAAGAGAACTACCTCATATTCTGACTCTGGAACTACAGTGTTCAATCCTTCCAACTGTATACCGTCCTTTCCGTTGAGCACAGAGCCACCATAGTTTGTATTCAAATGACGTGAATCCCTAGCATTGGATCCAATGTCATCAGAGATTTCTTGCCGAATGTCCTCAAAATTATTGCGTGATTCAATGTGAGGCACAGCAACTCCATCAGCCTTCAGATGTTGGTAGCTGTAGTCAGCAGTTACTCCCCCTTCAACAGTTCTAATGGAGGATGAGAAACCTGGATGGTCCTGATCAATGAGGGAAACATCTTTCCTGACAAAATGATCTTGTGCTGGATTCCGAAAGTAAGACCAGCGTTTGGGATCATGATTTTGCATGTTCACGCTCAAACCAATTGCGTTTATTGGGCTGATGCCAGGGAGGTTCTCATGGTTTCTAACTTCAGAAAATATATCAGACATTATATCACGAGGAAATCTATCATTAATGTCCACAGATATGTCCCCTTTCTCGGAAGGAACAATGCCTACCACAGTCACTCCTTGAGAAACAGCTCTGGCTGAGTTCTTGATAAACATCAAAGGTTGTACGTTTCCCTTAGCATTATCATCATCATCTTTGTTTGCAGCCACCTCAAATTGATTAACTTTTGATGGAAGGAAAGCAGATTCCTCATGATGATTATCAAAAATTCCTTGACTTGCTGTTTGATTTACCAATAAAATTGCTTCTGCACCTTTCTCTCGTGCAATTTCATAGTCATCTAAAGAATTGAATATCACCTGTCCCATTTGCAGTTTCTGGCCATTTGATCCAAGGCCTTCCAGTACATTAGGATCGAATCTACTAGTAATATCAGCAGACTCTCTGTGCTTCTCAAACTGTGCCATCCCTTCTTCCATAAGCTGAGAACTCACATAATGGGCTTTTGCAGTTGAGAACGATTGCTCCATATGGGAGGCCGCATTCCCTTCACTCAATTTATCAACTAATTCTGTGAGTGTTTGAGAGAGGCTAGAACTTGCTTGAGTTATTATAACTTGAGGATCAAAGGAATCATCAGATTTTGACAATCGATTCAATTCTGCCTGCTCTCTTGGAATTCGCTCAGAATGGAAAATACGTTGAACCAAATGTGGTTCAAGATAGCCAAAGTCTGTTGGGTCAGCCTCCGAGCCACCACATCCATGGTTAACTCGTCCAGCAGAAGCATGTTTATCCTCATCCCTCCTCTTATCATCATTTACAGCTTCCAAAGGCATTGAATTTTGTTTCATTTCCTGCAGCTTTTTGTTACTTTTTAAAGGAAAAATTTGTAATCCTATACCTGGATCTAAATTGACAGCTGAAACTTCTTGTCTAGATTCACATGTTGGGACATGATTTTCGTTTGGAATTAAGGAAACCTGGTTCTCACATTCCAATATTTGACTCTCTACAGTTTCTTGAATTTTGGTGAAGTAGCCATCTTGTTTCATTTTCAATTCCTTTAATGATGCTTCCTTGCCCAGAACTTGACTTCTCTTTGGTTCATTTAATTTCAGGTTAGACTTATCTGTATTTAGCTTTGCATCTTTTGAGTATGCTTCCACATTTTGCACATGACAGCTTCCATAAGTTGGGTCCTCAGAAAAAGAACACTGTTGAATCGGATATCCCTGGGACAGCATTGAGACTGAACTTTCACCAGATATCAAATGGTTAGAGAGTTGTGAACCATAACTATGCGGGAGTACAACAGATGAAGAGTCGTTACCTTCTCCATCAATCTTCAGGAAGTTCCTCACAAGTGGCATGAAGGATACTGGCGGCTGGGTACTATGCATCTTTTGGTTCTGGTAAGGCTGTGATGTAGAATTGTAGGAACTTGAATGACCTGCATAAAGTGGTTGGGAGTATTGTGATGTTGATAGAGGCACATTAGATGTGCTACCACCAGGTAAGTCATCGCCAACCCTACCACTCTCCCTTTCAACATTAAGACTGAGTAATTCATCCAAATCGTTTCCTGAAGTGCTTGCTAAATTAATTGAATTCTTCCTAGAGCCCAAATCCATACTGTTCACAGCAACTACATACTGAAACTCAGAATCACCATCTTTGTTCTCTAAGCCAAACTGCAGATCCTCTAAATCATTAATTGAGAAGAGGAACATCCTAAGCTTCTGTGATCCTCCATCTCCCATTATAGTGCATTCATCCATCATGTTCTGCAGATCCTCATCACTAGAAACAGAAACCAATGCATCAAGATCTTCACCAGGGAGTTGGTATTTTATAGCATGCACTTGATCATATATTGCTGATATCTTCTGCCTAAGCTCCTGCCAAGAAATATTCTTGCTTAACCTGATAATCCGAGTCTCACCACCAACATATCTTACCTTTCCATCACTCGGACGGGGAAGAATTGTACCACCAAAGCTGCAAAGGAACTTCAAATTTATTGAGCTATCAGAAACTCCTGAAGAGGGAAACTTGTGAATTCCTCGACAGCTGTCATTTCTTGATGATGATGTCCGAGGGACAGATTGCAGGGATTTGTAATAATTTTGACCTTCATTAACAATAAGGCCCTTTCTTTCAAATTCTTCATTATGTCCTCTGTCTATGGCCCCAAGCATAGAGATCTTAGAACCACTTTCTGAGCCTGTAAGAGGCACTCCTAACATACCTTTCAGATCCACATAGCCAGGTGCACTATTAGGATCAGTATAAGAATTTGGGAATAAGTGTTCCCTTGTATTTACCCTATCCCGCATAAATTCAAGTGCAAATTCTTCACCAGTCTGAATTGAGTAATTAAGAACAGGTCTAGCTCCACTGAACATGTTATAATCAGGAGGCCGTATATTACCATTTGCATTAGTTGATGGATCATGAATTAATCTTTGGTTTGTCAAACCTAGTCCGTCACTTCTATTTACCACATTTTTGTATCGAACTTGTTCAAGGGTCTTTTCTTGATCCATCATACCTTTTTCCAACTTTCATCTCCATAAAGTTCAACTACAACACCAAGGCAAGACGCCATGAATGCCATATCATCTGAGCAACATGACAATTTCAGAGCGCAAACTTAGCTTGCCAGATATCATCCTTCCAGGGTAGAACTTGTTGATCCCTGAAATAGCAACAAAACTATCACTATAAGAATCATGGAGGCTGATTATAAACAGGCGCTCTTCTTGGATTAAGTAATATCTAGGAAAAAAAAATGTATTCCAACAGAAAATATCAAGCACAAGATTCAATTTCCACAAGTTCATCAGGGTTTGCAGCATAAATTGAAAATGAGCTGAACTAATACAAATAACAAAGAAAGCACCTTCCATCATAGATTACATTGTTGATTGCCCTTCAAATGCAAACACTAGTATGGATATAAGTTTTCTTATAAAGAAGAGGGTTAACCACAATTATTGACACAGTAAAAAGTTAGAAAACTAACGAAATTCTTTATGCAAAGAGTTGGCTAGAAATAGAAAGAATGTAATATATCTCCACCTCCGAAAAGATGTGCCAAAAAAAAAAAGAAGAAAAGAAACCATCAACTTCACAAGCATTAAACGGAGATCTTATCATGCTCTACCAAAAGAATGCCAGATTATATCGGCAACAAAATCAGATGAGCACAAAATTCAGAACACCCAAGTCAATAACAAACTGATCTGAAGCCCAAGACTTAATTTTTCTTAAATTTGGTGCGCCACAAAACTAAGGAAAAACCGTAAAAGCGCACCTCAAACGCCAACGAGAACAAAGCAGCATATTTTACAACTGAAAGCAACCTCAATCATCTGACCTCAAGAAAGCCTGATCCGATACCCGAAAAAGCAAAAGAATCATCACCTAGAATCCCGAAAACCACGCTTATGACAGCTAAACTGATCAGAGCAGCATCCCGAATGACCACCCACCAATCACGATCATCACTCAACTAATAACTAACTAGCAACAAAAAAAGATCCAAACCCGAAAACACGAAACAAAAGACTCGGACCTAAATTAAGAAACGCACCTGGAAATCAGCAAGCAAAAAGCTCACTCAACTGTAGCTCTCTGTGACTTACAATATTCTAATCGTTATGCTTCAATAAATTCTCGGCCTAGCTTTTAGCAATACGCCTAC
>JAOQMQ010000196.1:16588698-16600368 GCA_027563845.1 Erythroxylum subrotundum
AATTGTGATTGTCTATATTGAGCATAGATTTGTTTGTGATTGGGCAAGAGAGAATCTCGTTTCGTTAGTCACGTGCATGTTGACCTATAGCCTTCTCCCGGCTGCCCGCTTGAGGCCACGAGATCCTGAGAAATTGGACTCGTTTTGTTCACGATGTAAACCGTTTTGTTTTACGGAAACTCTCTAGCCATTTGTTGTGCATTTCATTATGACTTTGTCAAATATGTTGCATAAATTGAGCATTCTGTATTGATGGTTAGATGGATATGCTATGTGAGGTGATGATATGTTTGATTATGAGTTTTGAGTTTGAATTTCGTATTTGACTGAAAACGAAGCAGTTTATGAAATTACCATGATTTGAAATTGTTCATGAATTTTTGAAAAAAAAATTGAGGTTTTGGAGAAATAAGCAATTGATGTTTTAACCGTGGAATTTTATGAAATGACAATGAGTTTTGAAAATAGTTTTTGCTTATTTTTCTGTTATAAACATGTTATTCACGAGCTGTAAAGCTCACCACCTTTCATCCTCATCTCAAGGTATTAAGAAGGAGGTCGGATGAAAGAAAGTCAATACGTCTATTCGTTATGTATATGGATTTGTGTATAGATTCGGATTTTAGATATTAATGTAGTATTGTAGCTTGAAAATGCCATTAAAGTTTGTAATGCATTTATTTGGAATGTGAATAATGAGTGATGGATTTTTGTGTATGGAATTGGGATATACATTTGTATATGGATATGGCATATATAATATGATTTGATTTCGTTTGGATTATGGACAGGAGGTCCGATGATTGTGATGGTTGGTCTAACTTATTGAAGTGTTTTTTTGTGTATGAATTGATGATACTTAGACATATGTGGGATTTTATGGCAAAAGAGAAATAAGATTTTGTTTTACATGAAGAGAGATGAGATATGATGGAATTTAAAGAATTAAATGGATTGAGGAATTGGAACTGATGAATTTCAAATGGGACATTGAACTGTGTTTTGAATGATATTAAATGAAAGAAAAAAATTTATACCGATTTGAATGGGTTTAGATCAGGATCGTCTTATAGTTTTCCAACGCATTTGTTTGATTTCCGCACTCGCTTTCAATTTCTTCGCTTTTTGATCCGATTTGATTTTCTTCGAATTTCGCTCATATTTGTCCTTTAGCGTTTTGATTTCGTTGGTTTTCGCTCACATTTGTATTTCGGTTGGGTTTCGGAAACGAGACCCAACACTTTTGGTGTCATTTGTGGGAACAAGATAAAAATAGAAATTTCCCAATTTCACTTCTATAAAAATGGTGATTCTGTTATGTCGTCTTATCCGCTTCAATCTTTTATGAGCTTGGTCATTACAAAAGTCCTCTCGATTGTCTCTTAACTTCAAACATTCTATTCTTCTGGTTCAACTACTTTATCACTTCTACTGCCATACAGTGGAATAATCCCGCAATTTTTCATTAACTAACATTTTTCACTTCAAAAGTTTCTTGATGGAATACGGAGACCTCATTGTAGCTGGTTTGGCAGTGAAGTTCCCTATTTTTACATACCCATTCAAAGAGTTCATAATCAAACCATAAACAGACGAACGATGGGATGAAAATTTCATTGAAAGCAGTGTTGGCGTACTGACCATTCCTGTCTCCAAGTAGCATTTATATCTTACATCCCTGGGAATACGGAAGTTTTGATAATGAATGCATAGAGCGAATCCAAAAAAAGCTGTTATTGAGCCAGTCTGAAGGAAGCTGTTATGATAATTCCTTTGATCAGCAAAACCTCGGCTTCGGAAAATTTCATTTATGATGGCCTCGCTTTCATTTTCAGCTAACATGAAGCAATCGCACATACAGAAGAAATAGTAAAGTCCTTTGGACTCGTAAACGAGCTGTCTTAAGGCAGATATTATCTTCAATGACCGACAATTGTTTGCTAGTAAAACAGCAAGAATCGCTGGAAGCTCTGGCAAAGATTGAAGCCTTGAGCAGTTACTCACGACGAGAAATCTCAGTTGAGAAAGTTGTTTGATGCTTGAGGGAATTTCTTCTATAGCATTTCCCTCTAAAGAAAGAGTTTCTAAGGAGCATAAAAGGCTGAGATCCTCTGGCAATTGCCGTAAATTACAATGCTTCAGGTATAAGAACTTCAATGACGGAGGCATTGAGGACTCCGGCCCTTTTACCATTGACACCATCAAGCAACTCAGAGAATTCAAGCTGGTAAGGCATGATGGAAGACGATTAAGTTTTGCGCCGTACATTCTCAACGTAGAAAGCCCTTTGAGATTGCCAAAAGATGATGGTAGCTCTTCTATGCCTATCTCACATAGCACAAGCTCCTTTAAATTTTCCATGGGCTGCATGATCTTAGGAAATTACTTTAGTTTTCCACAACCTGATAGATTAAGAGATTGAAGAGAGCTTAATCTGCAAATGTTACTGGGGAGAGTCGCCAGTTGACAAGATGTCATGCTCAATTCCAAGAGATTGCCAAGTCGCTCAACAGATGAAGGCACTTCATTTATGGCAGTCCCATCTAAATACAGGTACCTTATGCTGCTAGAGATTTGTGGAAATTGCTTCAGGTTTGGACAATGCGAGATTTCGAGAATTTCAAGAGTTTCTAGATCTACATGACCTGGAAGACTCCTAATGCTTTGGCAATTCCAGAGTGCAATGGATGTGACATTATTCAGATGGCTGACAGGTAAGGGAATTTTAACCAAACTGGTACAGCTACGAAGAATCATACTCCCAAGATTAAAGATCTGATATTCTATTATGGACTGTGAAATCAATTTCAACCTGCTATTATCCTGCATTCAAAGAAATGAGAGTTGATTAAAATTTTTCAGAAATTTGGACCCTTTTGGTAATTAATTTATCATGAGCATGCATACCTTTGCTTCTTTCCAAAGTTGTTTAATCTTGCTGTTGCGCAATTTGAGCACCAAAAGATTCCTTGGATGGAAATTAACTGGTAATGATTCCAGTGGGTAATCATCCCATTGAAGATACAGTCACTACAACTTAGACTGTAGATAGTCTAAACAAGAGTAGTTTTACCTATACCTCCCATCCCCCATATTCCTAAAATTCTAACATCCAAGGAGTTAAAGGCTAGTAATTCTTCAATTTGCCGAATCCTAAATTTCATTCCTACCAAATGCTCAAGACCACTAGAGGAAGAATGTTTCAATTTCTCCAAAATATCCTTGACAATTTTATCAATAAGCATAGTTTCTTCCCTGCAAAATATCAAAGATGTTAAATGCAATTATTTTTGGGAATCTTTAGCTCTATTTTACGGTTTAAAAAGCAGTTCACCTTGTTAGAACAAATTGATGAACTTACATGCTATTTTGTTTGCAACATCTTCATGATCATCATGGTTTTCGATTTTCTTATTTTGAAATATAAACTTATTGTGTAAATTTTGTTACATTTTCATCTTCCAGTAATCAACAAAATATATTAAATGCAGAGAAACTAGAAAATCATTACCTGATGACATTGGAATCCCAGCCAGATAGATTGGCTGCTGTGGTCAACGCTTCTCTCCATTTTGGTAGCTTGTCCGAATTATTGGGATCTCTCCCCAGAACCAAAAAGCGTTTCCCAACAGGTCCGCTTTGTTTCCTTATATGGGTTGGATATACGTGATAGAATATAGGAACAACGATCTGACCGTGAGTTTCGTTGCATTCAATGATCTTCACAAGTTCATTCAGGCACCAAGTTGAAGAGACATAGTCTTTGGAGAAGATGATAACAGAAACATTCGAGTCTTGGACGGCTTGGAACAGTGATGTGTTGATTTCTTCTCCTCTTCCAAGTTGGTGATCATCTATAAAGATATCTAAACCTTTTCGACGAAGTGCATCGTAAAGGTGGTTGGTGAAATTATAACGAGTATCTTTACCTCTGAAGCTCAAGAAAACATCATACTTCCATTGATGGGATGCTGGACGACTAGGAGATGAGGAGGAAGCCATGATTATGATATGATGAAGATATAAACCGAGAGACTCAGATCATGACAATGCAGATGGTGATAAGAAGAGAAGAAATCTAAATACGAAGGGTGATTCATCCCTAGAAATATATTCTATGTGGTGGAAAGACGAGTAATTCTTATGTTGACAATATGGGATTTAAGAATATAATTGTTGTTTTCATGAAGGTTGTATCCTCTCCAGTTACAGCCAACAGTTTCATTTTCACCATAAAAGTCATACATCAAAAGATTAAGAAACGTTTTATAGTTAAAAGTCTAAGATCAAGTTTTAATATCTTATCATCTTCAACATATAAAAGATGATAGATTTAAAGTGTCTAATATTTTTAAAAAAATTTAATTTAGTATCAAACTTTTTAAAATTTTTAATTTAATAACTAACCTTAAAATTTCTTACAACTTATGTCAATATATATAGACATGTCATGTCACTAAAAACACAGCTTTTTGATCTGATTTATATTAGTTTTAAAAAATTATTCAGTAAATTAAAATTTTCAAAAATGTTTAGAATTTAATTAAAAACTATTAAAAGATTAATCACTATTTAATTAATCATCCCAAAATAATAGTTAAGCAACTAACAAAGAAATATAATTAGAATGTGAAATTAAAAGGAGAGAAAAAGGATCCAAGAATAAGAAAAATAAAAAAAGACTTAAATTACATAGGGGTAGGCAGGGCATCTACCCAGGGCCATCCTCACTAGGGGCTCACCTTCAATACATTTCAGCAACATTTTTTCAGCATTTTTTCAATTAAAAGGGTAGTAAATCCTTAGTTGTCAGTCAGATGAGAAGAGAAAGTTAACATTAACTAATAAATAACTTACCGAGAAAGTTAACGTTATTTAATCTTGAAAGCTAAATAGTTTCCTTTATTAGCTATATAACGTTAACTTGTTAAATTTATAAATACCTTTTTTGAAGCATTTGAGTATATGTTTTATACTCTCACTTTTTTTTTTTTTTCATCAACATGTGAATCTAAGATCCTTCAACTTAAAAATTGATAGTAAAAAAATTTTCACGATTTTGTCTTATAAGTTCTGAGTGATAATTTAAAGGTAAAGTTTTTTATTTTTAATGTATTTTAGCTTATTAAATATTTGAATATATGATAATTAATTTGTAATTTTTCATTAACGTGAACATTGTATCAGCATTTTAAATCAGAACATTAATATTAAATGATATTGAGTTTATGTATATTTCTCCTTTTTATTTTTAGATTACTTATTATTCATAAAAATATAATTAAACATTATTAAATCATTTAATTTTTGTAATTATAATTTTTATTACACTTTGCTGTAAGTAATGTAATAATTGTTGGATTTGTGTTCTTGTAGAGGCTCACATAAGTTTAGTGATAATATGACTAAATCAAATCATTTAAGTTACTCAATTCAAAAATTACGTAAACGGTTTCATTTATTATAAAAATTCATATGATTCTATTAAACATTTCATGATAATTAAATAATAATTATTATTATTTGATAATTAAATAGGATCATAAATAGTTGGATGTATTTGATAATTAAATAAAAATTATTTGATAATTAAATAAGACCGTAATAGGTTGAATGGTTTAGCTATTTTATTTATTGAGATGGATATGTTGGACGCTATTAATTTTGATAATATTATTAATGATTTTGCATCTAAAAATGCACGTAAAAATTATTTTTCATAAATTATGATCATCTGTTCGTTTGTTTGTGTTATTTTCTTAGTGTTTTGTTGTTTTATTGCTGCTATTGCTATTTTGTTACTGTTACTATTTTTAGTAATTTTATTGCTATTGAAATTTGCAAGATATTATTAGCTAATATTATGATCACTTAATATTTGTTAAATGTGTGAACTTATAAATTAGGTTACTTATGTATAGATATTAAATTTTAATAATAAAATATGCTTTTAAAATTTACAAATTTGTCTATTGTCGATTTATTAGACCCTTTTTTTTACTTCGCCCAGGGCCTATGAAACATTAGAAATGGCCCTGGATGTGACAATAGAGTTGAAAAGGGGAGGAAAAGTAAGTTAGCATTTGATGACTAACCCTGATCTAAAAATATAAAAGAACGCTTAAAAGTCTCCTTAATTTAGGATTTCCATGTCTATTTATACCCAATGTTGTGTCTCACTACTTTTCATATGGGGAATTATATGAACCCAGATAATTACCAACACAAAAAAATTATATGAACATAGATATGCTTGTGTCTTTAACCATATTTCATACTATTATCTTTTTTCACTTGAACACGAGCAATGACACGCTTGTCTCCAGTTATACTTTGCATTCTTTTTTACCTTTAAATTTTTGAGAATAACATGAGCATGTAGCAAACTATATTTTGAGAAAATTAAGATATCTTTTTTTTATTTTTCTTACGTAATTCTTCACAAATTTCATCTCAAAAGCAACATCTTATCAATTATATCAAGAGTTATACTCACATATCTTCTTTTTCCCCTTAACACATTCAATTACATCCTAAATCAAATTATAAAGATAATGAGTTCATATATGTACAAAGTAGGTGTATAAGACTAAATACTGAGAAGGAAAAATATATATTTAATATTCCTTTCAAATTCTTTCACGCTTAACTTTTGCTAGTTTTTGGATTAATACTCTATAAGGTAAACAACAATAAAAAAAGTCAGCTCTAATTCAGAACGTATGCAATAAAAGAGATAAAAATTAAGACTCAAGTAAAAAAATTATTTGAAAGTTGAAGTTTCCAAAAAAATCTAAATGAGCATCAACATAACAATTTTGCTCAAAAGTGACTGCAAAAATTTGGTAAATTTTTGATTGACTATTTCTATGCTTACAAGAAATTCATCAATTTTAAAAACTGCAAGTGCACAGTGTAGCAGTAGCTAGCACGGGCAAGAATAAGTTGATCCCACTCAAACTGTAAGTACTAGTAATTACCCTTTTCCTATTATCTAACCGGTAAATCATATTATGGATTTAATTAAAATTAAGCTAAATAAACTAAACTAAGATTTAAACCAATGTGAAATCAAAACAAGGGAAATATTAAGAAAAGTGGATATCAAATAATAGTACCTAAGTTATGAATCCCTCTAAGAATCCTTAAATATTAAACCTTTATCAAGCAATTATATTACTGATTATTAGACCGTGAAAATTCCTATCTTATGTTAATATCTTTGTCAAGACTACTAACCACTAATCCATCAGTTAATTGCAATGTCTTTCTAGCTAAACTCTTATGATTGCATTATCGATTTATAAATTTCACTATTAGGTTTGACCCTAATTTAGAGGATTTATGTTGACCTATCTTTAGATTTGTATGCAACCCGTTCCAATTATGGTAGATCTATTCACACAAAAGAATTTTTTAATCTCAATCATATGAAATCAAATCACGAACTAATATTCCAGTTATATTAGAACAATTTCATTTTCCAAAAAAAATATAACGCATAATTGAATCTCAATAAATCAATCAATAAAATTGCATTAAATAAAATATCAAATCATAATGTTAGCACAACTTAGGGTTCATCACACCTAGGCATTAAAAAAGTTTAGCTCCTAACCATAAATAACAAAACCAAAGACAAAATTGTAGAAGAACTAATAGAAAATGAAGAAATCATAATTCTAAATCTCCTTTTTCTTTTAATGGATCTTCTTGCAAATTGGATTGAATGTTGTTATCTATCTGATCTTATGATGTATTCTTCGTGTTTTCCTCATCCCTTGTTTATAATTGTCACTTCTCTATATTCCTTATGACTAAAAATACTTAATGGATCGGAGCACATGTTTCTGACGTGATCATTAATGATACTTGGAGCTGGAGTGAGGTCTCCTTGGACCTTCTCAGACATTTGGCCCCCCAACTTATTTCCCCAATAGCTCCTCTCCAGATAGTCTGGAATGGTTAGCCAGCTCAAACAAATGTTATACCAATGTGTCAGCCTACCAATTATTGCGTCCTCCTTCACCTGTAGTTCCTTGGCATAAGTTGGTCTGGTCCAAATACAGTACTACTCCTTTACTTTGTGGCTTGCTTTCATGAAGAAGCTGCCAACCCGGGACAACCTTTCCTTCCCCTATATTCCTAACCATTGTTCCCTGTGTCTCTCAGCAAATGAATTTATAGACCACTTATTCTTTGCCTGTCCTTTCTCCAAAACAATTTGGGAACATTGTCTTTCTCATTTCAACCTGGTCACTCTCAACCCTTGAAATCTTTCCACTATCCTGTCCTGGTTCTTAGAAGTTTCCAGTACTAGAGTTTCAGTCACCCCTTACTTCCCTCTACTGCTCTCCACAACTGTTTACCACATCTGGAAAGAACGTAATGCCAGAACCTTCAAGAATGAAGCCTTGGCGGAGGAGAGAGTGCTTTCTGGTGTAATCTCTCACATTAGGGAACTGCTCAGCCTATACACCGAGAGGAGGTAATGTAGCTTCGTACTTTCTTTTTATAGGTTAATTGCTTAGTTTTTTCTAGGTTACTACTGTAGAGATCCACTTTGGACTGTCCCTGCTTGCTTAGAGGAGCAACACAACTATTTCTCGGCGGCAGTTTTCGGGCCATTTTCGGGCCTTAATTGTTTTGGTTGTCTCAGTTTCTCCACGGTTGGCTGACTACGGGCTGGAATTTCCTTGTTTGGATTGGTTTCTCCTTGGGTCATGTATGCTTGTTTATTGGTTGTCTTTCTTGTGATTGTCCTATTGTTTGGTTTTTGGTTGCTTTCCCATTGCTTGGTGTTTTCCTTTTCTTAGGCCTCCCCTGATTTAGGCTATTTCTTTAACTGGTTGAGCCTTTGGTGACTTAGACTGTGAACTATTTGTATATATTCTTTTGCTCATTTATTTATTTTCTGATTTACCAAAAAAAATACTTAAAAGCTCCCCTCTTGTTTTGCCTCCATTCACATGCTTTTATAGTAAAAACTAGGATTTATGGGTTATATATGGTCAATATACACGGGAGTATATGTGACAATGTATCCCTAAAAACACTTGAATTCATGATTTTACATAGACACAAAGACTTACACGAGCAACATACATTACCGTGTATGTCAAAATACACGGAGCGTGTAACTTCACACAACCAGAAATACTATTCTTCAAATCTCCACAAGTTTACAGAGACTAACACAATCACTGTACATGGTCGTGTAGGTCCTAGTTGCTTCAAATCTCCGTTCCATGCTACAATTTCATTTGAATTCTTCTCATTTTGGTTTACGAAAGAAATTATCACTTGTAAACACACTTGAAGTGAATTAAGTACCAAAAATACAACAAAACTATTAAATAACAAGCAAAACACATTAAATATTAGTATATAATTATAGTTAAATAATCATTCATAAACATCCCCACACTTAAGCTTTTGATTGTCCTCAAGCAAATCACAATCTAAATCATTAATTTTACAAACATCCAACCCTTATTAACCTCAACCTGTCCATCCACACTCTAAATTATCATGTCATATCAACCAAATTAACATACAATTAGATTCAAGTCAGTCTAGAATTAACCTTTATAAGTAAATATCAATAATAATCACATCAATAATCTTTTTGAAATTAAACGTACAAATCTTTACACCTTCACCAAGGTTTCACTCAATGCACTCAAGGGTTTAGGGTGAAAAGTGTAAAAACTCTCAAATCAATGCATAGCATAATTCTTAACCATACGTTTGCAATATTATCATATCTCCACCACTTATAAGTAAACTAGAAATAAAAATCAAAACGTCTTAATACAAGGTTTTGATGGGGCTTAGGTAAGGTATGGTTGGGATAATGAAATGGGTAATAAATTGAAGGGAATTTATAAAAAAAGATTTTAAGAAACTTAGTTCTTCACAATATATAGGTCCTTTATATTATAAATCCATTGGTATTATAACTTTTACTTTTGTTTTCATGATTGCAACATTTTTTATAATCAATATGAGCATTCATCATGTACCAATAATTAAAGAAATATATACCTTTTCAAATTTAAATTTCAAACAATCAAATAATATAGATACCTTTTAGGGTTCAAATTAATAAAAAGGCTTCAAGAGAGATAAGATAAAGGCTAATATTTTGGTTATAATCGATGAAAAAGGATAAGCCTTAAAATTGATTACTCCTAAGGGATAAAATATGGTAGGGTAATTCAAGAAAATAGGCTAAACAAATGTTGAATCTAAAAGCCTTTATCACTTCAATGCTACCAATTTGATAAATATGGTCTCAATATGTATAATAAAAACAAGTTTTAAAATTATCCAACTATGCATGATAATACAGATGAAACAATAAAAGAGCTTAAAAAGTGATGTATTTGCGTTTAGGTTCAAAAGCTCACCAAAATGGATCTTATGTGTGTAAATAATATGCAATTTTCCTTCAAATTTACTATTTCAAAGAGTATTTAAAATATGACTTATAAAAGCAAGTTTATTCTAACTTTCATCCTTTTGCATACTAATTCAATTCAATAATCAATAATGATTTCAAGTATTTATGAACAAATTTTAACTAGTTCATAATATCAGTTAATAAAATGTAATAACAAAGATTATAAAAAGCTCCTTCCCCACTTAAAATTGTACATTGTCCTTAATGTACACAATATAAGCACAGATAAATAAAAAGGAAGAAAGGATAAGAACTTATTATTTCACTTAGTAATAAGAATTTTAGAATTCTAATTTCAATGATGTTTCATCCAACATGAGATGCAATCATCCTTGCAAATTTTAAATAAAAAGGGATTAAAAATTTTAAAAATGAAAAAAATAACTAATAAACATGGAAAAAATAACATAAATAAAAAATATTGCATTAATGTTTTAAAAAATAAGATAACAAAAGAAAGAAAATAAGAAAAATACATAAATACTGAGAAAAAGAAAAGAAAATATCAAATTGAATCATCCCTCAATCATGTTGTAACTCTGGTATGTCCATTGATAAAGGTTCCTCGGGTCATACATCCTCAAAATGTGGAGGAGCTGAGGCTGATTTAGCTACTCCAAATGGTGGAGGTTGAAAAGTCATGCCCTGATGGCTCGCCATCTGCATCAATAGGTCCCCCATCTATCAAGTATATGTCTCAAGTTGTCATATTCACTCCTTTATCTCTGCCTGTTGTACTTGGATAGTACGTTGAGTACCCATATACTACCTCATGTCTCTCTCTAACCGAGCTATATCTTTAGTTGATTCGGTTGTGAATTTCTCACCCTAAGTACTTCCGCGTTATCCTCTTATGCATCCTCCCGTCTAGAATGACGATGAATGCAGCTAGGACGACTTAGCTCCCCTCAATGTTGTTGGCTTGTTAGGGATCCCAATTAAGAAGTAGATGTCAACCATAGGTCCCTATCATCTGCTCACCATGTGCTTGTGCTTCATCACATCAAGTTTTAGCACTAGTGTGGTACCCACCAGTCCCATCGCTAGTAATCTATTGAAGACCCCCCATTGTCGGACCCCGCTTCCGAAGCCCGACGGTCCCGGGGCATGAGCCCTGCTGAGACCCACTCCCGAGACCCTGGCCCTGGCTGGCACACTTAAGGCAAGACTGGCTGCTGAACTACACTGGTGGTGGATCTGCCCTC
>JAOQMQ010000196.1:16632528-16643499 GCA_027563845.1 Erythroxylum subrotundum
ATTCAGATAAGATACCCCATAGGACTTTACTATGCTCATCTGCACCTTGATTTAATAAACAATTGTAGTTTATTAGACTAGTAAGAGTTTCAAAATTTCAATTATATTCTCTCTTATGACATATAATTCCTAAGTTAGAGTAAATCAATTAAAATGTCTTTCTAAAATGTACTAATTTATTTTATGAATTTTTACGATAGGTTTTATCCTAACCTAGAAAGAATATTTTAACTCTTGAATCTCAATGCATGAATCAAATAATTGAATCTTTAACTCACCTTCTTTTAATTCAATCAATTATAAGAATATAGATAAACCTCAAGAACATTGCTCTAATATAGGAATGCGTAGTAGTTATGTTGTTCTTTACCACATAACGTCATTTTTTTCTAGAAATTAGCATTGCCAACATAGGAATGTGATGTTGGCAATGCTAATCGACTACTACTGTTAGAAATTGGAAGGAAAAGGCGGGTGGTTATCGCCTTTTATAACCATACATATAAGCCATTGGGAAAGAGCAAGAGGCAGTCCGAACCAAAAATACAACAGAACAAAACAAAAGAGGCCCAAACCCATGATGGCAACCAAAGTCGGTCAGCTGCTCATCTCATTCTGACTAACTGCTTCTATCCTTTTTTTTTTTTTTTCTCTTCTTTAAGTAACAAATCTAATTAATTAGATCACAATCTCTTCTGTCTGTCGATCCATTACCAACCTTCCTCGCTTCCCTTCCCCGTGTCTTGTTTCTATTTCAGTTTCAGATCAAGTTCTTTATGGATCTAGCTCCGGAACAGCTCCAGTTCTTAACCATACCCGACATCCTCAGAGAATCTGTCTCAATCCCAAAACAATCTCCCAAAACTTTCTATCTCATAACCCTAACCTTAATCTTCCCTCTGTCTTTTGCAATCTTAGCCCACTCTCTCTTCACCCACCCTATTGTTTCACAACTCGAAAACCACCCATTTCTGGATCCCAATGTTGCCCGCCATGATTGGACTCTGCTCCTCGTGTTTCAGTTCTGCTACGTCATCTTTCTTTTCGCTTTCTCTCTCCTTTCCACAGCTGCTGTTGTCTTCACTGTTGCGTCTCTCTACACATCAAAGCCCGTCTCCTTCTCCAACACCATGTCTGCGATTCCCCAGGTTTTTAAGCGTCTTTTTATCACCTTCTTGTGGGTTGCTTTGATGATGGTGGTTTACAACTCGCTACTGCTTGCTTTTTTGGTTGTCTTGATCGTTGCCCTCGATAGCAGTAATGCCCTATTGCTGCTTTTCGCTTCGCTTGTCATATTCGTGCTTTTCCTCGTTGTACATGTGTATATAACTGCGCTTTGGCATTTGGCTAGTGTGGTCTCTGTTTTGGAGCCTGTTTATGGATTTACGGCTATGAAGAAGAGCTATGAGTTGCTTAAGGGAAGGACTCGTATGGCTTCGGCTCTTGTTTTTGCGTATTTAACTGTTTGTTGGGTTATTGCGGGGATTTTTGGATATGTGGTCGTGAACGGTGGATATAGTTATGGGGTCTTTACGAAGATTGTTGTTGGTGGGTTTTTGGTTGGGGTTTTGGTGATCGTTAATTTGGTGGGTTTGTTAGTGCAGAGCGTGTTTTACTATGTTTGCAAGAGCTATCATCATCAAGGGATTGATAAGAGTGCATTACATGAACAACTTGGTGGATATCTTGGAGAATACGTGCCTTTAAAAAGCAATATTCAGATGGAGAGCTTGGATGAATAGGGATGAGGTGGAGCATACATGTCTGCAAATTAAATTCATGTGTAAGTTATTATATATTTAGTCTTGAGATAAGTATTAGGAACTTGTGAAGTTTGCCATTTTCCAATAAGAATTGAGGGAAGCGGCTTCCTTTTAATCATGTTTTTCCATATTTTGGCAGACGCCGAGTTTAAAGACTAAAATGTGTATTTAATTCAACATATAAATCCCTACATTTTGTTATCTTTATTTTATCTCATTTATTCATTGGTTTGTTTTAGTTGATGGCTTATTAGTTGTTAGATTTGTCATTTATTGGTTTGCATTAAATTTATAGTCCAATTCAAGAGAACCTATTTCTTCTCAGCTCTAATTTCAACTTAATTTTATCATCCCTTTTTCTAAGTCAAAGTTAACGTAGCCAGTGCAAGCTCCCCGCTTTGTTAGGAAGAGTCATAATATATGCAGCCTTCTCTTTGTATTTTCTTTCTATGACTTGTACTGTGACCTTATGGTTACAAAGGAGCAACTTCAGCAGTTGCTTCCTTTTCTATGTCTATATAATGTTAATCCATATCAAATAACTGGACAACTTTGGATTATAAGAATAGTAAAGTGCCTTCTTTCTGGAATTCACAGGCATCTTGAATTTCTGTCATAATCCTCTCAGAATGGCAGTTAGCTCTTCTGGGTCGTATAATTTTAGACTTGATTTTCTGCTCTGTTCTTGTTCACTCATCTTTTGTTCCAAACATTTTATATCACTGCGCATGATCGTACTTTATCTGAGTCAGACAAGAATGATACTGTTGATTCATTTCACTAGTCTCATTCTTTCCACTTTTAGATGTGGTATTCTTTCCTTACATCTTTTATCCAGATGGTTTTAATAAATGTACTCTTGTTCTAGCAATTGCCTATTTGTGTGGGGGTGGGGTGGAGGCAAGAAGCCAGTTTCTTAACCTGTATTAATGCACAATTTAATTTATATATTCAATTTTGGTTGATCAAGTCCCCCACACCCCCACACACTCTCTAAATTACCGATTTGCCCACCCCTTCTCTTCCTAACATACTGCTGATTATAACGAATCTCAACAATACCCCTCCCCAAAAGAGTCCACCTTGTCCTCAAGGTGGAAAGAAATGCTGAGTGACTTCTTCGGGTGCATTTAGCTGAAGACACATCACCTGTTTGACCAGCTCATCCTCTTCTTCCTGTAAATCGTCGAGCTGCTCATCATCCTTCAATAATATATGAAATTGCTTCTCACCGCATCTGTGTCCTGGTCCAAATTTAGAGTCGCATCTGTAACATAGACCTTGCTCCTTCTTCCGTTGGATCTCCTCAGCCATCAGACGCTTAAAGAGGTAAGGAGAGTCCCTCCGATATGGTCGCCGGCCTTCGAACGTCCGATTTGGGTAGGAGTTCTCCCTCGAATTTGGTGTGGTGGGAGGTGGCGTAGCTCGATTTCCCTCCCAGACTCGATTAGGGCTACCTAACATCGTGTTTGGTAAAGGGGAAATGGCTGTGTTACAAAGACCCTTCTACCCTTCCTTATATGCCTTGTAATTTAAATGCTCAAGTGACTTGCCAATTTTGCCCCTTATGCAATCTTACCACCTTAACACTATAATTCAATTAACGTGTGTCATATAATCTTACTCACATTAACATGCTAATTAACTCCACAAAATAAAATAATTAATCTATCAAGACTTTAAAATTTATTTAAGTCATTGCCTAACTCCTTCAAAAAATCAAGACTTTTTTCTGATCATGTAATTGAAGGAATTTGCTAGCACTTCTTTGTAGAAAAATGTTCTTCATTGTCTTAATTTTCTAATAACAATGAGGAACAATATTATGTACTCAACTTCCATCGAAAAATTAATTTTCTAAAAGTTATACCCCAAATATTTTCGAACTATTTTTATACTAAAACAATATTATATACTCAACTTTCATCGAAAAATTGATATTCTTAGAGACTGAATTAAAACTCGATTTCATCAAATTCTTGTTTTCTACTGTTGCACATCCTCAAACGGATGGTCAAACTGAAGTGGTAAATAGAACTTTGACTACATTGTTGCGTGCGATCAACCAAAAGAACTTGAAAAATTGGGAAAAGTGTTTCCCACACATTGAGTTTGCTTATGATCGTGTTATTCATTCTCTACTCAATTTTCTCCTTTTGAGATTGTTTATGGGTTTAATCCTTTGACTCCTTTGGAAATTATTCCATTGCCTTCTAATGAGTTTACTAACCTTGATAGTATAAAAAAGGCTAAATTTGTGCAAGAGTTGCATGCTAAAGTTAGAGCCAACATTGAGAGGAGAAATGAAAAATATGCAAAGCAAGCCAATAAAGGCAAAAGGCATGTTATATTTGAACCCGGTGATTGGGTTTGGGTGCACTTGAGAGAGGAGAGGTTTCTAGAACAAAGGAAATCTAAGCTACAACCAAAAGGAGATGGCCCCTATCAAGTTTTAGAAAGGATTAATGATAATGTTATAAAATTGATTTGCCTAGCTCCTATGGTAATATCAGCGCTACATTCAATGTATCTTATTTATCCCTCTTTGATGCTACAGATTCGTCCTTGAATCTGCAGCATCAAAAAGGGAAAATAAGATATATTGAATGTTAGTGCTCAAATATGCAGCATCAAAGAGGGATAAATAAGATACATTGAATGTAGCACTAACATTACCATAGGAGCTAGGCAAATCAATTTTATAAGCATTATTATTAATCCTACGAATCCTTTCGAGGAGGGAGGGAATAATGGAGAACCATGGGCATGTGAAAGACAAGAAGAGAAGCATACATGGTGTGATCCGCCTCAAGAAAGCCTAAGACATGACTTGCATAGACATGAGCTTGCAAAAGGAGGCTTAGGAGTTGAAATTGGATCAGATTTGAAGTCTGAATGTGCAAGGCAAGAGGCTGAACGAAATTCTCATATCAATGACTCAACATTCAAGTCTAATGTTCCTAAAGATCCATATCAAGATGTTAGAAGCCCAATAACAAGAGCTAAGGCCGAAGCAATGAAGCAAGCATTGAATTGTTTGATCCAAGAACTTCAAAAGATAGAGCCCATATTGTTGAGTCAAATTTCATCTCATAAAGGTCCAAGAGGCATTGTCTTACTCCTTGAAGCCCAACAGATAGTGTCCAAAGGCTCACATGGAGTCCAATTGGGAGAACTCAATTAAAATACCATGTGCCACTTAAAAATAAGGAGAATGATGTGATTTATAAGGTCCAATATGTCCAGATCATGTTTTAATTAGTTTCCTTTTTTTGTTTTCCTTAAAATAAGGTCATCTAGTCAACACCTTTCCAAGTTTATTTTATTTCCTTTTAGGGATTGATTTGTTTCCTTTTATTTTGTTTCTTCTTTAGGACATCAAGTTAGGAAGTTTTTCCTATAAATAGACACCTTCTTTGTACTTTGAAAAGGGGATTTTTCATTCAGAAATAATATTAAGTATTATTGAGATCATTTTTGCTTTCTTTGTATTCTTTGATAATACTTCTTAACTTATCGAAGGAGTGGTCTTCCTTTGTGGCGTCCCAAGGTTAGAGTTCTAAGAGACAAGTTCTCTTAGGTTCTTTCCATTGACCAACATTCTTCTAACCCATTTTCTCTTTGTGTTCTATTTCTATCTTTTCAATTTTGTTTCTTATGCTTCCGTGTGTGTTTAATTCTAGCTGTTTCTAGGCATAGTTCCATCTTGTTGAAGGTTCTCTAGGACAAGTTCCTATTAGGTCTCGTAGTAGTAGTAGTCGTAGTAGTAGTAGCCGTAGTAATAGTTGTGGTAGTACTAGTCGTAGTGGTAGCAGTAGTGGTATTAGTAGTCATAGTAGTAGTAGTAATCGTAGTAGTAGTAGTAGTCATAATGGTAGTAGTAGTAGTCGTAGTGGTAGTAGTAGTAGTAGTCATAGTAGAAGTCATAGTGGTAGTCGTAGTGGATGCTGTACTAGTAGTCGTAGTGGTAGTAGTAATGATGGTGGTGGTGATGGTAGTAGTAGTCGTAGTCGTAGTAATGTTAGTAGTAGTAGTGGCAGTACTCGTAATAGTAGTAGTAGTACTCGTAATAGTAATGGTAGTAGGAGGAGGAGGAGGAGGAGGAGGAGTAGCAGCAACAGCAGCAGCAGCAGTAGCAGTAGTAGTAGTAATAATAATAATAATAATAATAATAATAATAATGTAGTTAGTGATGACTATACTGAATATTTTAGTCTTTTTATTAATTATTCATTTGTCATTCCAAGTTTACGTTTTCAAACCAAACATTGGCATAGAAATTCTTTAGTAATAAATCAAACAAAGTAATACTCATTCCATTCTATTCCTGATTTATTATATTCCTAAGAATAATCATTTTATTCTTTATCTATTCCAGCAGGTAAACCAAACAGGCTGTAAAGTGTTCAATCCCCTTATATGCGTCAATTGCTATAGCATTAAAAGGAAAAGATAAAATTCAGAGCTCAATAATTCCCAATTATCTAGCTGAAGAAATATGTGGAACTTATTGCATTGCAACACTGAAACAGATAAATACATTTGGAGACACTTGTCTGATGGTAGGTACTCGAATTCCTTTTGTAAAGAGCTATTTTTCAAACAACTTCTCACGTTGGCATGGACTAAAGACGCATGGCCCAGTCATCTTCAACCTCATAGATAATACCTATTTACATATTGGAATGTGCAAACTGCTCAGAACTATGGTGAATTAGTTTAACGTTAAAGTCGAGACAGATTGAGTCTGCTAATAAAAGGATCCACAGAAGCGTTTTGATATCCCAGATGTAACTGAGGATGATATAGTGAAATGATAAACAGCCCTGTGAAGTTTTTATACTATTGATATGCAAGATGAGTTGCCAATGATGTACATGGTGGGACGCATATAGCCATGGCAAATAGGACACGATGAACTGAGTTTTATGGTTATTTATGTGCTGGAGTTTATGCGCCATGGCAAATGCTAGAATTTATTTCACACTAGGCCTTTTTGTTAGCTGTCCAGATGAAGTGATCTTCACTGTATTGAGATGTTAAGTTGATTTGTAAGTTGTGACATTTTTTGATTCGCCTTCAAAGCTTAATACATTCAAAATTTTCAAAAAAAATTACAATATACTTTTAGCTACGATTTTAAAAAATGTAGTCAAAATGACATTTTTGGCTAGGATTTTGAAAAACGTAGCCAAAGGTTGACCTTTAGCTACATTTTTTTTTATATGATTTTAAAATCGTAGCTGAAGGTCGTCCGAAAATTGTTGCCAAAAGGTTAACTTTTCGCAATGATTTTTTGAAATTATAGCTAAAGTTAACCTTTTAGTGATGATTTTTAAAATCGTCGCAAAAGATTAATCCATTGAAAATAGTCGCGAAAGGTCGACCTTTAGGTACAATTTTAAAATCATAACAAACAAAATGTAGCCTTTTGCCTATTTTGTTGTAGTGCATTTAGTGTCATATGTAAAGTCGGTCAGCCTTCTCCTAATGTTTGGAGGAATTATTCTTTATAGCTTTTATCTTCAATTTTCACAATGATAAATTATTCCTACTGAATTTCTTAATCATAAATTCGGTCGTCATTTTTTGTATCCTAAACTACTTGTTCTAAGAGAAAGAGCTCCTACTATTTCATGTAACAAGACTTCTACTTGTGAGTAATACCAAGCATTTTCACAAAGTGATTAATATCTAACTTATTTTTCTGATATAAAGGATCTATAATAAGTGCTAACCACAAAGTATATGATAAACAGGTATATACACCCTAACCTAGTTCTAATACCACTTATTGGAATAATTAACTGGATAGATTAAGATTGCAACTCATTTAAAATTAGAATAAAAATGAAACACATAAAATATTATTATAAGTGAAAAGAAAAGTTATAATACAAATGCTTTCTATCTATAATTTACAAATATTAATTTGTAACTTAGAACCTATACAATTAGAATTCTCACACGCTCTGCTCTTAAATGCTTAAACTTGTTTCTTGGTACAATAGACAAGAAGATAGATAAATATTTATAGGTGTATTAAGTTAATTATAGTCACACATTTTTATTAGCTATAATTACTAACACATTCTAATATATAAATTATTTATCTTTGTCTATATATTTTGTGAATATCTATATTCTTCTAATATTAATTATATTTAAATACTGTGAACAACATCTAAATTCCTCCACTCGTTAATGTCTAACACATGTAACCTCCTAGCTAGGTTTCCTTCTTCCACCTTTTTCATGGCTTAGACCTTGTATTTCTCCCACTAGGATTTTCTCTTAATTTAATTTATTTTTAGAAAACATAGCTGATTGATTATAAACAAAGAAAAGCATTATGCGAAACAAGGTTAAATTTCTTCGGCTTTCAATGTATTTCAACTCGACACACAATACACATTCTTGAGGCATATTTAATTATCTTGAATTCCATCTCTGTATCTAACCTCCGATAGATCTTTTATGAACAATTCCATCTCTGTATCTCCGCACACAAAAAGTTGTCCATATATGGGCATTAAAGCCTATTTTTATGCAAGACTGACTAAATAGCTACTGATGACAACATTGTGTAGTTTTATACAAAGTCCCTATCTCCATTAACATCCATCTTTCCCTTTCCATTCCTCACCACAAAATCCAGGTTGTACAACACTGGAACCATAGTAACGGAGCACAAGAATACCAGAACAGGCCCAAATATCCATAGCAGGAGAGGCATTGCAGCATAGAACAACCTATTTCCCACGGTGTTTAGAAGAAAACCCTTCTCTAGGAGCTCCGAAACGTACTCAGGAGTGACAATGGACATGGGGTCTGGAGGTGTGTTGATGAGTATATTAACCTGGTTCACGAATCTGATGGACAGAGAATGGCAAAAGAATGAGAAGAGAAAAATGCTTAGAAGTGTCACATACTTCAAGGCTACCATGAACTCGCCGTGAGCTCCGTAAATGGCATCATTTAGTGGCCTCTTCACACTGTATGTGCTGCTTACAATGGCTGCCAAGCCAGCCGACAGAAGGATTGAGGTAGTGGCCATTAACGTTGATCCCATAATCAAGTTCCTAAGGGATTGGACGGCTAATACGTTCTTCTTGTCGTTGTCCTGCCCAGTTATGTCACCACTTTCGTTAGCCTTACAGTGAAATTGATGGCACTACAACTGACTTTAGGTCATGGCAGTGTGACATTTGGTACAATAAGACTATAGATTATGACCCAAAACTTTTAAAGAGTTTATTAATAGATACTTAATTAAGCATGCAATCTATGAGAAAAGCTTGGTTCAAGCCAACAAATCGTAAAAGGTTACGAAAGCAAATTAGTGTTTGGTGTAGTAAATCGTCTAAAGGTATGGGCACAAAAGTGTAGTGGCCAATACACTAATATGTTATTGGACTACCCTTCTGTCTTCTTTCTAATTTTCTATTTTTCTAGACATCCCACTTTAGTTTGATCTCTCGAGGTGACTTCCAGCCAACTAAATGGACTAGACAGTCCACTGGTTTTCCTCTATTAATACCAGTCGCGAATTAACAGTGGCTATAGTCCGCAGATAATATTCTACCAGATGTGTAAGGGAAATGACTTTCGTTATTATAACTTCTTTTCTTTATTTAGATGGTGTCACCTTGTCATTAGACTTTATATGTATTGTACTGGAAAGAAATAAAAGTAGCTTGCATATGATATGAGTTGTCGTTTTTCAGGTGATAAGAAGTAAAGCTGCGTGGATTCTGAGGATCCTTATATACACACCTTCATCATGGCGGAAACCCAGTAACGGCGACCGGTGGCGTTTGTTCCGATGATGGTAATCAGGGGCTGGACTCGGACCTTATGCCACAACCAGGCATGATAAGTTATGGTGATGAGAAAGCTAAGGGGCACCAGCATCACATCCAAATAGCATTTCCTCCATTCCATCTCTGTCTTTCTCTTGATTACCTGTCTTTGGTGTTGGTGTTAATCGCAGCTTTTGATAATGTGCGTCCTGAGCTATACCGCTTGCTGAATTGAATTATG
The DNA here is from genome assembly GCA_027563845.1 of Erythroxylum subrotundum. Lineage (NCBI taxonomy): Eukaryota > Viridiplantae > Streptophyta > Magnoliopsida > Malpighiales > Erythroxylaceae > Erythroxylum > Erythroxylum subrotundum. The sequence continues at coordinate 16,642,335 of JAOQMQ010000196.1, forward strand.
TACTGGGTGGTGAGAAGTGGAGGGTTGTTATATAAACAGACTGCCCGGGAATGTATGTGGACTTGTTTGAACTGGCCATTCAACCGACAAGAAAAAGGCTATGTCCTACTTTATTATTCTAGAGAAAAGGGCATTTAATATATAATTAACCTAATTAGGTATTCAAACTTTTACTCTTAAGGCTTTTAATATATCCCACGTACAATCAAATATATTTTTATGTTACAATATTCTTGAAAATGGGTATATATTTAACAACTAATATTACATATTATCTAAATGCATATGGGATTAATGATATAACATCTCTCCACTTCATATTGATATTATTGTCTCACATTCATGTGCACGTTTGGGATATCTTTTACGATGTTTCTGTTGGATCCAATCTAATCTTATGTTCCGATAGATTGCAACTTAATTAATTGCATAAGCCCTATTTAATTTGTGTTCAACCAAGAATTAATTGGATATAATTTATAATATCCAGAAAACACAAGCTTAGGTCGTCACATTTGTCTTGCTTCCAAAGAATATGCTCGTGTCGTGAGGTCGCAAATGGTAATTAGGAAAAAGAATAGGGGCGTAGAGATAGGGAAAAGACAAAGAAAAAGGGGAGTGATATTCTGACAAAGCGCGCGCAAAGAGTAAGAAATTGAAATTGAAATTGACAAAGAAAGGCACGCCATTCTCATGAGACAGTCAGTGAAGACAACGTGTACGCGCACTTGCATTATATATATATAATGCAACCGTTTCCTTTCTAGTTTTTTGCTCTCAAATTTTTGCCATGGAGTTGCGTAAACCTTTTAACAAAAGAAATGGAAATGGGCTCTTACTTACGTCACAGTATTGGCATACACGTGGAACAAACTATATCTCATGATCTCTCTTAATTCAACTCTATTGGATTGTCCAGTAATTGCAAAAAAAGGAAAAGAACTCCAAAAAGGAGAGATACAGGCCTTACGTTATTAGTCGGGGAAATGAAACTCCCGATATATCCTTTAACAGGAGGGATAAACAACCCACAGGCGGGTTTTGAAATATATGAATGCCAAGGTCCAGTGTTGAATTTTTAATATGGGTAGAGTGTAGAGTCCACTAATAAGAATTGGGCTTGGGTCAACTATTGTCCAAATAACTAGAACTAGTTGTTTGGATA
>JAOQMQ010000196.1:16646496-16657446 GCA_027563845.1 Erythroxylum subrotundum
TAGAGTGTAGAGTCCACTAATAAGAATTGGGCTTGGGTCAACTATTGTCCAAATAACTAGAACTAGTTGTTTGGATAGTTAACTCTTACCACTTATAAACCCTTTGACATTTTCATATCTAGGCAATATGGGACACTCTAACATCAAGTGAACTGGCGTAATTGGCTAGCCAATCTGTAGCCCTATTAGCCTGGCAGTAAACATGTCTCACTTTCGCTGGCCAATCTCTATTTAACAATATGATGAAATGACTATGCTCAGTCACAGATATTCTCAATTTTTATCAGGTGAAAATACGGAAAAACAAAGTTTTGGAGTCATATTCAGTATGCATTACAATATTGCTAAATTAAATACCAGAAATCCACAAGTAAGTGGGCATTTACCACCAAGAACCGATTCTTCTTCACGCATATCTGATGACCAAATCATCATACCTAATTAACCACTTTTCGTTCAATTTTATTTGTGGGATATTCGATTGCCGACTCGACAGATTCTGTAGTTACCATGATTCTCAATTGGTATTCTTATACTACTGCACGTTTCCTTCCCATTTACCGGCAGAGGGATAAGAATATTATAAGCCTGATTTGGCTTTCACTTCTCATTACGTTTTGTAAAGGTGACTTGTAGTTAATCTTGTCAAATGGGTGCATAACTAGTGATTACATCGATCAATAAATATATATGTATGCATGTATGATGTTCACATGAGTTTTCTACAGTTTAACCATTTAAAATTTCTTTGTAATATGCTACTTATAAATCAATCCTTGTTTATAAGTATAAAGATACTTGAACTTGTGATTCATGCTTGCCAGAGGTACTACCAAACTTTATCCACGTCCTAACGCTTTTATTTAGATGCTCCTTTCCTTAAAAAAACCAATCACATTAATTATAACATTTTGGTTTATTGAAAAATTAAGTCGCTAATGAGAATCAGTAACAGGAGTGCAATTATTGAGTTCCAACTTTGAAAAGCTAAGTTTGACCACCCCTTTTTGAATTACCTTTATTTTCGAGGATTTGCCTTTCCAATTGCAAAAAAGAATTACTTTTTCATATGTAATAAAGTTTCAGCATTCCATCTTTAATCAATTGACTGAAAGTTAATAATTTAGTTATGAATAAGGAAAAATAACTCTGTCAACATTTAAATTTGACGAAAATTTTGTTAGTTTATTCCCTACAATTAATCGCTTTTGTTGTAGTTTGGTGACAATTATTTAAAGACATTTTTTATCTTGTACATATTTAGATGTATATAATAAAGTTTATGGGATGATTGTACATTGCAAATGAAATTATAATGAGATTCATACTGCATTTATGTATGATCTTTAAATTGTTCTTAGTCATTGTTTTATTAAGATTGGACATTAATAGAATGCAAAAAGACTAGCACTCATTATGTTTTTCCTTTCAAAAGAACTAGTCGATTTTATAGGCTAAAACATAGAGATACTTAAATAAACGTATGGGTGCTTGTTAGAGAACAAGTTTATTGAATAGACCGGATATAAAAAATTCATTTGAAATATTACTTGTATGTCTATGAAATTCTCATTGTAATGATTGTATAAGTGATCATTTGACTTGAGGTCACCAAAGTTATTTTGTATAAGGATTGCTATATTTTGATACTATTTATGACCTATTTAATCATGGGTCGGTCAATTGGTAATCATTGAATTTACCATGAACAATATGGAGGTAGTTGGTTGATCAAGATAGGATTCATCACCCTAAAGTAATTAGGGAGAATATTCCGTTGTCTCTATTATATTCAAAAATTCCTTGACCAACGTAGAATGACACTTTGTAAATAGTTTACAAATATCATTAATTGAATCGATAGCTAATGGCAAAGAACTAATATGATTGGACTCAATAAGAGCAGTAATCGAAATATTATAAGATCAAAGGATTGAATTATATAAAAAAATCATGCACGGAATGTTGGATCCTGAAATTTTTCTAAATTATCTATTATTTGTTTAATTATTTATTTATGATATGTTTGTTTGTTTTATTTTATTTTTTAAAATTTAGCCATTAATTTAGCAAGTGTGAGTAGAAATTGGGGTTATTAAATAGAAAGATATTGAATTAAATTGGAGTATGGTATGGTATTAATAGACTATGTGGTTAAATGGGCATTATATTAAGATGAAGGGCAAAATTGGAAAGACTAGTATAATTGGAAGAAAGGGAATAAAAGTGGTCTTGAATTAGTAGAAGAAGAGAAAGTGTCGTGAGAACCAAAGAAAGAAGAGAAGAAACAAATGTGAAAAGGAGAAGAGAAGAAGGAAATCATGGGAAGGTTGGAAGGAAGAAGAAAGAAGAAGAAAAAGAAGAGAAAACAAGTTTGTTAAGGTAAGTGAATCATCTTTTCTTCTTGCTTTAGTAGAGAAATGAGTTATGTTTAGAATGAAGGAGTTAGAGAGAGAAAGGGGTTTTGTGTTGGAAGATGATTTAAGAGAACCCACTGATTCCTAAGATTTCTAAACTAGGTTTTGGGTTTTCTAACTTAGATGAACTATGGGTAGGTTAGGTTTGAACTTGATTTATGTGGATTGCATTTTTATGAATATGGAAGTTTTATGAATTTTCATTTGAATTTGGATTAAATAGAAATTGGTTTATTTGAAGGGAATCAAGAAAACCTTACTCGAGAGTAAGAGGAAAGGCAATCTTGAGCTTGGATTTTCAGCAAAATAAGGTAGGTAATTTATTTATAGTCATTGTGTGATTAGGCAAATTCTTGCCTAAGTATGTGTATGTTGATTTCTTGAAATAAATTTGCTTGAAATTGAATTGTTGTGACTTGATTGAAAATGCATGTTGCTTTGTGATTATATTATACCTTAAAAGAGGTTATAACATTTTGAATTAAACAAAAAGAAGAAAAAGCATGAAAGTATGAGCATATGATAGCATGATTATGTGCTTTTGTTTGGGCGAGAGTGGGACCATTCTGTTCGTCACGTGCACATTGACAAGAGCCTTCTCCCGACTGCCCGCTTGTGGCATATGGCTCTGAAAATGGACTCATTCTGTTCATGGTGCAAACTTCGGTTTCTCCATTCGGTTTCTCCGACGAGGAGGGCAATTTTTGACATCCTGGGATGCCTTTTTCACTATTTTGTCCCGTTTTTGACCCGTTTTTCGTAACTAGCCTTATGTATACCACTTTTACGTAATTATATGCGTAAAAAATGAAAAAGGAATCAAAATTTAATTTTTTGGCAACAATCGATTGGCGCGTGTAACGCACGTGCCAACCGTACTGTCGCTCGTCATGCTACTGTAGCAGTTTTGGGCACATGCAGTGCACGCATCGGACAATGCATCGCCTTCAGATGGGAAGGGCAATTTTTGACAGCCTGGATGCCTTTTTCGTTATTTTTGTTCTGTTTTCGACCCATTTTTCATAGCTAGCCTTATGTATACCACTTTTATGTAATTATATACATAACAAAACTAAAAAACGAATCAAAAACTGAAGAAAACTATAATGAATTGAAGCTGAAAAACCTTCATTTTTGTCAACCCGATCACGTAACCACTCAAATACCACATGTAACACGTAGGATAGACCTTACTACGTGTTTCGAATCATTCATGAAATGGTAAAAATGAAGGAAATGCAGAATACCTGATTTCGGTTCCATCCTGAGTTCTGAAGCAGTTTCTGATGCCAAAACGAGCTCCAATTTTTTCGGGACAGTTGAGGAAGTTGATCACCGACACTTGGTTAACGTTTTTCTTCAGTTTCCTTAAGACGTAAGCACTCCTAACAGGTCAGAGGATCCGTATGCTTACGAATTACATAAGTAAACTTGAAGGAGACCTTAACCTTTATATATAGCTTTCATATCGAGCTTCCCCATGACAAGCCCGATATGAGTCCAGTCCACACTAATTGGGATCTATTTTCCTCCTGAACTTTGACCCATTAATCCAGATCATTTATTAGGCCACTTTATTACCTCTGTTAGGATCGAATTACGTAACTTAACCGATAAGTTATTAAAAACTTAAAAATACAATTAATAGTTGTCCAATTTATAAAAAAAGGACAAAAATATCCTATAGAGACGTGTCTAAACAGCTGCCAATTGTAGTAGATGCTGCGTGAAACTGCAAGTGGCCAGTGTGCAGCCTGAGTTGCACGATGAACAGAAAGGATGTGGCAGCATGCAAATTTTTCCAAAAACCCTAATCACACACGCCCACTTTAAAACAAAGCCTAAGGGAGAGATTCTGCTAGCGCGTGTGCTACACACACCATACAGTTTCCTTTTTGTTTTTGACCCTTTTAATTTAATTGTTTAATTGAGATTAAATAGGTTTAAATCCCTAATAAATTTAGATAAGTACTTTCTAATTGTTTGAAAATTGTTTTCAAAGGGTTAATTCTATTAGGAATATTTTGAATTTTAGTTTAAGTTTTCAAAGAGTTGAATCATTAAATTAAATTAGTTATCAAATTAATTCCAAAATTTTCAATAATTATTTTTCTTAATATGATTAAGATTAATAATTAATTTTAGAAAAGTTGTTTCTAAAATTAGAATTAATTAATTTCAATTAGATTGAAATTAATTAATTAAATTCCTTAAAATTAAGAAATTTTTTTAAGTAATTAAAAAATGTTTCTTAACTAAATTTATTTATTTCAATATGATTAAGATCAATTAAATTTATGATTTTACTTGTTCAGAGAATTATTATTCAATTTATTTAAAAATTGTTTCTTTATTTATGAGTAATAAGTTTCTTGATTTTTAGAAAAGTATTTTTTTGATTAAAATTTGATCATTGTTTTCATTTATTAATTAAGAAAATTGAGCTTTCTTAATATTTTTGAAAAATAGTTTTCTAACTTATTAAAGAAAGATTTTCTTATTAATTAAGACATCACTCTCTAACAAAAAGTGTTTTATTTAATTTTGAAAGTAATGTCCTTTAATATTAGAAAATATTTTTCTAGTTAGGGAAAAGTAATTTCTAATGAGATTAGAAATAGTTTTCTAATTGGATTAGAATGTTTTACTTATTTAATTTTGAAAAATGAGTTTTTTAAAATTACAATGAGTAAGCATAATAATTTATTGAAAATTGTTTTCAATTAAATTTTTTTAAAGGAGTTAAGATAATTGGAAATAGTTTCCAATTGGATTTGAAAATTGTTTTCAAATCAAACTAAATTTCCATTTGGAATAGGAATTTAGTTTATTTAAGAATTAATGGTTTTAATCTAATTTAATTTTTCCAAAGAGTTGGAAATATTATTTTAGATTATGAAGATCAATAACTAGAATCAAACGAAACTTGATGTTTTATGCATATAATTTGATTATTAATGCATAAGTTGCATACTTTATTTTTATGGTTGATATATATATTGGATGTATGTTAAAATTGTATGTTTCGTATATGTTATATTTTACATGTAATTTTGTGTTTGATGAGACATATTAAATTAAAATCTCCCGTTAAAATATCAAGTACATGTTGAGAACGTAATTGTTACCTTCCATTATTATATGAATAAACTAGAGTTTTGCTTATTGTAGGCTTGTTGAGCAAACTCAAGGTCACTTTAACCCGAACATGTTTAGTCTTATGACAATGAGTGCTACTTAACTAAATTTGTGTGATTTGGATGAGCAAACCATGATCACATAAATTTCGAGGCAGAGCTAGGAATAACATATAAGATATGTTTTGGAAAGAGTTATTACCTAACAGATCTAAGAGATATATGGGATGTGATTGATAAAGTTATTATCTACCTAGTTTAAGTTTTGTTTGTTTGTTGAGCAAACTCAAAATCAATTATATTTGAATGGGATCCTAGCCCACTAGAAAGATTAAAGTAATATTTTTGAATAGTAGTGAGGGGTATTATTTCGAATAAAATATTAGGAGTAACCAAATACATGATTAAAATCCTAATCTCATTTGGTAGTCATGGCAAATAATTAATTGCTTGCTTTTCTTACATTTATGTTTTGTTATGAGTGAAATTTACCTTGTTTAGTATGGTTAATACTGAGAATTGGTAAAACAAATTTCTTAGACATAGGATATGTTTGAGAAGAGTTTTCAAAGTTAGATAGAAAATTGTATGCCAATTATGCAATTTCGCTATAATCCATATTGAGGATTTGGTGACAAAGTTTTAGAGATATGTTAAAATCATATAGATGAAAAAATATATTGACATTTTGAGTTGACTAATATCTTACAAACTTTGACGACAACATGTAAGATGTATATCAACACCATGATAGCAAGATGCAAGAGGTTGTATAGAGTAAAGTTGAAAGGAGTAGTATCTTGATGGAATTGTTTCACTTAATTTAGCCTACTAAAAGCATAAACATGGACATCAATTAAAGGCATTTGCTATAGTATGATAATAGTTGTCATAAGAAGAAAAATGATTGCATGACTTTTCTTGCCCATAGAAGATGTGATAGTGATCATATGTATTCCTAGTTCATGTTTATTAGTAGTTGATACTAAATTCAAATTCAACATTATTATAATGTTTAATGCATGATAAGAAATAGATTGTTCAGTAAAAGTAGTTGATCCAAGTTTATACAAATATTTTGTATGTGTTAGATCAAAGGAGACTTATGCTTAACATATGTGGCAAGAATAAAAAGTTGGATAACCGAGTCCATCTTTATGCCATAATAGTTTAATCAACATAAGGAGAATCATTAAGTTATATACAAGGATATATGTATCCTTTTGATTATGAATCATATGGAACTTGTGAAACTTGTAAAGTTGAAGAATAATCAAATCAATCTTTGGTGAAAGGATGATGATACTATTTAATTGTTAAATATTATACATGTGATGTATTAGATGGAATAACAATTCATAAAAGGATAATACTTATATTCCATTATATTACTAATGACTTTATGTGATATAGTCATATGTATTATATGAAATGTTGATTTAAAATTTTGAAAATTTCAAATTGTTTAAATCTAAAGAAACTAAGCATTAAGAATGTTGAAGCACTTCGATGAGATCGTTGTGGTAAGTTTTAAATTTTTGGTTATTTATATGGAATAAGATTCTCTGGTGAATACCTTCATAATAAAATTCTATAAGAGTTTGGATTTCTATAAGGAAGAAAGATACAATATGAGATATTGTATGATGCAATATTATTTCTTCTATAGCTATGCCTAATACAATGAATTATCTTATATAGTTCTAATTGAATCAATTAGCAATAACTCATATTAGATATGAAACGTTAAGTCTTTGAAAAATTCAAAGTTAATGATTCAAGGATGTGATATTTGGTTGAAGCATACATTATCCACTAAGTTTATAACTAAATTGGATAATAAATGTTTATGAGATATCTAAAAGTTTGGATATATTCTTACAGACCTGTTAAACAAATTGTTTGTTTCAATGGATATAGGAGAATGGTTCTCAAGATAAGTAGTAGGAGTATGATGAAATTTTAAAATTTCAAATCTCATGATGAAACATCTAATTGGACTTATTGCCTTTATTGATACATTTGATGTATAATTGAAAGGCTATGAGACGTTGAAAGAGTCATTTTCATGTGAATTCAAATAGTTTATTTTTTAGATGATTGTGAATTTATCATGTCTACAAAAAAGTTAGTGGGAGTATAGTTGTCCTCTTCAGTAGGAGTATGTAGAGACATATTCTCACAGAGAACAATAATTATAATTTTCAATTGTTGAAAACATAACTGTCTTAAAACAACTCTTATTGATTATAAAAAGGTAACATCTTAATTGTAGGAATCAGATCTATATAGATAGATTGGAAGTTCTTCGCCTATTCTAAGTCCAAGTATATAGATAGTGTACTAAAAATGTTTAGTATTTGAGATATTTGATACTTGTGAAGTATTAAAGATATCAATTATTCTATGTACGAGTTGATATTTGAGTTTAAGGAGATAAGGATATTTACTTTAGAAGTAAATCCCTATTAAGGTTTATTTACTTAGAACAATATCATTCAAAATTGAAAAAGTTTCAATATAGCGATGATTGCTAATTAAGCTATAATACATTTTTCAATTAGGGAAAATGATTAATTGGATCAATAAGTTCTTTAATGAACTTGATATAGTTCCTTGTATTATTTAAGACAGTAACGTACTGTAGAATATTAGAGCCATTAGGCATGCATAAGGAGCTAATGTCTCATCAAAGATTCAGGGATGCATTTAGGCAATCTTTCTTAACTATGATGATAATTAAGATGAAAGTTGTAAAATTTAAGCAAACACTCACTATAGAAAATCTTGGAGAATTCTCTCATTAAGCCATTGTCTCAATAGTAATATGATCGTCATATGGTGATATATTATACGATACTTAAACAATTGGCTTAGTGAAAGTGAGAGATTGTTAGTTTATACCCTACAATCAATCGATTTGGTTATAGTTTAGTGACAATTATTTAAGACATTCTTTATCTTATACATGTTTAGACGTATATGATAAATTTCACGGGATAATTGTACATTGTAAATAAAATTATAATGAGATTATAATTATGATATTCATATTGCATTTATACATTATCCCTAAATTGTTCCAAGTTATTGTTCTATTAAGATTGGACATTAATAAAACACAAAAAGACTAACACATGTTTTTTCTTATGAAGGAAGTAGTTGATCTCATAGACTAAAGTATGGAAATACTTAAACAAACGTGTGAGTGCTTATTAAAGAACAAGTTCACTGAATAGACCTGATATAAGAAATCTATTTAGAGTATTACTTGTATGTTTATGGATTTCTCATTATGATGATTGTATAAGTGATCTTTTGACTTGAGGTTCCAAAAATTATCTTGTATAAGGATTACTATGTTTTGATATTATTTATGAAATATTTAATCATGGGCGGTTAATCGGTAATTATTGGATGTAGCATGAATTATATGGAGGTAGTTGTGTGATTAAAATAGGGTTTATCACCCTAAAACAATTAGAAAGAATGTTCTGTTGCTTTCAATTAGTATTGATTCAGGAAATCCTTGGTCAAGGTAGAATGACACTTTATAAATAGTTTACAAATGTCATTAATTGAATTGATATCTAATGGCAGAGAACTAATATGATTTGACTTAATAAGAGTATACATTAATTATATGTTCTTTCTAATTGAAACATTATATGATGAAAGGATTGAATTACACGAAAAATCATGTACAATTATTGATTGTCTTAATTATTTTAAAAAAGAAAACTATAGGGGGTTTAGGATGAAGACTTGGATGGGTTGACCAATTAGGTTGTTAGTTGATAAGTTGTTAAACATTTCCTTTAGCAGCTATACTCCACAGCAGGAAAAACATCTTAACTTGTGTGTAGTATCTTAGTACGCACGAAAATAGCAATACAGAACACGTTGAGTTAAATAATACACAAATTGCAGCTAAAAGTTTGGTATTGGGACCTAACAGATAAAACTTATTATATAACTTGAAAAAGTATGTAAGGATAAATGGTGGACAGAATAAGAAATTCCATTGAGGATATGTTATACAACTAAAATTATACGTGAATTTAGAAACTATTTGTACAAATACTAAGTTAAAATTTTAAATTAACAAGTGGAGGCTATTAAGTGACCAAATTGATTCCCCACTCTGTTGATTAGGATTGCGAAAAGGCTTACAAATAAAGATACAAAACGCAATTACGCACCCATCGAATACGATAACAAAACAAAGTTGGGAGGCATGTTATGTTATGGACAAAACCCAATCAAGTACAAATGGAAACAAAATAAAGAAGCAAAATAAGGCAATAAGGTACCTTCCCAGAAGTTGGTGGCCAACAATAGTTTTGTATTTATTGAGTTATGAAATCCACATAAGACTATGTTCAGGTTGAATTACACCAAGTGGTGATAATATATTGACCAGACCAAATGCACAAATATCCACTCCCTTGTTTATTAGGTCATTTCGATTGTGTGCATTTCCGGGCAACTATTCGCATGGTTAGTTTGGAATTGTCTCGTATGTCATTGTCACATCACTATATAGAATAATAGAAAGGTCCATATTTATGCTAGCATTTTCTCCCTGTACAGCCATTGAATGAGATCATCCTTACAACGTTCTCTTAATTTTTAAAAAAATAACAAAAAAAAAAATGTTAAAGGTTCTACAGTTTCATCAGCTTACAAGCATTTCTTAAAAACATAGTAAATATCATATTAGTAGAGTTTTTTTTTCGCACATTGAGTATTGGAAATGGACAAATCACTTTATTAGGAACGTACATATCTAAAAGGTCCATATGTATCTCTATGTGAAATTAATACACATTGTAATTAATTGAATGCAATTAACTTGTATGGTTTAATCAGGTTTAAAATAATCTAACTCACTAATTAAACATTTTTACAACCCTTAATTAATTATTCACAATTTTTGCATTCTATATGTTTTAAAATGTGTTACCCGTCGTTTGGTTCTACTTCTGTTTTTCTGTTTTAGTTTTCAGTTTCCGTTTTTAGTTTTTGTTTCTGTTTTTATTTCAAATAAAAACAAAAACATGTTTAGTTGTTAATGTTAATAGAGTTATATTTTTATCACTGATAATAATTACATTTGAGATAAAACTTAAAGATATATTATTTTTAATTAAATAAATTTATTCAATGTCTTATATAATATTTATTAACAAATTATTAATAAAATTATGTTATTTTAATAAAATAAATAATTTATAAATTAATATTCATTTGAAATATATTTTAATTATTAAATCAAAATTTATTTGAATGTTTATATATTTTAAATTTAATTATAAAATTAAATTATTCATAATTTTATTGATAATTAATTTTAATTTATTGAATATATAAATATAATGTTGAATTAAATTATT
>JAOQMQ010000196.1:16700190-16710502 GCA_027563845.1 Erythroxylum subrotundum
CTATATTCTATTTAATAGATTAATATTATGATTTGGTCAGAGTTAATATTAAGAAGAATTATTGAGGGTATATTAGGTAGTATGTATTTATTAGTTTACGTTCCATTCTAAACTCCCCGAATCGGGGGTTTCTTATTTTCACTGTTTAAGATGGAATGGAACGTAACATGAAACCCTCGGCTTCCATCCCAGTCCATTCCATTTCATTCCATTATGAGACCTTCAAATAAATGATGGAAGTGTGTTACGTTCCATCCCATCCCATTATTAACCCTCAAACCCAGCATAGCCTAAATGTTTTTCAAATTTTGTAAGTGTAACTGGTGTACTCTCTATAGTTTGGAGTGGTTTAAATTGTAATGTTATATATATGTAATGACTCTATTATTGTATCATAAAATTCATTAATTACTTTCATGAAAAAGCATTACTTTTTCTTAGGAAAAACAATCCATGTATCATCCAATGTGATAATTTAATGGAGAACAACCTTATTTTTCTTAGTCTCGTACATAACATAAAATACACAACTATACCCTCATCCCTAAGGTTTTTTTTTTTTTTTTTCCTTCTGTAGTACTAAAAATATGATTAAGGCAATTTTGATGTGGCAAGGTATTTTTTCCGTCATGAATGTGGCATTTAGAAAGATGAAAAGTAAGAGAAGGAGAAAAAAGAATTTAAGCTAGTTGACTTTTTGGGTTGAAGGCATTGCTTTAACTAAAAAATCTCAATTTGTACGAAGGAATATTCGTATCGTTTGCGAGCATAGCCTATGACTATTTTGAATGTCCTTGTTACGTTTGAAGTTTCAGAATCAATGGTGTGCCCGTGCGCTGGCCTCTAACAAAGCTAAATGGAAATTGTGTGCCAAATTTAAAACTTTCCTTAACTTTGATGGCATTACATTTACTGTTAGATGCTATATGGGTTGATGGCTGGGCAATGGTATTTCGAAATTAGAAAGAGAAAATAAACAATGACCCCAAGAATAGTAAGCATTGGAAATTGGACATTGGGAACTATACGTTATGGTGCTTGTTGGGTTCTCAGTTCCTTTGAATATTTTTATATACTACTTGGAATTCGAACGTGCTAAATGCGTAGTAATCTATTGTTGACTGTAACATGTCTGCCAATTAGAAAGAAAGATGCCATTTTGCTTCAAATATCATCGAAGAATCTTCTCCATACTATTCAAAACACTCGGATGAATATGAGTGGAGTTGAGTTCAATGTTGTAGACCACAACGCTACATTTCCAATTTCAATATCGGTGCCTGCAAACCCTCCAAACCAAGGATTTGATGTACATGCCTAATAGTTTGTCTGGCTGCGACAGGAAAGTTATTAATTATGTGAAATTGTAAGAAGCACAAAGGCAGCAGCCTATCAGAAATTAAAATATCAGCATAGTTCAGTTAACATTGATTACACAGATAGCTATGTAACTTTCAATTAATGAAGTCTGTACTTATACATGAATGCTTAATAATTTTGTCATGTCGATGTTGTTTGTATAAAATAGTTATTGTTTAAATTTCCAAAATAATGAAATTTTGTTCCTAGGATTTGAATTCAAGTTATCATAACTCTTAAATTAGACTCGGGAATTTAGGCTTCTCAGGTTTACTAAAATGCAAGCCAAAACTATCTTCAGCGACTCAATTTGGTAGCTAGATCTTATTATCAATTTAATTCTATAAAGGATATATGAAAGGAAAGAAGAGAAAATGACAATGCATCTAGAAAATAGGAAGAATAACAATAAATATTTTCAAAGTCACTTGCATACAAATGTTAGAATACTCTAGGTCTTAACTTTAATTTTTAATATTATTTGTAGCTATTAAATTTGTAATCTTTAATTATTCCTTTTTTCTTTTGGAAATTAAGTAAAATTCATTAAACAACTACAACTCCAATGTGAAACTTCAAAAGTTTAACCAAGGCTAAGTAGGATACATTCATAACAAGTAAAGAAAATCAACGATTAAGGTCTTATAATAATCTAAACTTAGCACACATTCCAGGAGATATTAGTGTTGTGAGTTCCATTGTAATAACATCAATACTAATCTTGAATAAGACTCTGTATAAGCTGGTTTCAACATTGATAGCTTGGCTTCCAAAGAGTCTTTTGTTTCTTTCATGCCATATTAGGTATATCAATACCCCAAAAGTTAACTCGAACAATATCTTATCTCTTTTGTTATACAACTTGATTCCAAAAGTCTAGCTAATTGTGTCTTACTAATTTGAATAGTAGCAATGAAAGTTGAAAAGAATTAGCATTTGATTCCATAAGTAAGAGGAGTTTGTACAGTTGAAAAATAAATGATTTAGGTCCTCATTAACATCTAAGCAAAGATCACAACTACTATTTATTAAAGAAAACTTGGGATTATCCTTTGTTCTTAGTTTCCTACTAGTTGTAAGCTAAAGAATGAAGGAGTGGGAAGGGACTAAAGTAGAATCCAAACTAGGCTAAACCAGTCTTTTAGCAATGGTGATCCTAGTAGGAGTTTTTTTTAATAGGATTTAGTAGTGAATTTCAAAGAGCTATCCTCGGTACATTAGAAGGTGTCCTCTTTAGAGATATTGGGGAAGTAGTGTGGCATGTTGTCTAATATCTCCTTGAATCTCTTAAAAGGGTGGAAACACCAAACCTAACAATCAACTTTGATCAGATCATTGACCTTTAGTATGAGCAGGCATAATGGTTCTAAGGGAATGGAACTCCCTTAATTTGTATAGGGGACCTAGGTTATAGTAATGATCAAACTAAAAGCAAGTATTGTTACCATCCCCTATTTTATGTTTCAAGAAAGGCTGCATTATATCCCTTGTTTGCATGAGGTATTAAAATTAACCGTAATGATCCATTTGTTGTCCCTTTTAATAGATAATAATGAACAAATTATTCTTGATTCCATCAGAGGTTACCTCTCTAGTCAACTCAGTAGAGTATTGAGTAGGGAAAGATCCTTCTGGAGAAGTTCTAAGCACTTCAGGAATAAGCATAACATTAGTGTTTGTCCCTAGTACCTTTTTGAAGTTTTCATAAGCCATCTCAATAGGGCCCTCTTGATCATATATCTCTTAACCTCAGTGCTAGTAGAGACACTATCTTGTTCTTGTTTCTCTTTGATTAAATGATATTGCAAAAAAAATTTAAGTCCCTATCACCATCTTTCAACTATAAGATGCAACATTTTTGCAATAATTATAAGTTAAAAGTCTTTAGAGCATTTACATACCTTTTTAGCTCTATTGTCTCCTACTCCTTGATTAGAGGGCTTATAGGATTTAGAGCAAGGCTATTTTGGGATCTATTGAGCAAATTAAAAGCCTTTTTTTTTTCTCTAGAAGCATTGGGTCAATGTTGTTATTTTGAATGAGAGTGAGTTCAACCTTGATGATGACTTTCAACTTTTGGAGGCATCGGATGAATTGTAAACATTTTACCTTAAAGCTTAGGCCTTTCGTAACATCTTCCTTGAAGCTTGGGTGCTTTATTAAAAAGTTGAAGAACCAAATGGGGTTTTCCTTTTGACAGTAGTGGTTTTTGTCTAAACTATAATAAGAGTAAGATTAAAGGAAAGGAAGTTATAGAAGTTGGCAAAGCTGAGAGGGAAAGAGTTGAGCCAAACAGAGTTCATTAAGTATTTATCAATATTCTTTTGAAGGAACTAGCTTCTAGATTATTTTTCGTTCCATATTTAAAATGTTACCTATATACCTAAGATTAATAAGCTTCAGGTCTTCATAATATGTGATTCCTAAATTTCATTTGCTTCCAACAACTTTGGGCTTCTAGAGGTGATATAATATAGTTAAAATCACCTATTAGAATTGAAGGGATAGTAGAGTTAAACTCAGGTCTTGTATATCATTCCAAAGTTTCTTCCTCTAAAACTTCTAATTTGATACATAAATCATAATGATGGCCAAGAGGGATTAAGATTTTCTTATGAGAACTTCACAATGAATATATTAATATGAGAAGAGTCAACTCAGTAATTCAAAAAATAAAAGGTCAAAGGAGATGATTATTCTCCCATTGAAGTGTGCAATTGCTAAAGTAATCCAATCCTTCTATTAAACCAAAAGCCCTTTTTAGAACTGCTCTCTTTTTATTTTGGTCTCAATTAAAATAAGAAAAAGAGGCATCTTAAAGTTTAAGAGATCTTTAAGAGCCATTTGTTTGTTAGGGTTATTTAGGCCCCAAATACTCCAAACTTGGATATTCATCTAAGTGAGGTTGTACTAGCCTTTTTCTTTTTGGATTTCCTAAATTTTTTTTACTTCTCTTAGTATTATGGACTAAAGTGTAAGGGTAACTTACCAAATTTACTTCTACCTTGTCAAGATGAGGAGAGGGGTTGTCCTAAGTATAATGCTACATGTTTGGCTCATTATGATCTGTTTTGTTTTTTGTCATCATCTTCATCTATTATTGTTATGTCATATTCCACTATTGTTGTTACTCGATCATTACTATTAACATTATGTACGTTTGTCAATACTTCTACTATTTGTGCATCTTTGGTTGTGGTTCTTTTATAGAAGCAGCAGTTAAAACTTCTTTATTTGATAACATATGAGAATCTGTAGAAAAGGAGTTCTCCTCTAATTATTAGAGATTACCTCACTTCTGTCAACATGTTAAGTATCTTTATTCTTAATCCTCCAGACGATCATATAGCCATTTCATATTAGTTTCCACAAATTTGTGACTTTGATAAAGTCATCCACCAGTTTACTATCCTCATCTAGTTTCGTTATTTTGATTACATCAAGTAGCTTCTTTTCTATCTCCATTTCAATATAAACTCAACAAAGCTAATGCTTTTAAGAGGAGTTATATTCTCATGTAATTTAATTGGTCTTCCTAATAAATTAACTATATGCCTTAGATACTTTGAAGACCAGTACACCAACAAAACCTTATAGAAATTAGCTTATATTAGTAAGGTTCGCAACCAGGTTCTATCCAAGGATTGCCAGGTCTCCATCTTTTGATTAACAAAGGTCTGTCTTGGATATGAAAAGTGGTCGGGTTGTCAAAGCCCCTAAAATAATACCGATTCTCTAAACTTTTGTAGTAGTCGTGGAACTAGGTCGAATCCTTAAAGAACTGAACACTAGTTTGTTAATTTCAAGCAATAAAATTAAATGGGGGGGGGGGGGGCGGTTGATTAAATAACTGATTAACTAAAATTAATAAGAAAACAAATAAAATCAACTGAATTTAAATATGAGAAAGTCAAGATTACCAAACTTCGATTCAAGAAAATATCTCATATAATTGTAACATTGATCATTGGTCTAAAAAGAATATTTTCACGATTCAAGCAATTAGTCCGAAACATATTAGGATAGCTGTAATAAGTCTCAAATTTTCCTAACTTAGTTGGTTCAAACCTAGTATCCAAACCAAAACTTATCATCTGTTGATTAGATGTGTTAGTATTCCATATCAGATAAATGATAGCAATAATCTCCATGAAAAGATTAAACCCTAAATTAAATAATCGAGATAGCTACAATTATTCAATTTAGTTTTCTTATTTATCATAAGTTAACTATGGAAATTCATAAATAACCTATTTGCTTTATGTATCATTCCTTCATGACAATTACGGATCACTAAATTGTCAGATTAATTGAATATCAATCATTCATGAAATATAAGAACTCAAAATAAGAAATTCTTGAATTAAAACGTGAATAAAAGTTTGAAACACAAAACCTCACAAAGTTACAATCAGAGTATTGAATCCCCTTAAATCAAAATGATTAAGTTTAGCCACACATGGCTTTCGCTCCAATAACAAAAATAAAAGAAAGACTAAGAATTGCTAAAAACGTAAAAAGAGAGAACATTTTTCTGTTGAGAGGAACGTCCCTTTTATAAGATTTTCTAATCTAATCCTAATCTAACTCTAACTTGTAAAGATGTCTATCTAAAACAAATTTAAATTCAAACTCCTATATGATAAGGATAAGGCGAAGTCTTCCTGTCGAATTCCAACTCTTCAAGTAATAAGCCTTATTCACTGCATCAATCTCTTCACTTTATCCAAAATTTGTCATTATCATCAATAGAGTCTCAATTTGATGCAATCTCTATTTTTCATCTCCTAAAACAAAACAAACATTAATTTTAACATTTAAGCACAAAAATAAATTCAAAACAAAGGAGATAATATCGAATAATTATTCAAGATGAGATCTTATCAAATTCCCCCACACTGAACTCATGCTTGTCCTCATGCAAAAATCAATTCAATACATTATTCATCCTCACAACAACCTCTCATCTCCCTTCATGTCATCAAAAAAATATCCAAAATCTAGTTTGCATTTAAGGGTTAAGATAAAATAACAATCGAGAGAATGAGCACTCATAGGACTCATTGTTAAAACATATCATCTCATTAATTCCATCAAAATCTAATGAACAAGACTTGACACCCTCACAAGGATTTCACTCTATACGCTCAACGTGTTTAGAGTTCATTAAGCTCTCAAATCAAAACATAGCGAGTTATTTCCACAAGCTTGCTCAAGAATTATATCTCCACCACTAAACAAAATGAAACTAATTTATAAATCAAAGGGACTTAATAAGGGTTGTAATGTGACTTGGGTATGGTATGACAAAAGGAACTTTATGGCTAAATAAATTGAAGGGAAACATACAAACTTATCCACACAAGTATCAATTTAAATCAAAAGTCACTTCATTCAAATAACATCTCTTTCAATCACTTTTTCTTTTCTTTTCTTTTCTTTTCTTTTTTCGTCTTTTTTCTTTTTCTATTTTTTAAAAACAAAAATATAAAAGAGGAGATTTTGTTTTTTTGTTTTTTTTACTTCTCCATTCTATAAAAAATCAAAACAATGTAACTTGAATAATCTAATTAACTTTTCATGGAAATAGTCAAAATTCTATACAAATAAGCTCGATACAATTTCTTCAATTTAAGGGTTTAAAATTATTAAGGGTATCAACAACAAAAAAGGTAAATTTGGCTTGTAACAAGGTTATTATGCAAGAAAGAAAGGTTAAGGCTCAAATTGTTTTTCTAGGGATAAAAATTAAGGTAGACTTGTTTAGGTCAAAAAATGGTTATCCTAAATGCCCTCATCATCTTTATACACAAATTCATCAAAATATGATCTTAACACGTATTCAAAAGCAAGTTCTAGCATATACAAGCTATGTTTGATAACACACAATAAAAGATATATATGAGCACATGTGTGATGAATGCTCTTAGGATCAAACCTCACGTAGGTGTGAAAAATTGCATCAAGTCTTACACACTTTCATTCAATAAAACCAATGAGATACTTGAAAAAATTTAATAAAAATAATAATCATGCTTGTATCTGTCAAGTGTTAGATCTTAAACAAAAAATGCATCCTAACTTAAGAATTATTCATGAACAACAATTAGAAAATTATGAAGCTATCATAAGGAATAATTAATATATGAATCAACATATCATGAGTCCAAGCACAAATCACAAAGTTTATCGTAATGAACGCTCGGTCCCCCACACCTAAATAATACATTGTCCCTAATATATGCATAAGATACTCACAACTCAATAAAGATAATCAAAACAATAAAGCACAAAATAGAGGACTCTCTTGAATTGTAAGTATTTGAAAATTATCCACGCACGCTTCTTTTTAGTACCACCACCTATTTCAGAGCTTTCAGTAGATTTAGCATTCATCGATGAAGTGCCTTTTGCTGCGGTCTTGGTAGTAGCCTTAGAACACCCCATTACACTAAACAAGATAAACAAAAATTACTTAAAAAAAGAAAAAAGAAAAAAGAAAAATTAGCAACAACTTAATAATAATTGAAATTAAACTAAAAGAAAGATTAATTAAAAGTAAGTAAAAGTTAAAAAAGGTAATGAAAAACAATAAAAATAAAAAAATAATTAGGGCGTGGGTGGAAGAAAATTAATGCTGAGTTGTGTGATGTGTTGTGTGTGGGAGTATGTCTGCGTTGTGGCATGAGTAGAGGTGTAGTGGTGTGTGTTGTGGCGTGGGGAATGCGTGAGGGTTGCGTTGATGGTGTGTCGAAGGTTGTTGCTTAGGGCTGCGTCTTTGTATGGTGAGCTGATTGGGGTTGGCTGTGTGGGGCGATCAGGACTGGTAAGGGATAATGGAGTTTTAATGTTTCTGCAAAGAGAAATAAACGATTAAGGTCTTTTTTTATAAAATAAATAAATAAATACTAATAACATAAAAAGGGAAAAAAAATACGGGGTGTTTTTTTATATAATTTTTTTTGTTTTTGTTTTTAATAAATAAATAAAATGGAAATAATAATATTTTTATTTTTATTTTTATTTTTTGGAATATTAGAGTATTAATCTAGAATACTAAATCACATAAGGCGAGATCTTGCTTTAAGAGATTTGGTAATTTGGAATTCTAGAATACTAAATCGCATAAGGCGAGGTCTCGCTTTATGAGATTTAGTAGTCTGAAATTTTAAGATCCTCATTCCAGAACACTAAATCACATAAGGCGAGATCTCACCTTATGAGATTTAACAGTCTGGAATTTTTTTTGGTCAATAATCTATGTTTAAAAATAAACAAATGCGTCCTAAAAAGAACTAAAACAAAACAAAATAAAATAATAATATTTTGGGTTGCCTCTTGAAAAGCGCAATTGTTTAACATCGTTATGCTCGACATGGTCGGTTCTTTCCAAACTTCTATGTAATTGCAGTTTTGTACTCCTTAAGTAATGCCGCTAGCCCTTCCTCTTGCTCTTTAGTCAACCTTTTTGAAATGATTGTGGGTAATAACTTTCCATCACCTAAATAGACATACTTTAGGCGATCAGGTAACACCTTTAATTCTATCTTCGGAGCCTGCAAAACAGAAGGTAAGATTTTCTTCTGAATCTATTATCATTGCTGACAATGATTCTACAACTTCACAAGTTCATCAATTTACTCGTTCACTTCTGATTTAGCCTTACACTCCAACTTATCTTCAACAATATCTTCTTTAAACATATCCTGCACAAATGAATCCACAATATCCATATGATAAATAGATTGAAAATCATTCGGGTACTTCATTGCTTTAGAAATGTTGAACTTACTATTTCTCCATCAAACTCTACGAAAATGGTACCCTCTTGCACATCGATTATCATTTTAGCTGTCTTTATAAACAACTTACCCAATAAAATTGAAGCCAAATGTTCCACACTATCTCCATCCATTTTCAAGATGTAAAAATCCATTGGAAATACCAAAACATTAACTTGGACTAAAACATCCTCAATAACTCTAATAGGGCACACATACGAATGATCAGCTAGTTGGATAATCACATTAGTTTCTTACAAAGAATTCAGATTTAAAGCTCGATAAATTAAGTATGGCATGACATTAATAGTGCACCTAAGTCTAGCATGTCACTCTCAATTTTTCTATTACCAATCACACATGAAAGTGTAAACATACCTGGATCTTTGCATTTTTCGGTAATTTCCTATTTATCATAGCTGATACATTCTTACCCAAAATTATTCTCTCTTTGTCCTTTAGCTTCCTTTTATCATAGCTTCCTTTAAGAATTTCACACATTTCCTGACTTGCTTGATGGCTACCAGAATGATTTCCACCTTTTTGAACGTTTCTAAGATCTCTCTTTCATATTCATCATCTTTTGGTTTAGCCAACCTGTTAGGAAAAGGAGGTAAACGTGCATTAATTGATATTGATGAAGATGAATCATTTTTTTAACCTTTCTTGATTCTTTAGTTGGAAGTTCTTCCTTCCTTTCTCCATCATTGTGCTTTTCTATCTCCATTGGTAAAGAAGTTCCAGATTGAATTTCCTTACCACTTCTCAAAGTCATTGCACTCACATTCTCCTTTGGGTTCACCACCGTTTAGGAAGGTAATTTCCCCGATGCTTGTGCTTCCAATTTACTTACCGAGGTGGCTAATTGAGTGATCTGATTTCCCAAAATTTGAAGGCTTGCCTTTGTTTCTTGTTGAGTATTATTAGCAAGTGCCTTAACAATTTCATCTAAAGACATTCTTGAATTTCAAGATTGAGGTTGAGCATATGTAGGAGATTAAGGTTGTTTAAAAGTGTGAGGTTGATATCGTTATTGGCCTCCTTGATTTCCATAGGTCAAGTTTGGATGATCCTTCTGAAGTGAATCACACGTTAATACACTGTATAATAATGATATACGAATGCACAAGAAGGGGGGTTGAATTGTGAAAAACTTTTTCGTTAACCCCTTT
>JAOQMQ010000196.1:16714002-16725232 GCA_027563845.1 Erythroxylum subrotundum
TAGTGGGATTAGAATGGCCAAATTCCTAAATGGGCAATTGTGTTGTTTTGAGTTGTCGAGATGTATGAGATTTGATTGAAAAATATATATATATACAGCGATATTAGTTAAGTCATAATTCGTTTGTTAAGAGTTGGGCTCTGGGAACGGGTCCCAACACCAATAACAATAAAAAAACTGATAGGTGTTTAGGAGCGAGGAAAGAAAAACAAGTGGTGGGAAGTTATAATAGAAAAAAAAATGAAAGTTAAAATGAGGAAAAAATATAAAAAAATTATTGACAACTAGGAATATCTTTCACTAACCAATAGTACAATAATAGCAAATACTCAGTGAAAATGTTGCTGATACACGAGGTCTAGAAGGGTCTAGAAGTAATCATCCTCACCCCTAACTTGTAGAGAGGTTGTTTTTTATAAATCCACATGGAAAAAAATATACATATTAAAATAATAAAGTAATAATAATTAAAAATAAAATAAAAATAAAAAAGAGATAAGAGATAATATTAATAAAACATAATGAAAATAAACAAACAAATAAATAAGTACATGTAAGTAAAAATATAAAAATAAGTGACAAAATAAATAATATAATAAACATTTTAAAAGTAAAAAATAAAATATGTAAATAAATACACAAATAAGGAAGGAGACAAGTAAATAAATCAATCAAATAAGCCATTATAAGAAAATATTTAGGATAAATGAAGAAATGTTTATGTTAAATAACTAAAAGAGAAGTATTGTGTTTTAAATGTTTAGGCTAAATACATGAAATAAGACTCAAAGAAAAATATTTAAAAGACCTATGAGAAAGAGAAGAATATCTCTACGTGAGATCTTTTACCTTTACTCTAATACGCCAAAGTTTTCCATTGAGAGTCACGTCCTTAATAAGTTCCAGTAGAGAGTCATATCATTCCCATCACCTTTCCTTAATTTTTCTTATATCTTCCTTCTCTCCTTTTATAATCTTTAAGTAAAGTCTTCTCGAATCGTCTCACTAAAGTGTCAGGTTATCTTCTCTTAATAAATCTGAACTACCTAAGTCTCCTCTCTCTTAATTTTTCATTAATATTAGTCACCTTTAATTTGTCTCTTTTTATTACATTTTTTACTTTATCTCTTCTAGTAAAGTTGCTCATCCAACAGAGCATCTTCATTTCTGTCATCATTACCTTATGACTATGCACCGGTTTGATGAGTCAACTCCGTCCAATAGAGCATAGCCGACCTAATCGCTAAATGATAGAATTTACCTTTGAGCTTGAGTGATATCTTCTTGTCACATAAAACTCCTGATGCAATTCTCTATTTAAGCTACTCTAATATGATACGGTGAGTTATGTCTTTATCGATCTCTCCATTGCTTTGAATGATAGATCTTAGATGCTTAAAACACTCTTTCTGTATTATAACTTCTGAACCAATGTTTAACTTCACATCGGAAGCCACATTATGGCTCGCAAAGTTATAATCTAAGAACTAAGTCTTAATCCTGCTCAATTTAAAGTCTCAACTTTAATTTATCCTTCTAAAATTTTAGT
The DNA here is from genome assembly GCA_027563845.1 of Erythroxylum subrotundum. Lineage (NCBI taxonomy): Eukaryota > Viridiplantae > Streptophyta > Magnoliopsida > Malpighiales > Erythroxylaceae > Erythroxylum > Erythroxylum subrotundum. The sequence continues at coordinate 16,715,552 of JAOQMQ010000196.1, forward strand.
TTGAAATTGACTGTGTCATTTACTAAAATAATGTCATCAACAAATAACATAACTAAGGGATATCCCTTTGGATATTCTTGGTGAGCCCATTAATCATTGCTGCAAATAAAAAGGTCTCCATAAAGAACCTTAGTATAGCGCAATATCAATAGAAAAATAGTGTGTATCTAATCAATAGTGACTACCGTAAACTTACAACTCACCTAAGACTTACAATTGCTTTTAGGGTAATACCACTCGAAGTGTCAAAAATCAAATAAACATACATAAACGATGAAGAAATAAAAACGGAAGATTTTTTCAATATATTAAAATCATGTTTTCAGTAGATATGAGCTATATAAATAAAGGAGTGTGTCTTTTTAGAAAGACAAATGGATCAGAAAACTAAATAGGCCCTATTTGGCAAACAATGAATTACATTAGTTGTTAGTTGATTCTATCAACGGTTAGTTGATAATTGATTATATCAGTTGATTTGACCAGCGGATAACATTAGTTGTTTATTAAAAATGTTTGGTAAAATTAGTTGTTTAGTATTAGTTGTTGAAGTGTAAAATAACTTATTAGGGCATGATTTTAAAAAAATTATAAGGGTATGACTATTATATTTCTTAGTATTTCGTTAAATATTCTTATAAGAATTTAGATTTTAGATATTTAATTTCACAAAAATTAAGTTTATAACTTTAATAATAATAATAATAATAATAGTCCAACGTTAAATTCTCTATTAATATAAATGATGTAGCTTGCAAGCTACATCATATTAGCATTTTTCATGTAATATTTATAAATTTTATTATTTAATAAATTAAAAATATCTATAATTATAATATGACACATATACGATATATAGTAGTTATATACAAAAAATATTAATTTGATGTGACTCTTTATATTGAAAAACTTAATATTATGATATTTTTAAACAAAATAATATTATAAAATTAAATAAAGATTAAAATTTTAATTAATCCCTTTATTAGATTCTTCTAAACTTCACAACATAATTGTACGATTAAAAAAAATCAAATTTGGAATCACATAAAAACAAAAGTAGAGAGTAAATTTGAAGACAATATTATCATTAGATAAATAACTAACTTCAAACGCTACATTTAAAGAGCTTTTAAAAAATTGACTAATTGAATTGAATTAGCCGATCTAACGGGCTTATAACTACACAGGTAAATAAAACAGTTTATTAGCTGTTAACAGAACACGCCCATAAATTTTTTTTGTTTTTGGAGAGACGCGTGTTATACTTTTCTCAGAGATTTTATCATTCTTGTCGTTTTCTTTGATAACGTCAAAAATTACAATTGTGTTTATCTGCAAATAATTACATAGTAGTAAGCCGAAACATCAAAGACTAAATTATATCGGACAAGACTTTTAAACTGACATATTTCGTTGACTTAACGGTGGTGCCATCATTTTTTTTTAGATAACTAATAAATTACGATATGGCCAAAAAGATCTAGCGAAGAACCTTCCCCGGACATTAGCGATGATGATGGTTTTACTTTTAGTAAAAAAAGTTAATTATTTGGATTTGGAATCATAAACAACTCGAGTTGAAAAGGAAAGATGACATCACGTCGTCGAGCAACGACAAATGCGGTTTAACCTTAGAAAAGGACTTTTGGTAAATCCATCCAACAAATAAATAGTAACATAACTTCTGCACACCTTCTCTCCTCCCTTTAAGAGATATGCTCCAACTCCGGACTCCATAGTTGGTGTTTGCTTAGTTTTTAACTGCTAGAGCGAAAGCTCTGTTTCCCTTCGTATACTCAGTAGTACATAAGCAAGCTAAAAGTTTCTGACAAACTGCACATATTACTCTCTCTTTCTCTCTGTCTTTCGCTATATATACACACACACAATATACATATAGATATATAAGCCTGGTTATCTCGACCAATCATCGATTATCTTTATCGTCATGCTTCGGAACAGAATTAGTATTTAGCTGAAATTCTCTGCCAGAATTTTTTCTCACTGGTTTATAGTGAACCTACGCATGAATTTGAATGAGTGTTTGAAGTCTCTGTCTTGCGCTTTCATTTAGCTCCACGAGTACGAGAGAGCTATAGAGCGGGAGTTTCCTTAATTGGGTGTCTGCGGTTTATTATGAAAAAGCTTCTATTGGGATGTCAGTTTTGCAACTAGTAATTTAATTGTCTGAGTTCGCTTTAGTTGCAACTCTTTTTTTAAGTTAAAGCTACCTACTTTCTTTGTGATTGGCTTTGTTAATTAGGATTGGATTTGTGGCGATTTTGTGTTTGAACTCGGTGGTCCTAAGATTTTGATATAGAGAGCTAATTGAAGAGACAGCGAATTGGGTTAAAAGGAATATGGAAATGTCTTCAAGAGCTGAGATTGATGGAGACCCTGAAATCAATAAAGGTAGTATGTGGGTTTTGGATCAAAAGCTTGACCAGCCTATGGATGAGGAAGGTGGAAGGCTCAGAAATATGTACAGAGAGAAGGTATTGTAACAGATTGATTCTGCTCTGTCTTTGTGTGCGATTTTTTTGACCAATAAACCAGTTCTAAGTTAGAATTTTCACTGTTGGATATTTGCGCACAGCCATGAATTGATAGATTGTTTTGTTTAGTTATACTCCTTTTACCCTTCTGTGCTAGACCCCATGAATTTCAAAATTACCTTCTCCAACTTGAATTTCTTCATACATATGGATTTGCAGTTTCTCAACATCTATTACTTACTTTATGCTAAGAAACTTAGAAATAAGTACAAATCTGTTATTGGGTCATTGAGTTAGTGACTTTTAAGAATGTTGGAGGCGGTACTGATTTCTTTTTTGTTGCATGTACAAATTTTGATTCCTTCAGAAATTCTCTGCGCTTTTGCTTTTGAGGCTTGCTTTCCAGAGTCTTGGAGTTGTTTATGGAGACTTGGGGACTTCGCCCTTGTATGTGTTCTACAATACATTCCCTCATGGAATTAAAGATACAGAAGATGTAATTGGCGCGCTTTCATTGATCATTTACTCTCTTACGCTTATCCCACTTCTCAAGTATGTCTTCATTGTTTGCAGGGCAACTGACAATGGTCAAGGTAAATGAATTTCACTAGACTATACACTTTGGCTTGGATATTAAACGTTGACCTTATAAGGTCTTTGTAGTGCCATGTGATGAAAACATGCTGAGGGATTTTCTTACAGTTTTTTGACAATATGCAATTGTGAAGACATAAGAAAACAGACCCTCGGCATTGGACTTTATGGATTTTCTTTGTTTTCACTTCATCTCTTCAGACTAGTTAGGGTTTGGGAATTTAACATTTTACCAAAACAATCTGATTCTTTCAATATCTTAGCATGCAATGTTTTCCTCTATTGGTACTGATTGCTCCCTAGATGTCATTTCTCAGGTGGAACGCTTGCACTTTATTCGTTGCTTTGTCGACATGCAAAAGTAACGTCGATTCCTAATCAGCACAGGACAGATGAGGAGCTGACAACATATAGTCGTTCAACTTTCCATGAACAATCATTTGCTGCTAAAACTAAGCGGTGGCTGGAGAGACACGCATCTAGGAAGAATGCACTTCTTATTCTTGTCCTAGTTGGCACTTGTATGGTGATTGGCGATGGAATTCTCACTCCAGCTATATCTGGTACTTCGCCATCTAACTTATCAATATTCATTTACATGGGAGTGTCTGCTGTGTTTTCTGCGCTCTGTATTGCTGGTCTTGGAATAAAATAAGAACCGAGTAATCCTATCATACACCCATATGAATCTGTGTTCAAACATTTATGATTATTGGCAAGATATAGAGATTGCTTCATGGGAAGTTTTCCTGATTGTAATAGCCATCATCATGGTGCAATTGATAGAACATTTATTGCAATTCATTGGAAGCATCAAACATACGTTTCATGAGTGTTCTAACAGTCTGGTGAGAGCACCACATGCCATTTATACTTTCGACTTTATAACCAGACACGTGTGGTGCCATTATATTCCATTTCCTGTTTTCCTTTCTGTAATTGTGGTGAGAATGTGATTTAATAGTACTTGCATAAGAAGAAAAACATATTAACACTTTCAATTCTGTGAATATGCATCTTAGCGGACAAGAAAAATTATTTAATATTAACTGTAACTTTTTAATCAAGTGGATTGTACTTTCATATCTTCACTGTAATAAAGTATTCGTTGTTATAGATAAAGTCTCTAAACATGCGACAGCAGACTTTTGGTTTATGAAAACTCGCCAACAGAATTGATGTGCGTGCGAAATCTATAGGAGAATAAATCTATTGTTTTTCTTTTTCTTTTTCTTCATTGTACAGTTGGAATTAGATTAGGATAAAATATCTATTGGTTCTCATGTCCTGCATATGGCTCATATTCGTGATGTGTACTTGGGAGAGTTTTTTCTTTTAATATATGGATCTTACAGTATCTGTGGTAATACTGATATATTGTCATGTCTTTCCTCATAATTTTCTCAAAAATGTTTAATTCTGTACTATATTTGGCAGTTCTTTCAGCTTCTGGTGGCATCAAGGTAGATCATCCTCACATGAGTAATGGTATATTCCTCTCCCAGATACTGCTGAAACTGTATCGTTCAATCTTAATCTCATTTATAACCACTTCTTTTAACTTTGTCTGTGGATGCAGATGTAGTTGTAATTGTTTCTGTCATAATATTGGTAGGCTTGTTTAGCATGCAACACTATGGGACAGATAGAGTTGGATGGCTCTTTGCACCAATTGTGCTTCTTTGGTTCCTGTTAATTGGAGGCATTGGTATGTTCAACATCTTGAAATACGACAGAAGTGTCCTTAAAGCTTTTTTGCCTGTGTATATTTATCGGTACTTTCGAAGGGGAGGTAAAGATAGCTTTACTTCCCTTGGTGGCATTATGCTCAGTATAACAGGTAACTATGTGCTCTTACCGAAAGTTTTGCATAAATTTCTTGTACTCCACACTTTTAAGCGGTTATGCTTTACATTGTATTCTAAGTTTAAACAAGTGTATATGAACCTTTTCCAATATTCTGATTAGAGTCATAATTACAGGTACGGAGGCACTTTTTGCAGATCTAGCCCATTTTCCAGTTTCAGCTGTACAAATTGCCTTTACAGTTGTCGTGTTTCCTTGCCTTCTTTTAGCATATTCTGGACAAGCTGCTTATCTTATGCAAAACCAGGATCATGTGAGCGATGTATTTTATCGCTCCATTCCAGGTATTTTGTTATTTGTCCCTGACATGCAACCTTTTTGTTTGGCCTACAAAACTGCAACATAATGCGCTTGGAATTTTCATATAGCTATACTTGCATCATAGCTTTGGGTGAAGAACATTTTGCGAATTTTACTGGGTAGGCTTCCTGTCTTGGAATCTTGATGGGACTATTTTGTTTGCTTTTCTTAATAATTGGGCAAAAGTTCTCCTTGATCAGTCAGTCTCATACCATACCCTTAGATGCCTTTCTACTGGAGATCTGCGTGTACAAGATTTTAAGTTACTCGAACTGGATTTGAACCAAAACAAGCTTCATGAATTAGTTCATACCTTAACAGTTATTTAAGTAGGGCAGAGATTTCTGTTGATTTCTACAACCTCTGAAGTTACATAATTGCTTATGTTTTCCTGGATGAAGCCCACCAATTTAATAAAGAAATAATTATTGGTAAAAGTTGATGATTTACTAATCCATCAGCAAAAGCTATAGCCCAGAGGAGATAAGTTACTATTTATGCTATTCAATTGAAGAAAAATGGTGCGAAGAGGGCTTGTTATCACGACATGAAAGCTAATTCTACTACATGGTTTGAAGGAAAAAGGTTATCAATAATGTTTCTCCTTATGGGCTCAAATCGGGTTTCCATGTTTAGCTAAGGTAGTTAGGAACACACCATACCATGAAAAAAATATCCTTCCAATAACTCAACCATAGAAATCTACGGGCCATACTCATCGGCAGCTTACTCACAGTTTTTGGACAACATATAACTTTTGATAATCTTTCTGGGCCGACCCTATTAATATTGACTGCCTTAAGAAAACTAAGTGCACTGCAATTCCACATTATTTTTCATTGGGGGAAATCCCCAGAGGAGATCTTGTAGCAGCACAATTAAAGGATGATAGCTTTGACATTCGACTTCTTAATGTCATTGAGAGTCATATGCCTTGTTCCATGCTAGTGTTGGGAGATGTTAACTTTTACCTCTTTGCAGATAGCATATATTGGCCTGTGTTTATTGTTGCAACTGCTGCTGCTGTAGTTGCAAGTCAGGCTACTATATCTGCAACTTTTTCCATAATAAAGCAGGCCCTCGCACATGGCTGTTTCCCAAGAGTCAAAGTTGTACATACTTCGAAGACGTTCCTTGGCCAGATTTATGTCCCAGATATCAATTGGATTCTTATGATTCTTTGCATTTGCGTGACTGCTGGATTCAAAAACCAAAGTCAAATTGGAAATGCTTATGGTAAGTTCATCCATGGGGTTTTGTGCACCCCATTATTTTTGTTTGAATCTCCATGGACATTAGCGACTTCATTTCTGATATGTTGGCTGCTATAAATAATCTTTAACAGGTACAGCTGTGGTGATTGTAATGCTTGTCACCACATTGTTGATGGTACTCGTCATGATACTTGTTTGGCGTTGCCATTGGATTCTTGTGGTGATCTTCACAGCTTTATCACTAGCTGTGGAATGCACTTACTTTTCTGCAGTTCTGTTCAAGGTTAACCAAGGAGGGTGGGTACCTCTGGTCATTGCAGGAGCCTTTCTTCTCATAATGTATGTTTGGCATTATGGTACAGTAAAAAGATACGAATTTGAGATGCACAGTAAGGTTTCTATGGGGTGGATTGTTGGACTTGGCCCTAGTTTAGGACTAGTGAGAGTTCCTGGGATAGGACTAGTTTACACCGAGCTAGCTAGTGGGGTTCCTCATATCTTTTCCCACTTCATCACAAACCTTCCTGCCATCCATTCTGTTGTTGTTTTTGTCTGTGTGAAATACCTCCCTGTGTACACAGTCCCTGAAGAAGAGAGATTCCTTGTCAAGCGAATAGGACCAAAGAATTTCCACATTTTCAGGTGTGTTGCAAGATATGGCTACAAAGACCTCCATAAGAAAGATGAAGAATTTGAGAAGAAACTGTTTGATAACCTCTTCCTGTTTGTCCGGCTGGAGTCCATGATGGAAGGGTGTTCAGACTCCGACGAATATAGTCTATATGATCAACAAACCGAGTATTCAAGGGATGCCTTACTGAGAAATGATGGCCACGCAACCACTTCTGTCATAGATCTTACAATCTCCTCAGTCGACTCGATTATGCCAGCGATTGCCCCGTCAAATGTGAACTCAACAGTTCTGTCATCTGGACATCTAAGCAGCCAGACAGAGGTAGATGAGATAGAGTTTTTGAACAGCTGTAGGGATGCTGGGGTGGTACACATAATGGGGAACACAGTTATTAGGGCAAGCAGGGATTCAAGATTCTATAAGAAGATAGCTGTTGATTACATATATGCATTCCTTAGGAAAATATGCAGAGAGAACAGTGTAATTTTTAATGTTCCTCACGAGAGTCTATTGAACGTGGGACAGATATTCTATGTATAATCTTATTCATCTCTGTACAGTATTGTCTTTAATATAAGCACGTAGCAATGAATTTTTAATGCACTTGTTGAGGTGCATATAAAAGACGAATTGCAAACAACCTGCGACAAAATGGTACGAACAAGGAAGCACAACACTAACAGTGATTTTAGGAGAACTAGGGCAATTTTACAAAAATTGAGGATTATTATTATTATTATTATTGAGAGAGTATGTAGAGAATAAAAGTAAGTGAATAATTAGACAAAAAGAGCAACGGGGTAAAGAAATTAAATTACTAGTTGGCTTTCTTTTTAATTTTATGAGGTGATGGTTACAATCTATATAATCTTCTTATCTTAGATATGAAGTGATTTATCAATTTTTCTACTTAATTAAACTACATATAAAGTATTTATAGTAGTTAAAATGTTTAGTTTAAATAATAATTTTGTATAATAGGTAATTCAATTACTTAAGACGTTTACTTCATAACACTCTCCCTTGAATGTACTATGCATAAATATAAGTCACTAAAACCTAACTACTAAAAATTCAATAAGACAAAAAAAAAAAAAACTTAAAATGATTGCCGATAACTCCTCAATCCGTTCTTAATTAGTTCCTCCTCTTAGAAGTAGCAATGGGTCAAGTTGGGCCGGACCAACCTAGGCACAAACCTAGCTCGACAACTTTTTCCCAAGTTTGGGCTTAATCCAAGACCTAATCAAGCCTAAGGTAGTCAAACCTAAGCTTGATTGGGCTTGGGTAGCCCGAAGACTGACTTAACTTAGCCAGCTTCATTTAATTTATTTTTTAAATTAAAAAACAAAAATGACGTCGTTTTCTTTATAATTATCGAGCCTCAGGCTAGGCTTGTGCCTAATTGCCAAGCCTACCTCCTTTGCATCTTCCTTTATCTCTTCTTGAACAACTTCCTCCTTTTTTTCAACCTTTACCCCTTTGTACTCTGTAACACTATTATAGTCACATGTTCCCTCATATATGGCTTAGCGTATCCATATAAAACACATGATTCTTTAGTGTTATAGAGAGCCACCTCAGTTGAAACTATGCATTTCATGAGGACATCTTTAAGACATTGATACTCCTCTTTTACTATTGTTATAGAAATTCAAGTGAAGCCTGATCATTTCATGCAAAATCGTAATACTTACTGAACTATATACTATAAGTATTCCTATATGGGGTCCCTTGAGGCCATTTATCCATTTAAGTTGGATGCTCCTATATATAATTTGATGCCTAACATTCCTGAGTGGGATGTTTACCCCATAAATATCACAACACTTTATAAGTATTTATTAATGAAAGGTCTCCAAATCAGTTACAAGGAGGTAAAACCTTTTATGGCAATAAAGATATCAAAGCACTAGCAATCCTAACATAGTACTAGTTGATGATTACACAAGTTGCTTAAACTCTAGCTATCACAGTAAACATACTATCTATATAGCTATAGTCCAATTGTAAGATGTAGCTTATCTTTGAATAGTTCAAAATAGGACTTAGATGGAGGGATCATCAGTCTAGTTAAGTCTCTATCTTATAGCCATTATAGGGGAATAATAAGTTAATGCCTACGCTAATAATGATAAAGTTGTTATCCACTCCATAGTATTACAGTAAAATGTTCCTTTGTAATGTGTTTTGTCATTGAAGATACTCTCATTCCTTACTTTCCACAATGCATAAATTGTATCACAGAAGGAGATACTTGTTATGAGAAATTCACCTGCCCTTAGATGCATTCTTTTTTGACCAGGAGATGATGATGTTACAATCATTAGTGGCACATTTAATGATTGTTCAATTGTTGAATTAATATTCAGAGTCCTTTAAAGATGATATAATTAAAGAAGAGATGGCCTTTAGTTTCCTCTTCAATATTGCAAAGTTTATAGGCTACTAGAAGAGGATTGTTTCTATCAGTCATATTAAGTGTTGAGTGTCTATTCTTTTGCTATACCATATTAATTCCTTCTAGCTCACTTAATATCTAGGATTCCTAAATATATGGAAAGTTGATTTTTCG
>JAOQMQ010000196.1:16737147-16752811 GCA_027563845.1 Erythroxylum subrotundum
ATATCACAACAATTCATGTTCAAAATCATCAACTCAAGTTGATAACTTCTTCAAGTGTACTTTAACTTCTTCAAGTGTACTTAATTCCAACTTAACCTCATCCTTAATTAATTCATATTCCAACTTCACCTCATCCATACACAAATCCATATTTCATTAACATCATAAATAAGAGTTTTACAAACTTCAATGGGCATTCCGCGCCATAATACAATATTTCACAAAATTATAAATTACATAAAATACTTGAACTACAATTCTTCAACATGCGACTACAGCCTTGTTTTACATAAATTATTCCAAAACAAAACAAAGCATGCAAATCCAGAGTAATGCCTTAACTCTCTTTCATTCTGTCTCTTACTTATCACCTGGAGCTGGGACGGAAATGAGGGTGAGCTTAAAAGCTCATGGGTAACAAGTTTATAACGAATAACAAGCAAAACCGTTCAAAAAGTTTATTGTCATAGAAAATTCTTATTGAGTCATAAAACACATGTTTATGAAAATTATTGTTATGAAATCAAAATCACAAACAACACAGTTTATGCATTTTTCAACTTGTTCACAAATCATAAACACATAAGCACATCAGAATGGTTTGGATAGTCTGTAACAGAACGTACCAACACATTCCCATATAATGGTCCTGTGTAGTCATAAACAGAACGAACTAACACAATCCCACATAGTGATTTTATGTAATCGTAGGGGAGTCCATGAAGGAGCTCCATACCACTAATGGGCAGGCGAGAGAAGCTTTTAGACAAGTGCACTTGACAGAATAGAACGGACCAAACCAAACCCACATAATATGTAATTCATGACTTGAAAATAGATTGCCCAAATGGAAGCATTTCGGAAACTAGTTTTTTTCATGAACATGCAATTTTTCGAAAAGCCTTTCATTTAGCAATTCACAATTCATCATCAAAATTTCATACACCACAACATGTAGCAATTTCTCAAATCAATTAAAAGCAATAAAGCAATATTTAATTGAAATCTTTTTATTCTCTTGATTCAAAAGCAAACTTTTATTTCTTGTTTTGGAAAAAGAAACCTTAGTGGCTCATTACTCAATTATAAACATGAAACCCACCTTGATTTCCTTGCTTGAAACTTTGCTAAAAAATGTCTCTCCCCTTGCCTTTTCTTGATTCCTCTTGCCTCTCTTGATCACCTTCATCAATGGAAAAATTTCCAAATCAATAGGCATTCCAATTGAGAAACCCATAAGACATATTCACTAAAATTGATCCTAAAATTCTTAAACCCATACATTTCTTAAGCTATATAAACCAAAACCCTTTCAAAAATCTAAAAGATTTAACACAAACTTACCTTGAATTTTCACCAAATGAAGAGTTTCTTGGCTTGAATGAGAGCTCTAATCCTCCTCTTCCTTGTTCCCTTCTTGAACAACTTGAAAATTCCTCTTGAAAACCAAGAAATGATGAAACCCTAGCTTTTCCTTCTTCCTTTCTCTCAAAACCGAACCCTCTCCTTGCTTTCTCTCTAAATTTTCGTTCTTGCTTCTTCCTTAAAAGCAAGCCCACACTTCTTATTTCAATTTTGTCATTAATGATTGGACAAAGACCCTTCTACCCTTCCTTATATGCCTTGTAACTTAATTGCTTAAGTGATCTTCTCAAAATGCCCTCATACATATATACTCTTACTACTTAATTCAACTAAACCGTATTTTAAAATCCTACCAACATTAACATAATAATTAACTCCAAATAAAAATAATTAATCTAGCAAGATCTCAAAATTATTTAAATCATGCTTAACTCCTTCCAAAAAATAAGACCTTTTTCTAATCATGTAATTGAAGGAATTTGATAGCAATTCCTCCTAGAAAAATGTTCCTCATTGTCTCAATTTTCTAATGACATCAAAATCATTCAATTTGGTTCCATAGTCTAAAAGTTATACCTCAAATATTTTCGGATTGTTCTTATACTAAAACAATATTCTGTGCTCAACTTCCATCCGAAAATTAATATTCTTAGATACTGAATTAAAACTCAATTTCATCAAACAATTTGTAACCCTATTTCTCTAGTTTAATCCAAATCAAGAATCATCTCATTTGGATAACTAGAGCAAAAGTTATGGCCAAAACACCGAAGCATACTCAATGAACATGTTTCAAACTACATTTTCCTGATTTTAACTTCCAACATTTCACAATTTGTCAATGGCGTGTACATACAAATCAATCACCATAATCAAACTCATTTCTCCTAATTCAGAACAGAATTTGGGAATTTCAATTTGACTTCTTCAAAGAAATTGTAGCTCTAAGTCCTTAGTTTGTTTTGAAGTAAGAACTATCTTAATCGAAGCTCTATAGATCAAGATATGCTTAAAAAGCCAAAGTGTGTTCATACTTTAATCATGCTCTCCCAACCAACCTCTCACTTTCTCTAATGCAAACTTTTTCAAATCAACTCCAAAAGATGCCAATTTTTATGGAGAGATGAAAAAATATCTTATAAATCTATTGGTTTAAGAATCACTTCATTTGAAGGTCGGATGAGAAAGTTATGACCAAAAGAATCCAACATGTTTAAGTCCTCATTCATATTGTACTTGTCATGGCGCAACTATCATAACTTTTACTACAGATGTCTGATTGAGTTTGTTCTTGGACGGTTTGAAAGAGGACTTCGAGATCTACAATTTTCATGAAGGACTCGAAGTGAGATTCGTCAAAATTGCGATTTACTGTAGCTGTCCCGTGAATGTCCGTTTAACGGACATTGTCAGGCCTGGAGGCTCTTTTTCACCCGAGAAGGTCCATTTAATGGACATAATGCTGGGGGTCATTTTTGACTCGAGAAGGTCCGTTTATTAGGTCCGTCTAATGGACATAGGGGTTTCCCAAATCCCTCCAAAGCCTTTCCAATGCTTCCTACATCCAATCTAACATCATATTCACTCATAATCTTCCCAAATTCAACTTTTCTAGTGCCAAATCACTTTATATCAATTCAAACACCAAATTTATCTCATAAAATTCTCAATTTTCAACCCATTGAATTCATCAAAACTACACATTCTCATCAATATACCATAACTGTCATGTGCATACATTCCGTACAGCATCACATCTTGTAACGATCATATCTTTCACAACATGCTCTGGTCCTGGGCTGGGGATCCATCCAATCCAAATCCTCAACTTTTAACTGCATATTTTGTAAACTTTCGACTACACATAATAATCTATAAATTATGTATTTCAAATAAGTCAGGTAAAAAATTAATAATACAAAAATAAATAATGTGCTCAATCTAAATGATATTGATATTTACATAAAAAAATCTTGACTGCAGATCAGTTATCTTTTTTAAAATTATAATAACTTAACAGGCCCTCATCACAATTTTAATTCACAATCTCTTAAATTAAACCATGTGGACCAGGCCTTCGGGCAATCTACATGGACCTTTTGTTTGTAGTCGCTTTCTCTCTGGCATCAGTAATAACGTATGCCTACTTCAGAAACCATTCCCAACTATGAGGTCATGATCAAGAAACAAATTACAGCAGATTGTTTACAGTATCCATAGGGTATATTTCGATGTATCAAAAATAAAAAAGTGTTCGTATATCTTTTGTCTACAATGTTTTTTCGATACACAAAATGAGCTCGTTAAGGACTATTGGAAAGGAAAGGACAAATCTGTGTTTAAAATCCCACGATAATCATAACAATAGCAGAAAAAAAACTCAAGAAAGCAGGTTTGCTTTCAGTTAATCAGAGGTCTACTAATATCCAACTCTACATCACCTCTCATATCATCAAATGCCGAGAACTCCTCCGGTAATGGGATGTTCAACTCTGAACAGACAAGCTGCATGATTTTTCTGGTGACAGTTCCAAATGACATTTTGTTCAAGGTCACCGCAATGGCGAACCTGTTTCTGATATCGCAAAAGCCAGTGGATCCTCCCATGCCCGAGTGTCCAAAGCCAGTAAATGATCCATCCTTTGATCTATACCTCGTAAACCCTAATCCAAATTTGCCATTAGCCATTACCAAATTCCCGTATTCACCCACACCTAAGAATTCATCATGAATGTTGAGGTTACTGAAGATCCTGTCAGCATTATTACTGCATGAATCATCTCCAGAGCTGTATGGCATACTAGCAGAACTGCTGCCACCACTGCTATCATCGACAAGCCTTGTGTGACTGTCACAGATATGCTTAGTATCATTATCGTCGGCCTTAATCTGCTCATAACCATTTGCTTTCTTCTTGGGAGTAGTCACAATCTCATTATGCCGTCTTCCTTTCCCCTTTTTTATCCTCTCAGCTGAAGGGAATTCTGGGATATGGGGGTGGCTACCAAGAGGTGGCTTGAATGAGGAGGAATGCGGTGGTGGAACAACACCTCCATCAACAAGAGCTGCATAGTACCGAGCAAGAGCACGGGCTGAACAATGTCCGTTCACAGAAGGTATTATGGCACGGCGGATGTTCAGCATGTTAAATAAAACTGGTAGGGCAGTCACCATTTCAGAAATATTCTCCGGCTGGAATGTGGAGGGCAGATCAGGACGTTTGCTTATCTCAGAGAGCTTGCTGAGATCATTTGTATCCAGTGTCAAAGTCGCAAGTCTAGATTCCACACCTGGAAAAAGAAACCATGAAAACAAATTACATTGGCAATAAGGAGATTAAGTGAAAATTATATAATTTCAAATATTGGAAAGTTGGCAATATGCCCACTGGAAAAGAGGCCAAAACTTGTATTATGTCATTTATAACAGTAATACAAGCAAATTAACTATTTGATACATACCTGGTGGGATTCCGACATATAGCTCGCCTTCAATTTTGAGAGGGTGAACAATTGCTTCATCAAGGACCTCCTGAAATTTCTTCCCTGATGCTTTCTGTCTCGTTGAATTTTATTGTGTTAGAACATTATGGGTTTCTAGATAAAACTTATAGCTGAATTAAGAAAGAAAATAGTCAGGGATTTTTGTAACCTGGCTGGATACTACTTGGAGTAATTGAGCTCCATGTGTTAATCTTATTTTTTCGGAGTAATGTTTGTACTAGGTTAGTTAAGACTTTGTAATGTTTGTAATAGGTTAGTTAAGACTTTGTAATGTTTGTAATAGGTTAGTTAAGACTTTGTATGGTTTAGTGCTTCATCGTATTGTACAAAAAGGATACATATCTCTGTTTTTAGGTACGAATAGCAGTACAACAGATAAGTATTCTATGCAACTGCCCTTGTCTTTTTTTCTGCAGAATTTGGTGCCTTGTGAGTCATACAGGCTTTCTCTTTTAGGTTACCCGAATTTACTTAATAAACAAAGACGAGGAAGAATTGTGAAGATTGTCATCAAGGTAACCCTTCTAACCTTTTAGACAGCTCTCATTCAGAATCAGAACAACAGATTCAAAAGTCAACAATCACTAGGAGAATTAACGAGGGCACTACCAGTTACTTCGAAAATGATTACTATTATGTTTGCTTATTGTCTACTCCATTTCTGTTTCTTTCATGGTTTTTCTGGGTTCCCAAAGAACATCTTGATTCTTTAGGTGTTTGATACAGTGAAAAAGCTTTTAAATTGAAGCACCATTGACATAATATTTGTCTTGATAAGTGACTACGATTAAATTTAACTGATTTCTCTACTTCAAAAACCTGAAGTTTTTGGAGGATGGTCTATTCTACTATCCAACTAAATTTGGAAAGATCCTCAAGAAAAGGCTAGTTTCCTGACAACCAAGCCAACCCCATAAATGATTAATTTGGAGCCCTGAAGTCTTAAGTATTGTAATACAGAAAGGATAGAAGGATACCTCAATTATCCCACCGCAAAGCCACCCAAAAGACAGGTAATGGTACAGCTGCTCCCTTCCAGGTTCATTTTCGGGAATTGACATTGCAATTTGATTTAGACATTCATCCCAATCAGCCAGTAACAAAGGATTTTCTCCTCTTAGGTTGGCCAATGCATTTTGCAAACCAGATGTATGGTTTAGCACATGGTGAACCTACAATGTGAACAACCAATATGCAAATTATAGATAATTACATCCAGATCTAATCAGAACTATTTGTGTGGTCTTAGGACATTAAATTCCATACCTTAATAGGATGTTTCCCATTCTTTCCGAATTCTGGCCAAATATTAGCAACATTCTCACTCAGCTGGAGTTTGCTGCAAGCATCATGTTGCATGATTATTATCTTGGGACAATAAGACTTAAAAGAGTGAGCCACAGTGAACATCCTAAGTGATTTGCAGACCAGATTATTTATTCAGTAGTCCAACCCAGCTACATTTCGATGCATCCACAGTTTCCCATATTAAGCTTAACAACATATACAATAAATTGATTTCAAGCTTATGATAAGGATTTCAGACATGTTAATCTTCAAGAAGGGTTCTGAAAAGCATTACATCCCAACTCCATTAGCATTTCCTCCAGCATGCACACAAATTATACATTGCCTGGCAAGGTGATGTAGGATGAATAGAGTAAATTCTAAAAAGAAATACATATAATTTACAAAATGGAGGGTTGCTGTAAATTTTTAATTATGCTGGAATTTATGATTTTAGGGCTAGTATTTATGAAATAAGGAAATAACAACAGCGGTAGGTCTAGGAATCACTCCTAAAGATTGTATCAAGAACTACAAATCACACCTACTGGAATCACACCAATAGATTTTCAAAAGTCACTCCCAAGTATCAAAGAATCAATTTAAGAGAGAAGTTTCACATTTAAAATTTGATCTATTCTTCCTATTCCTTGGACTTTGAAAACATAAGAAGGTATTCCTTAATAGACTTAAACCCTAAACTAATAAGAACAAAATGAAAAAGAAATACTTTCCTTTTCTACAAGGAAATTACACCTTTTTTCTTTTAGTTCTGCAACACAGACGCTCAAAGACATCAATCATAAAGAAGAGTTTGTTCAGTGTCTGCGTGATGTAGGGAGAGCAGTTAGGGCAGCCAGTTTTCAACATATTAGGGCTAGAAAGTGATAGATCAGGCTGGAAAAATTCAAGTTTATATCAAGAACCTTCTTTAATAAAAATTTGGTTCAAAAGATGCTGTATTTTCCTGGCAAAACCCCTATTTGTACTATTCTTTTGAGAAATCCAATCCGTAATAGAAAAAAAAAAGTCCTAGAAAATTCTTATTGATAATAGGAAAATAAGTATATCTTATTGAGAAGGAAATCTAACCAAAATAGGAGAACCTTATGAAGAATAGTTAAATCATAAAGCATAAATCAATAAATTGGAATATGCTCCTGCATTAGTACAGAAAATAGTCTCCACGGTAACCAAATTCTATTCTTAAGAACTCATTTCCCAAATGTTTAAAAGTGAAAGCTTTCTGATTTGGAAATCAAGGATGCATACCCCCTATCAACAAGCCAATGCAGCATTCCTGCTGTTATGCCTTTTGTCACAGAGAACACAGGAAAAAGGCTATCTGGCTGAACTGGGCGAGGATCATATCTGCCAAGTATTCCAGCACTTGTATCAATTATAACCTCTCCATCTTTGTATGCACATACCTTAAGAGATCAAAGTAGAATATGCATCATTTCAAGACAGATGTAAGCTACTTAATCAAAGGGTCAATTCAAACATAAATTTATCACCTTAAAAGTATTATACTTAACAATTTCCAGTTTCTTCTACGAATTTCAAATAACAATTTCCCAAGTGTGTCAATTCTGATACTTAGTTCTGATCATTAGAAAAATAACAAATTTCCATCTTCTTCTTAAGAGTTTCAAGAAGGGCGTCAACCTACATAAGTATTTAATCATACCATATAACACAACAATAGTACTTCATTCACTTGTCAGACCCTGTCTACATCAAGAAATGTTAGCATTACTATTTTTCATATAATAAGCTTTTAAGAATGTTTCACAACTCATAAAACATTCCTAGTACCCATTCAGTTGGTAATAATCTCATTAGCTGAACTCTGTCAATGAATTATTCAACCCAAAAACACTTTTAATACTCTTTTACAATCAATCCTCAGAAAAAAAATCTAAATCTTAAAATCTCGAAAATCAACTCCACCCAAGTCATTCCTTGAAGATCATCCATCAAGCAGCTAATGACATGGGAAGGTTTGAAAATCCTTCAAGGAGACTACATCTCATATTAGTAATAGATCAGTGATTGTCATTTTTTTCACTTTTATTCCTTCTTTGACAGGAAGCCTCATAACAACCACAGAATTGACAGTATTCTTTGGGTGTTTTTAGTTGAAAATTTTTCTTTTCAATTTAATACAGAAAAGGAGACATTTGCACTAATCATATCATATATCTATTTTCACAAATACATGATGATACAACATATGCGTGAGTATATGTTCATTCATGTTTATTTCCTGTCAAAACTATTAATGAAAACTTGCTTTCACCCATCCCCAAAAAGAAATCCTTTAACTCACTAAAGTCAAATCATGGCATCAACCTGAATTCCAAGTATTCTATCATCATTCCCCAGCTCAACTAAAAGCTGCCTGAGCTTCGCTTCCAAATCACAATGAACTGGTGTGTCGTATATCCATTGTGCATTTACTGAAGGTTCCTTGTAGATGTTTCTGATATGAAGATGACAGTTTAGACAGAGATAAACAAGAACCAAGCCACAATTAGGTTATGTTTTTTTTACCCTTGTAGAGCAAATTCAGCAAATGGTCTCATGATCTCTTGATACACAATCCGAACATTCATAGTGGAAGATAGACCTATATCAAATCAGATATCCATTAAATAGAGGCATGAACCCTTGCATAAGAAGTTAAATAATGGAAAATTTTTCTCTTGCAAACCTCGTAGAAGATTGAGGACCCTTGAAAATATTACAATATCACCAGGAAATGCATCCACCTTAAAGGATTGTGAACAAATTTAGAAAAAAAGAAAAAGAAAGGCAAAGTGGACTCACACACATAAAAAAAGTATCTTCCGGTAGAAAGAGTTGACAAAAGAGCTTACTGGATTGAAACGTTTAACTTCTTTTTGGTTAAGTCTCATCTTCTCTTGTATCAACTTCATGTTTTTTGTTCTTTGCTCGGACAAGGTTTTCACATTTTCCTTCACAAGCAATGTTTTATAGTATTACTTTAATGTTTGAAATGATATTTCGAGACATAGGTGCATAATACTTACAAGAGCTTCACTGGCTGGCGATGATGACCGGAAGAAAATACTTGTAACCTCCATAGCCTGCTCTGGAATGTCTAGCCGCAGCTTAAGTCCCATTTCAGCAAAGGCAGACAGAAGAGCCACATGATCTCCCTGCAACATAGTATATAGCTTTATATATAAAACTTAGGAGAGTTTTGACTGATGAACACAGTTATCAAAGCTGAAACTGTGTATGTTGGACATTATTATCAAGGAAAATAGGAAATCGAAAAATCCCAACTATACTTGACCAATTCTTTTGGGAAAATCACCAAATTGCTAGTTTCAAGGCATATGATGACAAACATGGGGCATCATTAGCAAACCAACAAAATTGAGTGCCAAAAGAAGAAGAGAGAGTGGATAGAATGAATAACAAAAAGAAGGAAAGAGGGAAGAGGGGAAGGGATGAAGCCAAGGAAGGTACTCATTTATAGCTCACATCGAATATCTTATCATACCATAGCAATGACCTATTTGACACATGTAAAATTGTGTTTTCTTACACCATAGCTCTAACTTCATCACAAATAGGTTGAATAGGTTTACACAAACCTCAACAGATGCAAGAAACATTTTCGCCAATGCTTGTTTCATCGAGATTGAAAGTTTCTTTGTGAGCCCAAAGTCGAGTAGAACAGGAAAATGTGGAGGTTGTTTGCTCACTAGGAAATTTCCTGTGATAAATGAAAGGCAATAGATGTTATTAGAAGTGTAATAATATAGTTCAGCCACGTATGTAGCTGTATCTCACCCTTGACATTTATAACAGCCAACGAGTGACAAAGAAATAAGGTTGATGGTGGTGGGTTATAGCCAGAGTAGGGTACCAGGATGAGGGTCACCATTGAAGAGCCCATCAACATATATTTGATGGGCATAGGCCCGTGTAATTTCTTCAACAATCTTTTGTTTGTCAACACCACATGCTTCCAAGGACGCAAGGTCATTCAAACGTATTCCATCCATATACTCTAAAACTAGGACCTTTTCAGTTGACTGCCATAGATAGCAATACAAATTGAGGTAAGACAAGTGTAATAGACAGGAGAAAAGTTACCATGTAGCAAGAACAAAATCAAGCAGGCAGTTAAAAGGCTAACACAGATATCCTTCTCTCTTAAGGATCCTTCATGTCATCTAGCACAATGTAGCACCTTCACTCCAATACTATATTTATGTTTAAACTTCTAATAATTTAGAATTATATGCAATCATTTTAAGTCAACTGATATCCAATGTGCTTTAACAGGGACAGATAAGAGATCGAGGTCATTCATATTGTTTCACATAGAGTGGGTAGCTCCTTCTTGACTTCTATCACCAAGCTTCTCAAGTAACAACAGGAACAATCCTTTTTAAGACATCTCCACTACAACAGACAAAAGACAGTCAGGGCATCCGAAAATTTTAGAAAGAAAGTACCTGAATAACTTCTGGAATTAAAACATCTACTTTATTAGGATTGTCATTGGTGTCTTTGATTTTGCAGCCAAGATTTCTTGACACAGTTCTTGTATTCTCTACAACCACAAAGAAATGCTTCAGTAAGAATGAGGATGATAAACAACTCTCATAAACGGCACATGGGATGAGATTATGAAAAAAAAAGGGATACTTAGGGTAGGAAGAACTTAGGAAGTAATGCTAAAAGTTCAAACCACATACTTTACATGGAAAATGCAACAAATACTAGGATTGAAGGCCAATTCATGCACTAAGTTTTCAATGAAATGACCAAAAGAATTGAAGTTTTTATTAATATAACTCTGAAATGTGACAAACCAACCATTTCTAAAACTATTACCATCTCCACAACCTCCAAGTACGATCAAAGCTCAAAACAAGTCTCATAGAACAGCCATATTGTCTAAACCACAAAATTGCGATGACCACTACTTCTGATATACCTTTTCAACTATGTTAGTGTCATTGCAAAACCTTCCTGACAGCATTGGTTTTCCAGTCAGTTGATTCACGGGGAAGCTAATAGGCTCATGCATTGTGTAATTCCAAAATCTGATACATTTTTACTAATATCCACTTAATTTTAGAAAACAGATTCCTAATCTAATTTCAAATTACTCATCCAGAAGCCCCTAATATTATATCCTTAACAATCCACTCAAACAGCATGAACTTAAGAAACCATACCAGCTTCATTATTGAAATCAAGTTCTTTTGGGGCTTCTTTGCACCATTCATCTATCATGGGGTTGAAGTTGTACTGAGGTTCTGCCCACGCTATCCAGTCAACTATTGACTTGGCATTCTTTAGATCCTGGTAAAAAAGAAAATGGTAAATATAACAACCATATAAATTTACAACTACTTGCTTCTCATTCAGTATCTTCAAAATCCAAAGAGTTCAAACCTCAAGTATAATTGTCTTTATGCCATCATGTTGAACTTTAACTACCACTTCCTGGCCATTAGTCAATGTTGCACGATGCACTTGTGCAATCTGCACTTAATTTTAGCTCTGAATCAGTAAAAATTTTCTAGAAAGTACCTATTGTTGCATTTGGAGCCAAACAGGAAAATCGAGTATTTAATCATATGTTTAAAAATTAGCTTCTAACTTTATACATCAATATAGTCTAGGAACCTTACTGACGCTGTTGCCAAAGGAACCTTGTCAAACTCCAAGAATAGACCATCCATTGATTTCCCCAGCTCTCTCTCTATTGTATGACAAACCTGGTCCAACATAAACGTCAATTCAGCATCTAGAGATTCTATGGATCCAAGAAGGACCCAAAAGACAGACAAACAACACTCTGAGAGAGATATGTGAAGGGAAAAGATATTTTTCTTTGAGTGTCCTTCTCATAATCCAGTACAGACTGAATTTAATAAATAGAAACTTCTAGTCTGATAGAGATGTGGGACAGAATATAATAACCATGTTCCTTCTTCAAATTCATCTCCATAAACAATCTGAATAACTATTTGAAAGAGCTTGCAGATGTTTCAATTTCCTGTTGTACTTTCTATTTTGATGGCCATTCACTCTAACAATCATTCCTTCATTTCAATATTTTCAGTCATCTCCCATGCGCTCTTTAGCTCAATGAGTTGACTTCATTAAGATATTAATTTTGGCTACACTGATCTTTTGTTCTAGTCTCCTTTCTCTACCTTAGAGAGACTATCTAGTATATCACTAACTGAACTTACATGAAACATGGAGAGGCACAATATTAATAATCTATTTATAGATTCATCTCCATCTAACTGTGCAAGAAGACTAAGGCTTCAGATATTACGCACTTCAATTTTGCTAAATACAAACAATAAACTCATCTCCGATCATTGACCGTGCAAGCCCACGTATTGGTCTCCACCTTGGAAGTCAAAGATTAATCCAGGAAAAAGGGAAATGGATGGGAGGGATTTGATCTTCACAGCTCAGGATCACCAAAATTAAAGAAACAAGTTAACACGCCTCTTTTAACATAAGGTCTTTCTTAGTGTTTCCTCCAGCCATAAATATCATTTCTGTTGTTTCATATGTGCCAACAAGCTTGCTTTGTGCTCTAGCATTAGCCAAGCCAATGGAACCCAAATAATTGCCAAAATCCTGAAAATTCTTTTATGTATAACTTAACCATCATCAAGCCCAGTACTAACCATCAAGGTCACAGTTACAATCAGTGAAGCCATGAATCCAGTTCCTCTCCTTTTCTTCCTTCTGTAGATGGAAGGTAAAGAAATCTTCCAAATGAAAAGAAAAAGCAAGGGTAGCAGCGGATCATCATAATATATGTTTCTAAACTCAATTCTGGTTCCAGGAGCAACTTGTGGCAATTCCCAACCTAAACACAGAAACTACAGCAGTACAGCTACTGATGTTTTGATATACTTAGTGATAGCATGATAACATAGAATTAGAATGAATGACATTAAGACTAAGAAAAGATTGTAACCTCTCGCAAAGTACGGGGAGGAAGAGAGTCCTGTAACTGCTTGAGAAGTGTTATGTATGCATTAGGAAGCACATCAGCACGTGTGGATAAGTATTGTCCAAGTTTCACCCACAAACCTTCCAACTCTATCATCGCTTGAAGAACACGCCTTGCATTGCGCTCATGAGCCTTCTGCCATAGAGCATCTCTTTTAGATTTGCTAATCCATTTCTCTCTGTGCTGTAAAGCCTTTGTTACAAGAAGCAAGTGCCACAATCAGTTAGTCCACAAATACTGAGATCACAATAGCCTGAATTAAGGCTACTAGTAATAAAGGAACATACCTTATAATCCAGGTATATCACAATGGCCAGCGTGAATACTCTCACACGCCTTCGGTAAGTGGTTCCCCACCCCATCCTAGTCATTATTAAAAAGCAATCTAACAGCAGTCAAATTTACAGAATATTGCTGGAAACACAACTACAACACTAGGATGATAAACAAAATGAAAGTCGTTGGAAACGTAATCAGTAACTAACAAATGGTCGTCATTAATATCTGACCAATTAAGATCTAGAAGCTAGTGTAAACATGATGGACAAACCATTCCATAAATTTCGCGTTGTTTTTTTAATTGGGAAACTCCATTTTCATTGAAGACCTTCTCATATAACAGCACGAAACCATAGTGGCAAACAATACGGTCAAACTCCATGCCGTACCTCCGCTTATTATTTCTCGCCGCGGTTTTTACTTGCAACAATTTTTAGGTTAAACTGGAGGACGCGGAAATGCGATTGGGTGCAAGATTAAAAAAGACTTGGCAAGCAATCAAAATTAGAATCCAACGAAGAGTGAAAATACGATTGATTGTGAATAGAAACAGGAAATTTTGAAGATACGAATACGATCAAATAAAACAAAGATTGCAAAGAAAAAGAAAAATCACATACTCGAAGAGGAATATTACAGATCGTTTTGGGAGAAGCTACGTTGGAAGATGAACGTCTCTGGACGGAGAAAATGATAAAGGAGAGAAGTAAAATATGATGATACTTAGTATTTACTCGTCGTTTGGTTCGTATCTACAATAAGTATGAATATGGAATGAGGCTCCGTGTTGGTGAGCCGCCCTAAAAGGAAAAATGAAAATCGGGAGTTAAGGAAGGAACAGCCATCCTGAGGCCACGCAACCACCCGTCGCGCCAAAATTACACGTGTCGAAAAGCGATACGAGCACCGACAAGTGACGTTATGGTTTGAAAAGAATTTTATAATCAAATGAAAAGTACTGAGAAGAAATTCAAAGCGGTAGCGTGGAATCATTGCACGGAATGTTACACGGTACTTGCAAAGTTGCCTTTGACGTCTGTCGAGCTTGGCAATTGGTTTTCAAAACCATAGCAGCGTAGACGTCTGTCTCTTTCTCGTCTCATACTTTTCTCTTCCAATACCATCAACAAAGCATCAGTAATATCAGTCTATCAAGATATGAATATGAATTATTTCATAGTGGTTGGGTCGGTTGGATTGGCCCCAACCCCAGATTAGCACACGGGCCGATCGGCCCACTCCCAGATGATGACCTAAACGTAGCCGATATCTGATATATAAAGTATTACTCCACCATGATACAAGTACGACATTAGAATCCTGATATTTTCTATTGATAGCTGCCAAAACCCTCACCAAAAAGACTATCTTGAGTGTCGGAGGGGCTTGTCGGCAATCAACCCCAGGCGTGCCTTTTATTGTTGTGCAGGTATTCTCTAGCTAAAGCCACTCAAACTCATGGATCTAAACAACGGCGTCCAGCCCCACCAAAATCAGACAGAACTAGTTGGTGCCCACCGTGGGGCCGGGCGTCAGGGCACCACGTCCAGAAGCACTCAGATCAGTCAGGTGGCAGTAGTCAATCCTAATGTAGCCGTTGTCGCGGCACTCGCATTGCAACGAATGGGCTTGCGATTACCCGCTGCCCTTCCGTTGACGCACCATGATCCCCAAATCCGTCCTCCACCTATCACCCAAAACCCTAGCGCAGATGAGCTACCGCCGAATAACCACACACAATCTTCACACCCGGATGATTAACCACAACCTCAAAATCGAGATCAAGAAGAACAGAGCGTAGCCCTGGAGGACAACGCCGGAACCAATTCGCACCCCCTAAACGCAAATCTCCCTGCACCACAACAAATCTCCCTCACTCAAAGACAAATAGAGGAAGCGGCCGATATATTGATTCGCCAAATCTTATAGTCTCAACCGGAACAGCAGCAAACCCCCGCTCGGCAGATTGATGTGATGGCTGATCAGCACTCTGCTGAAGCCCTAGAAAAAATCGTGGACGATCGAATCAATATAGCCATGAAGTCCCGTCCGGATCAACCATCAACACAGTACAGCTCTCCTTTCATCCCGGAGATCCTGGATAGCCTCCCAGCGCTCGGTACTAAGATACCAACGCCTGAAAAATATACTGGAAAGACCGATCCCCTCGACTATCTGCAGCACTTTCAAT
>JAOQMQ010000196.1:16761187-16786118 GCA_027563845.1 Erythroxylum subrotundum
GAGATCACATTATGGCCGAAACACCAAAGCATGCTCAATGAACTTACATTTTCCAGCTTTTAACTTCTAATATTCCATATTTAATCCGTTTCATTTCAATTTCAAGGACTTTCCTTTGCTTTATACATAAATAATTTCCAAATAATCATCGATAATTACTCGTTTAATAGTCTTAACTTACAGAAAATTTCGGGGTCCAACACTAACCAAACACTGCCTTAATTCTGGCAAGACAATTACTAAACACTAGAGAACCTGGTTTCCATGGATATGTTGAAACTAGTAATACACAATAATATGTTAGTTGCAATGGCACTCTCCAATAGGCAATTATTTGATAACTATCTTATACCATATCACATCAAAGGGGAACTTATGCACACCTATCTTAATGTTGAAGAAGATTTCATAAAATGGAAACACACCAGTTAAAGAGAATTCACAAACCTATCTTGAAGGAGTTTTTGATAGGAAACTCAGTCAGTATTATATAGACCAAAGTTGAATGGCACAAACATCTCAATCCTTGAGCTTCCACAATCTTATGGTTGGCTTTGAAATGCAAGCTTCCTATATTAGAAAGACTATGTAAGTGTTTGGAAATTCCTAATTAGTGCACACTTTATAGGAAGGTTGAGGAAAATATATAGCATATGTTCTTCCATTATGATTTCATCAAGAAAAGTTGGAATTACTTCACTTGTGCCATATTCCTGATATGATGCTCTACCATTAAGTATAGAAGTAACATTATGAAATGGTGTTTCGTTGTTGCATTTTCATACATTGTCCCAACCATTTGGGATGAGAGGAATAAGAGAATTTTCCATGACATTATCCGTGATAAGAAGATATTTCACATTGAATTTATACAGAAAATCAGGCTTCATATTAGCATCTTCGAAGACAATTTTAGCGATGATAGCTACATCAACAATACATGGAACTTGTAATTTACCTTAGTCATGTATGTGGCTAAAAGATCATTATGTATTTCAGTTTAGTAACTAATATTGACAAATACAATTGAAAGAGGATGCTTGGCTTGTTGGTACAATCTCTCTTGTACTTTTGCATGCTTTAAAGGTTTAATACAATTCAATTTATTCGGAAAAAAGGCTAAAGAAAAAGCTATAAATCTAAGAAAACATGATTGGAATCCTTAAATCTTCAAAAACAATTCACTCTAAATTGATCAAAATCTGCTCCAAAAGGGTTTTCTTCGTTGTTTCTCCTTCCTTCAGTCATTTTAAGGTTCCTCTCTTCCTATTTTCTGCTTCTCCTTCTTATCAACTACTCAATCTTGTCTTTCTAAATGTGAAATTTGAATGCAGTGAGTTACGTAGGCATGTTAATGATTGTGTTCTTCAAATTAACGCATAACATTGTCTAGTGATAACACATGCACAGACATGAGTATGTACTTTAAATATGGCCTTCTCATAAATCAAGACAAGCATATTGACAATTAAAATGGGTATGTTTCATAGGAAATATTCAAACCATCTCCAAACTCTCCTATACGTCTAAGTACACTATTATGCACTTCATAACTCAATCAAAATACCTCCAAATTGATCCATACTTGTTTGATTTTATTTCTTTTTGCTCAAAGTGAGTGAATTAGAATTAGAAACAAAATATGAACATCTTAAGTACCAAAATGAATAAAAATAATATAATAAACAAGCAAAATTTCATAAATATGGGACTAAAATATAACTAAAACACTATTTATCATAAATCAACAGGTTGTTTTCTACATAATGTTCAAAGAAAAAACCATGACCACTTGTTTTGATTGCTACTAAAATCAATCCATTTAGGGCTTATAAGTGGATGTGTAATGCTAGTTGGATACCTACAAACTAACAAGATATGATAACTGGGCTACTTAGTAGAAAAGATTTTACTTTATGTACATTACCTAAAGTGGCTTTAAACTGCTATGTTTACTCTATATGGAATCAATGAACTTTAAACAAAAAATGACCAATGCTTCAAAATGCTATCATATTTTAGATAAAGGAAGCTTTTATATAGTAAAGGAAATTCACATTTCCATGTATTCCTAGATTTCAACTCCTGGTAATTCAAAAAAAATAGACATATATAGAGAATTAAAACAAAAAGAAGAAAGAAGAAACACTAAAATTTATCTAAGACAGTGAAAAAAAGAGACAATGATAATTTTTCACAAAAAGGAAGGATTTCCTATGAAAGTTGAATACTTTCTCAGCATAAACTTTGCTATGACGCTAACTGTTGCATCAAACTAGTAGTAAATCCTCTCTTAAGACTAATTTAAATGTTAATCGCTTATTCATTATTTCTTTAAGCCATCATGTTACTATTTTCTTGTCTTTTATTGACCAAACTAGTTTTTTAAAAAGTTACTTTCTTTAAGTCGTTTTAAACTGATATAATTTTTTTCTTGCATCTTGTCCACTATGGTTTGAAATTTCCGTAGCTTAATCTAGTGGCAGCAATTAGGATTCTAAGGTAAGTGAAAGGTAAAGGCAACCCCTTAAATCCAATAATTTCTCTCACCATATGCTCCAGATCACAAGCACTCTTGGAAATGTTGAAAGAACATTTATCAATATTAACATACAATCTAGACAACTTGGTAAACATCTTAATGGCCTTCATCATCGCTATTAAAGAAGTTATATCCACTCTAGTTAAGAGTATTAGACCATCAGTAAAACTTGGAATGAAATTTGAAATGCTTAGTTCTCTTAACAATTCTTTTTAAGAGTCTATAAAAATTTTCCATAAAAAGAGCAAAGATTTATAATGAGGTTAGATCTCCTTGTCTAATTCCTTTGGAGCTGTTAAAATTCTTTGTGGGTTTTCCATTAATAAGTATGTTAAATATAGGAGTGGTGAAACATAATTTTAACCACTTTATGAATCAGTCTAGAAACTCCAAAGCTTTCATAATGTCACAAATGAATGTCCAACCAACATTGTCATATGCCTTCTTCAAATCCACTTTCAGGATGCAATTCTTTCCACCCTTATTATTGGAATATCCCTTCATAAACTCTTGCATAAACAGCATGTTGCCTCCTGTTCCTCCGTTAGGTATGTAGGCCCCTTGTACACTATCAACATGATTAATTAGAATTTCTGTAAGTCTATTTTTCAATATTTTAAAACATAATTTAGTTAATTGAGTTTCAATAAGCAATATTCCTGAAATCACCAAATTGTTTTTGTTCTCCACCTTTAGGAATGAGAGTAATGAAATTTCCTTTTTTTTCAGTCTCCTCTTGTCAAAGAATTCAAGCACAACATCATGTACCATATCTTTAATGATTAACTATGTTATTGTGAAGAAAAAAATTTAAAACCATCTAACCCTGGTGCGTTGTAAGGTTTTAGACATTTATCCACCTAATCAATCTCTTGTTTGTTACAGGTTTGGAAAATGTTTCTACCTCTTTTAGAGAGATACCCCCTTCCATAATATTCTTCAACAAATCAAATGAAGACCGAGCATGAGTAGGAACATTCATGTAATTAGAAAGGTAATCATAAGCCTCTTTAATCAGAATTTCTTACTTGGAGATAGTTTAGTCATTAATCATCAAGCCAGAGATTCTATTAGAGCATTTTCTAGATATCACTAATCTGTCAAAAAATGCGGAACCTTTGTTACCACCTTTAAGCCATTTTAATCTGGATCTTTGCTTCATCATAAAGTGATCAATGGATAGAGCCTTTGACAGGTTATACATTAAATGTTTTTCTTTTTCCCTAAGTACATTGCAATCTAAATTCCTGTAAAGTTCATTTAAAGTTAAATTTAGAGCCCTCTTAGCAATATTTGCAAGATGATGTAAATTGCCTATATTTACCTTGTGCTATTTACCTTGTGCAGTTACTTAAGACTATGCTTAAGCAATTTCATTCTTTGCACATATCTATGTTGCTTGGAGCTGTGAATTTTAGCACTGTTACTAGACCATAAAGCATCTTCAAAACTTGGTACATCAATAATAGAATTGTTTAATCTAAAAGAATCCTAAAGCTTATAAAGTTTGTGATGGTGATTTCTGGTGAGTGATCAGATAGACATGCATTAGGAAACATGTTGTAGTTGTTTGGGAATTACTAGAACCACTTTAGATTTGCTGGACTTTGATCCAATTTCTTCCTTATCAAATCATGACCCTGTTTTTTGAAAAAGTTTCCACCAAAATCAAAATCAAAATTAAAATAAAAAACTTCAACATCTGATAGACATTGTCTTAGATCCAAATAAGGAATCTTAGTTACATTAGAGCCCTCTACTCCTTCTAGAGTTATGATGGAATTGAAATCTCTAATAAATGTTTAATGCAAAGCACACTACTAGTCTTACGCTCAAAACCGCAAGTATACAGATCGTACTTATAGTTGGAAGCAGATATTGATCCCACGAGGATTATGCTTAGGCACCACTTAATTCAAGTTATTCTTTGTTTAGGAAATCATTTCAGTTGAATTTTAAAAAAATAAATAAAATAAAGACAAACTAAAAGTAACGGGAAATAATGTAACCCAAACCAAAATCGTAAACTAAGACTTAGAGAAAAATCAAGATTAAACATTAGGACTTGTCATTATCCCTATTTTCTCCTCTCTGATTAATTGATTCAATTTATACTTGGCCCAAGATTTCCTAAAATTCTAGCTATCCTCTCTCAAAGTGTAACTAAATGTCACTAGATAAATAAATTAGAATTAACTTTGGGATCTCTAGATGTGCAAAGCCTTTCCTAAGCCTTTAATTAGGTATGAAGTTATCCTCCATGCAGTGTATTGATCTATTGAAATTCTCTTCCTAATAAATCATTAACTTGTTATTTATGGGTCTATAAATCATCAACTTTTGTTATACAATTAACACAGATTACAAAACTCACTCTCTTAATTTATTGCAAGGTTTAAGCATAATAAATAACACAAACATGAATATCATTAAATCGATAACCAAAGGTTCACAAATAGTTCAAACAACAAACCCTAAAGATTTTTTTAGCCAACCATAATATATATAGCATCCCTAAAAATCTAACAATCCATAATAAACATGTTAGAAGAGAAAGAAATTAAAATAAAACTAGACGAGTGGCTCCTCCTCTTCTTTGCCCAAATCTGGAAAATCTAGATGACGGGGTGTTGTTTGCCCAATCAAGAATGAAACCTTGAATCTCCACGTATCTCTAGGCTCTAGCTCTTTCTTTTGGCTCCAGGAAGCAAGTTTTACCACTGGCTGACGACTCTCGTGATTCTCTTCCTTATAAAGTCACGAAAACCTTAAAAAATACAAGAAACCCGCATGGCCCTTTGATTTCCAGTTCCCACGATCGTGGGAATTATACTTGTGCTTCCCACGATCATGGGTTATCTTGACAGAAACTTTCTCAATAGATTTTCCCACAATGGTGGAAAACATGCCCTTTTCCACGATCGTGGGTTATTCTTTTTTTAGCAGCTCCACTTCTTTTCTCTTTTCTTGGTCCCTAGCTCAATCACAAAGGTGTCTACCTTCCATTCCTACAACAAAATGATCAATTTCTACCCTAAACCAATATCAAACACACACAAAAATAACCATGAAGATCAAACTAAACAAAAACACACAAAACAAGTCTTAAAACACAATAATACTAACTTATCATGCAAGAAACACATACCAAATACTTAGACAAACACATAGTAATGCATAAATATCAACTTCCCCAAACTTAAATCCTTGCTTGTCCCCGAGCAAAATAAAACTCAACCAATCAATTCCATCACTTCATTTTCACAAAGATCAAAGCATGTAATCCTTCAAATTTTGGCCAACTGAAATGTCAAACTAATACACATATCATGACTACTTTTCATTAGCGTACATAAGCAAACTCAATTTATGGCACCATCACTTAAAGATAAGTATAAACACAAAATGAATCTCCTCACGGTTTCACTCATTTCTCTCAAGTGTTTGATGGTTAGTGTTTTGCTCAAGCTCCCTATAGGAAACTACACTACCATAGGCTTGCTAATACACCAATTCTCCTCTACAATGATTACATGCATAAATAGATCAAAAGGACTTGTTTTGGGTTGTAATGTGGTAAGGGTTAAGGTGGGTTAAACGAGGTAAAGGGTTTAATACAAGCATGCATAAAGTAATAAGTGAACAAAGGGAATCAAAACATATTATTAGATATACAAATGTAAATATACTACTACTTCGCACTTATTGATGCTACCAAAACGTTCTTCCTTTTTTCTTTTCTTTTTCTCTTTTCCTCTTTTCTTTTCTTTTCTTCTTTTTCTTTTTATCTTTTCTTTTCTTCTTTTTCTTTTTTCTTTTTTTATATAATTGAAGAAACAACAAACAAAATAACAAGTAGATACAATGTGATTGAATAGTAGAAGTATAACTCAACTCATCTCGGAACGGAAAAAAATTGTACCAAAAATCCCAAACTAGTGCATCACTTAATACTTTACTAAGCTTGTGAATGGGTAGGCTAATGAGGTTTTGGGTTTTAAAATATGAGGTGTTTTCAAGAAACAAAAAGGTTAAGGCTCAAAGGGGGTAACAAGGGATAATAACAAGGGTAAGTCATTTAAGCCAAAGGTTATCACAATAAAAGAAACCTTAATCATTTATATTAAGCATGCATCCAGTAGACTCAAACCGATTCAAAGCAAGTTCAGAAGGTAGTAACCTAAAGGGGTATCACACACTCAAAGAAATAAGATGACTATAGATGGAGTCATATAAGCTCAATCCTCACATTGGCTCAAATGAAAATTCATTATGTATCTCTACACTATCTCATTGCTCAAGTGTCACATTTTGAGTAAGCTTATGCAACTAAATACTTTTCAACACTCAACATGATTCACTCTCTACTCAAGCAGCCTAATTCAAGTTCAAACATGCATTCAATCTTATTCCAACTAGCATGACAGAATCTCATGGCAAAACAAATCAATATGATTCAAGTGTGGTTCGATTTCTTAACACAAAACAACATCAACATCAAACAATAACCTAATATGCCTAAAAACATGCATCCTAATTAGCAAAATGCAAACAGTAAATAAACCAAATTTAAATGATGCAATTGACAAGACAACTATCACTTCCCCACACTTAGACAACATATTGTCCTTAATGTAACGAAACAACCCCAAAATGAAATCAAAACATCAATCACACAAACAAGTAACATAACTAATAAAGTAAATAAAACAATATAAAAAGTGAAGGGTAAGAAAGCTTGTGGAGATTAAGGTGGTGAAGGTGTAGGAGAAGGGACTTTCAATGTTTTGCTTCTGGAAGAACTCTAGGAACTTCTTCTTGATATACCCCTGCTCCTTGTGTACTTGTCGTACTTGGTTACCAAGCTTATTGATTTGTATCATCATTTATTACAAATTTGTAGCCATCTGATTAAGAATTTGCTGAAATCGATCAACATCTACTGTTGTTGTTGGTTCCTCTTCGACTGCTTCTTCTTGAGGTTTCGGTGGTGCCTGAGATATGGATGGTTGCAACGTGGCTGCGTTCATACCCTTCCTATTCTTGACAGCAGTACGTGTCTGAGGATTTCGAAGCTACATAGAATAGAGCCCCAAAATTTTTGAGCGTCTTAAATATGATACATCAAACACATCATAATTAGCAGTACACACAGTATCCACATCAAAATGATAAAATGAAGCTAAAGCAGTGACAATGTAAGTCATACCAAAATATGAGCTTTTCTTATTAACGCAACTCACAATAGACCTAAAAATTCGATACGAGGTATTTATTTTAACTTTGCAATCCATGCACCAAAGAAAGAAAAGTTCTTTAGCATAACACTTATTGCTTTCAGTTTTATTAAAAACAATTAAGCACATAAATTTGTCAAGCAGTAAGTGTTCAGTGCTACGAATTAAGGTGTTCGATGCATTCCTAGAATCAAACGTGTTTTCACCCGTAAGGCTTTTCTAATAGTCATCCACATAAAAGTCATCACGATCATCTAAAACTTTAGTGTTCAACCAGTCAAAAAGTGCATAAATGATTGTATAATCAAGCTTATATAAACGACCACCTATTCTAAACCAGAATGTATCCATTTTAGGATTATATTGCACAGTGGTAAAAAATTCAATAGTCATCATGGGGTATATTAGTACATCACAACCAATTAAACGACTCCAACCAATATTCCCAGCTAATATTTTAATATTAAGCCTCAAAACTAGAGTTTATAACAATTCAAAATTAAAGTATCGGGAGGAAAAAATTCTCTATCAAACTCTCAAAATCGTATACCTTCGTCTTTCGAAAAATTTGGGAATGGGGCGCGAAAATTTGCCGCTATATCGGTTTTACCTTCTCCGGAGACTTGAAGGCATAATTGGTCAATGGGTTTCCAAGTGGCGAGCTTCTTGGGAGCCATTGAAGAGGAAAAATCTGTAAAAATATACAAAAGAGAGGTGAGCACGTATTAGAGAGAGAAAGAAATACGAAGCTTACCAAATCCTTGTATTCTTGGTTGTGTAGCATGAAATAAGTGTAAAAGAAGTGATTAATGATAGAAAAGATGAAGAAAATACCAAGGTTTGGGAGAAAAATGAAAGTTTTTCAAAGCTAGGGTTGGTGAGAGAGTCGACTGCAGGGAGAGTAAGTGAGGGAAAGTGAAGAAAGAAGAAGACAAGAGGGTTTTTTTTTAAAGTGTCTGTTGAAGGGTCCCACGATCGTGGGAATCCCTGTAATTTCCATGATCGTGGGTTAAGGCTCCAGAAAATTTCTAGAAAGCCTTCCCACGCTCGTGCAAAATGGATCAATTTCCACGATCGTGGGGTATGGCTCGAGAAAGTTTTTGGAAAGCCTTCCCACATTCATGGGAATTAACCATGTTCCCACGATCGTGGATTATCCAAAATTTTCCAACTTCTTTTTCTTCGTCTAAGCTTAACATGCATTCTCAACATTCAATCAACCTACCAACACATCAAAATCAACTATCCAATAAGAAATTTGAAAAGGAAACAAGTTCAAACTCAAACAAAATTCAAACCAAACATAATCAAAACCAAACAATTCAAACACACAAGTAGACAAAATCAAGCAAATTAAGGTAAATGTTCTAAGTTATGGTCATTACCTTGACCATTTCATATGCATTCATGAAGGAGTAAAGGAAAGGAAAGAGATTATTTCCCTTTCTTGTGAGTATGGCCCTCTATTGTATGGCTTGCATCTACGCCCATTGACCTTGAATGATTCACCCTTGTCATTTTCTAACTCCAAAGATCCATAGGGAAACACTTGAATAACCTTGAAAGCTCCACTCCATCTTGACTTGAGCTTTCCAGGAAATAACCAAAGTCTTGAATTAAACAAAAGCACTAAGTC
Source organism: Erythroxylum subrotundum (assembly GCA_027563845.1). Classification (NCBI taxonomy): domain Eukaryota; kingdom Viridiplantae; phylum Streptophyta; class Magnoliopsida; order Malpighiales; family Erythroxylaceae; genus Erythroxylum; species Erythroxylum subrotundum. The sequence continues at coordinate 16,770,603 of JAOQMQ010000196.1, forward strand.
CCCACTCTTGAACTCCTTCTTCTTGATGTGAGCATCATGCCACTTCTTTGTCCTTTCCTTGTACAACTTGGCATTTTCATAAGCGTCAAACATCAATTCTTCTAATTCGCCAAGTTGTAACAATCTTTTCTGACCCGCAAGCTTCCAATCCATGTTCAACTTCCTAATGGCCCAATACGCCCGATGCTCCAACTCTAAAGGTAAATGACACGCCTTGCTATACACAAGTTTATATGGAGTAATTCTTATGGGTGTTTTCAACGTTGTCTTGTAAGCCCACAGGGTGTCATCTAGCTTTAATGCTAAATCCTTTCTTAAGGTGTTCACTACTTTCTCCAAAATATTCTTCAACTCTTTGTTTACCACCTCCACTTGAGCACTGGTTTGAGGGTGGTAAGGAGTCGCCACTCTATGATGAACATTGTATCTTTTCAAAAGAGCCTCAAATGGTTTGTTGCAAAATGGCTTCCTCCATCACTTATAATTGCTTTGGGCACTCCAAATCTCGTAAAGATCTTCTTGATGAACTTTTGAATCATCTTGTCATCATGAGTTGGAGTAGCTACAGCCTCAACCCACCTGGAAACGTAATCAACTCCAACTAATATGTAAGTGTTACCTAAGGAGGATAGGAATGGTCCCATGAAGTCCAAACCACATACATCGAATATCTCCACCTCCATGATGTTTGAAAGCAACATCTCATCCTTCTTCGTATGTTACCCACTCTTTGACACCTATCACACTTTAGCGCAAAATCTTAAGCATCCTTGAACAAAATTGGCCAATAGAACCCACACTCTAAGATTCGAGCTACATTCTTATTAACCCCATAATTTCCTACATAAGGTGAACTATGACATTGCAAGGTGAACTATGACATTGCATCAACATTCAGGCATGTCATCTTTCGAGATACACCTACGAATCACACTGTCAGCGTATATCTTATAAAGTACAGGTTCGTCCCAAATATAACGAGAACATTGAAACACAAACCACTTCTTTTGTTGATAAGAGAGATTAGAAGGAAGAATACCACTTGAGAGATAGTTTGCAATATTTGCAAATCAAGGACGAAAAGGATTGTCTACCATCATTAAAGCCTCATAAGGAAAACTCTCCTCAATTTCCTCTTCTTGTTCATGATGCCCTCCCTCAAGTCTCGAGAGATGGTCCACTACAACATTTTCTTCTCCCTTTTTTTTCTTTAATCTCAATGTCGAATTCTTACAGCAAAAGCACCCACTGGATAAGCCTAGCCTTGGCATCCTTTTTTGTAAAAAGATATCGCAATGTTGCATAATCTGTAAAAACAATAACATGTGAGCCTAAAAGATAAGAACAAATTTTCTCACATGCAAATACCACAACAAGCAACTACTTTTCCATAGTTGTGTAATTCAATTGTGCTTCTGTCAAGGTCTTGCTTGTGTAGTAGATGGCGTTCAGCCTCTTTTCCTTACGCTGACCAACGACATAACCAATGACATGATCGATTGCATCACACATAATTTTGAAAGGAAGAGACCATCCCGGTGACATCAGAATGGGTGCTGATGTAAGTGCCTTTTTTAACCTGTTAAAAGCATCCAAACAAACATCATCAAAAATAAAAGGCACATCTTTAACTAATAAATGAGATAAGGGTCTAACGATAAGAGAAAAATCCTTGATGAACCATCTGTAGAACCTTGTATGACTAAGGACGGCTTGGATGCCCTTGATGTTGGTGGGAGGTGGTTACTTTTCAATTACTTCGGTCTTAGCTCGATCCACTTCAATCCCCTTGCATAAGATCTTATGGCCCAATACAATTCCCTCTTGGACCATGAAATAACACTTTTCCTAGTTCAAGACTAAATGAGACTCCTCACATCTTTGAATCACTCTGCCTAATGATCAAAAGAATTTCCAAAGCGAAATCTTCCATAAATACCTCCATGAAGTTCTCATTCATGTCTGCAAATATGGCTATTATACACCTTTAGAATGTGGCTAATGCATTACATAAACCAAACGGCATCCTCTAATAAGCAAAAGTCCCATAATAATAAGTGAAAATAGTCTTCTCCTGATCCTGTGGATATATAATCATCTTATTGTACCTTGAGTATCCATTAAGAAAATAGTAAAATCCATAGCTAGCCACCCTCTCAATCATTTAGTCCATAAAAGGTAAAGGGAAGTGATCTTTCTTGGTGGCCAAATTGAGCTTCCGGTAATCAATACATACTCTCCAACCCGTGATGGTCTTAGTCGAAATCTTTTCATCTTTTTCATTTTCCATCATTGTCATGCCTCCCTTCTTAGGCATACACTGTACCGGACTCACCCACTCACTATCTGAAATGGGATAAATAATCCCTACATCCAACAGCTTTACTACCTCCTTCTTCACAACCTCTTACATGTTTGGATTTAACCTTCTTTATCGCTCTCTCACTATTTTACATTCTTCTTCTAGGTTAATCCTATGCATCACTACATTAGGGCTAATCCCCCTAATATCAGAAATTTGCTATCCCAAAACTTTCATCCTTTTCCTATTGGTCTCCACCACTTTCTCTTCTTGCTCAAAATCTAATTAGTTCGAGATAATGATGGGTAGGGTATGGTTTTCACCTAAAAAGGTGTATCTCAAATGAGAAGGTAAAGGTTTAAGCTCTAACATGGGGGGCTTAACGAAAGAAGGTGGTATAGGTGTATTTGTTCTCTCTAACTTCTCTAACTCAACTTCCTCAAATAAATACTCTTCTCTTACACTCTCATCCCTGAGCACTTCAGTAACTTCATTAACTTCCTCTTCAACCTCCTTCACACATTCATCCACAACATCAATCTTCATACATACATTACCATCCCTCGGTTTCTTCAAAGATTTAGACATATTAAACTCAACCTGCTCATCACCAATCCTCAAAACAAGTTTTCCCTCATGCACATCAACTAATACCCTACCAGTATTCATAAAGGGCCTACCCAAAATCAATGGACAATTTTTATCAGCTTCAAAATCCAATACCACAAAATCAACAGGAATGATAAATTTATTTACTTTTACCAACACATCTTCTACAACTCCATATGGTCTCTTGGTGGATTGATCCACAAGTTGAATCAACATGGATGTTGGCTTAACCTCTCATAGTCCCAATTTCCTAAAAATAGACAAAGGCATCAAGTTAATACTTGCACCTAAATCACATAAGCATTTAGAAAATTTAAAGTCATCAACAACATAAGGAACCGTAAACTTCCTGGATCTTGTAGTTTTGAAGGCATCGTGCTTGAGATAATCGAACTACAATTCTCTGTCAAAGTGACTGTTTGATTGTCCTCCCAAGTACATTTGTGTGTCAGTATGTCCTTCAGAAACTTCGCGTACTTGGGCATGCACTCCAAAGCTTCCACCAATGACAAGTTGATCTGAAGCTTCTTCAATTTCTCCAAAAACTTGAAAAATTGAGTGTCCACCTGATGTTGTCTCACCCTTTGTGGATAGGAAGTTTGGGCTTTTATGGCGGTGGTGGCATATAAGGCCTCTCTTCTTCTTTCTCTTCTCGAATCTCCTTACCTTTTCCTTTTCCTTAGCAATACTTTTTCACACTTGGTTCCTCCATTTGCTTGCCACTTTGAAGTATGATAGCCTTCAATTGTTCCCTTGGGTTGGCCTCAATATTGTTTGGTAAGCTACCTGCACTTCTAGAAGACATAGCATAAGCAAGTTGACCACCTGTAACTCTAAGTTGTGGATGGATGAGGCATGGTTCTTCACTATCTAATCAAACTTTGCCTCCATCCTCTTTTGACTTTCCTTCTGGCTCGAAAACATCCTCTTTTGATTCTCTTCTTGATTTTCCAGTTTGGACCCTAAAATATCCATCAATATGTCCATTTTGTTTTCCAAAGATCCAAGTCTGTCTTGCTAAAATCTTGGAGTCCTTGCTGCCTTGCTTGGCCACCTGCATTGTTAGTATTTCAAGAAAATTTTGGGTGGTTTCTCCACCTCGGATTATAAGTATTCGAGTAAGGATTATTACCTCGATGTGGTTGGCCCAAGTAACTTACCTATTCAGTGCTACTAGCTCCTAACAAGAAACATTCTGTTGTGCAATGGTTGTCCTACCCGTATAACTCACACTACGATTGCAAAGGTTTGGCTGTAGACGAAGATGCTCATTGCATGTTGCTCAATTGTTTGGTGAGGGCTGTGATTTGTGCCTACAAAGCGGTAATAGAGTCAATTGGGATCATACCTTTTTGCTCCTTCTGCCCTTGCCTACTCCTCTCACTTGACCACATGCAACTGTTACTCGCCATCTCTTCCAAAAGATCATGAGCTGCATTGATAGTTTTCCTCATCAAAGATCCTCTCGTAGCTGCATCTATGGTACCTCTTGTGCTCTGATTTACACCATTGTAGATTGTTTGCATGAGGAACTCCCTTGGAAGGTTGTGGTGAGGATAGCTTCTCTGTAGTTCTTTAAACCTCTCCCAAGCTTCATATAAAGACTACTCGTCGCTTTGTTGAAAATTTGTGATTTCCTTAATGATCCTTATCGTCTTGGTCAATAGGAAGTATTTAGCAAGAAATGCCTGGGCTAGCTGTTCCCAAGTATTAATCTACCCTGAGCTGAGTGAATTGTACCATGCCTTTGCCTGATCTTTCAAAATTAAAGAGAATAGTCGCAACTTCACAATATCATTAGACATCCTATTAAACCGAAAAGTGTCGCATATCTTCAAAATTTTGGCTAGATGGGCGTTGGGACCTTTATTGGACAACCAATAGAATTGCACATTACTATGAATAATGTTGAGGAGTGTTAGCTTGATCTCGAAATTGTTAGCTTGAATCGCTAGCCTCGTAACTCCATGAGGACTAAATCCTGGTCTTGTAAAGTCCATTAGTGTCCTTTCATACCCTAATTGTTCTCCTTCTTCCACCATATTTCTTTGTATAATGTATTGGTGCTTTCTCTTCTTAACTGTTGTTCATGCCTTGTGATATCTACTAACTCTTCGTCACGAAATTCAGTATTCCTTCGCGTGTTCCTTGTGTTCATGCATATGCAAAGATACAAGGAAAAGTATCAAAAACTCTTAAATCAAAGTAACCCAAAATAAACAAGATGCTAAACATATAATCCCCAACAACGGCACCAAAAACTTGTTGAATGCAAAACACACTACTAGTCTTACACTCAAAACTGCAAGTATACGGATCATACTTGTAGTTGGAAGCAAATATCGATCCCACGAGGATTCTACTTAGGCACCACTTAATTCAGGTTGTTCTTTGTTTATGAAATCATTTCACTCAAATTTAAAAAAAAATAAATAGAATAAAGACAAACTTAAAGTAACAAGAAATAACATAACCCAAACAAAAATTGTAAACTAAGACTTGGAGAAAAATCAAGATTAAACATTAGAACTTGTCATTATCCCTATTTGCTCCTCTATGATTAATTGATTCAATTTATACTTAGCCCAAGATTTCCTAAAATTCTAACTACCCTCTCTCAAGGTGTAACTAATGTCACTAGTTAAATAAATTAGAATTAACTTTGGGATCTCTCGATATGCAAAGCCTTTCTTAAGCATTTAATTAGGTGTGAAGCCATCCGCCAAGCAGTGTATTGATCTATTGAAATTCTCTTCCTAATAAATCAATAACTTGTTATTTATGGGTCTATTAATCATCAACTTCCATTGTACAATTAACACAGATTACTAAGCTCACTCTCTCGATTTATTGCAAGGTTTAAGCACAATAAATAACATAAACATGAATATCATTAAATTGATAACCAAAGGTTCACAAATAGTTCAAACAACAAATCCTAAATATTTTTTTAGCCAATCATAATATCCATAGCATTCCCAAAATTCAAATAATCCATAATAAACATGTTAGAAGAGAAAGAAATTGAAATAAAACTGGACAGGGCAGCTCCTCCTCTTATTTGCCCGAATCTGGAAAATCTGGATGACGGAATGCTCTTTGCCCAGTCGGGAATGAAACCTTGAATCTCTACCTATCTCTAGGCTTTAGCTATGTCTTTTGGCTCCAGGAAGCAAGTTTTACCACTGTCTAATGGCTCTTAAGATTTTCTTCCTTATAAAGTCACGAAAACCTTAAAAAATACAAAAAAAATGCGTGTCCCTTCGACTTCCAATTTTCCCACGATCGTGGGTTATCTTGACAGAAACTTTCTCAATAGATTTCCCACGACTCTTCTCTTTTCTTGGTCCCTAGCTCAGTCACAAAGGTGTCTACCTTTTATTCCTACACCAAAATGATCAATTCCTACTCTAAACCAATATCAAACACAAAAGAACAACCTTAAAGATCAAGCTAAACAAAAACACACAAAACAAGTCCTAAAACATAATAATACTAACTTATCATGCAAGAAACGCGTACCAAATACTTAGAAAAACACATACTAATGCACAACTACTAATGCACAACTATCAATAAGCAGTCAAGGTATTTATACATGGTTGGAAAGTCTCCTAATCCCATCCCACAGTTTACTTCTCTAATGCACATTGTCATGAACATAGATGAAAGAAATATGCCAAACTATCATTGTGGTTTTACAAAAGGCATCAACATGTAGTAACTAATATGTGATGTAAGACGTCTGACATTTCAATAGAGTTGCTATTATAGTAAACTATAATTTTGCCATTAGGGTGTTGATCATAGTTTGTAACTTCTCTCCAATTGGTTCTAAGCATTTTCAAAAGATCACAGTTTTCTACTTTGATTTTGAATTCCAAAATAGCCATGATATCATCAATAATAAAGTCTTTTCTTAGTAATTTCTTAACTGGAGCATTTGCTCCTCTAATATTCCATACAGCAATCTTCATGTTATGCTACTTTAAGTTACTTTGAGTAGGTTATTTCTTCTTCCTACTCGATTTCCTTAACATAGTTTCAATTTTCTTATCACACATTTTTCTTGTATCCTTACTAGCAACATGTTTCTCATGTTTTTCCAACCTTAAATTGGCAAGTTTTCTTTAGCTATATTTTCATGGACTAACTGATTTTTTTTATATATGCTTAATTGATTATATATTTATTCTAAAACACTTAGTGATTAATGCTATGAAATGCTTAAGACATTCACTTTAGTTCATATTTGATTTTAGATACAATTCGAAAGTGAAAGAGTTAAAGTGAGTCAAAAGCACTATAATTGAGTCGTCTTCTTGAGACTCATACTCACTTGTCTTCATGGAGCAAGAAGGGGAAGGATTAGAGCCAAAGAAGACAAGAAAATACAGAAAATGAAAAACATAGGAGGCATTCATCCCTCACGCCTAGGCATTGTTTTGTAATGGTCGTGAGTCATCTCTCACGCGGCCACGACAAAGGTGTCATGGGCGTGACACATTAGTCACACCCATGACTCATTTTACATTGGTCACGCCCATTACTCATTAATAGCTCACGGTCGTGAGCTTCAAGGAAGCCAATCACAACCATGAGCTAACCACTCACACCCATGAGTTTTTGCCAGCTCACTCGAACCCTAGTTTTTAATATAAATAGACATGTTTAAGGGCTTCGGAGAAGAATGAGGAGTAGGGTTGGACACCGTCTGAGATCTATGGAGAAGATAAAAAGCTTGTTGAAACCGGTTTGGAGGTGATATTGACACCAAAGAACCAGATTAAACATTTCCTTCATTGTTTTTGTTGTTCTTTCTCTCTTAGGAATTGATTATGTTATCCTATGCTTATAGATTTGGGTTTTCATTTATAAATAATCTTTATTCTTGTTATCGTTAGATTGTTTATGTATGAACCCGTTACTAAAATTTTAAACACAATCCGTAATTGTTGTGTTTGGATATTGCTAGAATCTTCAATATAATCCATAATTATTATGTTAAGAATCATTTGTAGCAACTAATGACTCGAACTTGTGTAGTTGTTACCTTAATTAATTTGTTTCCTAACTCGTAATGCGACTATCCAATTAAATCTAGAGAGCTTGTTCTAGATTGTTCGATAGTTAGGTTTAATTAACGAACTCTTCTTAATTAAACATGACCTAAGTGAAAATCGGTATTAACAAAGCTTGTTATTAACCTACAATTAATAGTTACTAGGAGAGGTATAAGAATAACAACTTAATGAAATATGTTTGATTGTGTGTAGGCCAAAATTGAACTGATGACTGGGCCCCTAACATATTCATAAACTTTCATCATTTTTAGATTGTTTTCTTTAATTTTTTGTTTATTTTGTTTTCCTTTATTTTCTTATTTGAAAACCAACAAACTAAACGCTGAATGATTTCATTTCAAAAGCTTTACACATTTTCTGTGAGATCGACCTAAACTTGTCACCGCCACAGTTATAGGTTTAGTTATTTCAAGTAATGTTTATTTCAGTCTGAATTATTAAACCATCTCCCTCTTTGTCATCTGCGTAGTTCTCTGTTTTCTCCACTTCAAGGTATGTTTTATTGGTTTAATCAAGTATTTTAACTCCTAAAGTATGCCTCTCTTTTCAGCCTATATGGGAAGGTGATGCAGTTAATGGATTTAAACTTATCAAAGAGGAATATTTCAATGTAAGGGGATTACCGATCTTCTGTTACCCTGTCCTAATGAATTAGAAGCTCATAAAATAGCAGAAACCCGCCACTTTCAAGATAGTTTATCTGACCTACAATGCACTAGTAACTGCAAAGCAGGGGAATTTACCTTATCAAAGAAATTCATCATGGTTTGGACACTGTTCAGGCTTACATATGTATAACTTAATGCTAGAAGCAGTGCGATAAATGCTAAAGTTGGTTGCTGCTAAAGTTTCATCTGAATCACCGAAGATTGGAGATAATAACGTTATAACTATTCAGGAAGAGTATCACGGGTGATGGATCTCGTTATACACCTAAGCTTGCAATTGATTCCTACAAGGGGGCAGCTTGCTTTTATTTTAGTGGGGCTAGCCCTGAGGTTTATGGCAACTGGAATGCACCAGACGTAGTAACGGCTGCAGCAGAGTTGGTTTCTGGTACAGAAATGACAAACGATTGCTTTAAGTGCGGCAAAACATCCCTTCAAAGTTACCTGTCACCTAGGTCCAACATTTTATTTACCCAAATCCAAAAAGACTCGCTTCACCATACTTGTCAATTACTTCATGGAATATCCACATCAAAAACTGACTATTGATGCATTGCACAAAATAGCATCCTTTACATGCCCAGAATTTATGCTTTGCATCAGGAGAAAAAGCCCAGATTCGTGGATTCCTGCATTGATGTCTCGAATTGTACAATAACACCCTCTTCTGCAACTACCCAACCATCAGCGCTAGATTCTTCTCCATCAAGTTTGTTTGAACAATTCTGGAACAAACCCAGCATATTAAAAAATGGCTACAAACAGCACGACATGCAATTTAATATAAACTACCAGAGACAGGACTAGACCACAAAAGCTTGTTTTAAGAGAGGACATAGTAAACAAATCAGTTCAGAACGCACCATAGAGCATGTATAGACAATAAGTGTCATCCAGTTCCAGTTCTCCAATGACTGTTTCTGAGAATCATCAGCTGCCTCTTGAAGGAAGTATATTAATGGAGACATAAGCTGCATCTCATAGTGCCTTGGAGAATCACAAAGTTTGCAGCTCCCAGCCTCTCCCACCTCTGCTGTAGCCAGAAGTGGCTTTCCACCATACGAGTACCTATGCAAGCTAGAATGTCAGGAACAATACTGTTGGGAAGAACAAAAGTCTCAAATTTGGAGGAAATATGGTACATTATCAGGAAAAGTCCACAGCAAGATCTTAACAAAACGAAAAGAAAGAAAATAACTAAAGACATGGACAGGAATGTGATGAGGGAAGAATGTTATAGAATATGTACTTTTAATAAAATATTGGGGCAAGATAATATGTGGATGACGCCAACTTGAAATATGATTAGTCTAAAATTTAAAGTTGAAAAATCTGAAAGGAAAACTAGGATTCCCCAACCCAAAAAAAGGGGGGAAAAATGCAAACCTTAACCATAATAGGTAAAAGAATCTCTATCAATCTCAGAAAAGATTAACATAGGTCTATTATGTCTCAAGAGTGTGGACTGAGTTTTAGAAACAGCCTCATTCTCAATGCAGGGGAACTGCTACCTAAATCGCCAACCCTTGATGGACTGTCATTGAGAAGGCCTTGCTCACTTTAATGACATCCTTATGCCAGGATGAAGGAATAACATGCCACAATTCAGCATTTTTATCATCAAAATTGTAAAGTAACAGAAAGCAGAAAGTTTCAAGACACCTCGTGACAATTCGAGGTGAAATAATAGCAATGCTCCCTCACAAAAACTCTGAAGACACTAAACCAAAAGCCTTTATTCAATAATATCTGAAGAAATAAATCTCTTTTTAATTGCTCCAGTTTCTATAAAACAATTAAGTGGTAATAACAGTTGTCGGTAAATCTCCTTGAAGGTTATTGCTGCATCAATTTGGGACATGATACAGACTAATAGAATATAAAGATGATCTCAGTTCAACTAAATTTTTAGGAGAAAACTAGTACTAATAAATATTTCCAGGTTTTATAGATTATAGTGGGGCTTATTACAGACTGAGGAGGAAAATAGAGTGAATACTAATAGGAAAGTTTTCTGCCTCAACCTCATAACAAATTATATTTTTGAATGCTTTGCAAAATGTAAAATCTCCTCAAGTTTTTCTGGGTCTCAGATTTAAGAGTATTAAGTCAATCATATGCCTGAATTACAACTAAAGCAATAAAAGAGTAACATTTAAAATCAGATTTCACACATTTAGGAGATACAGTAAGGAAGTTTTAAAACCTGAAGCACTGTTCGGGGTTTCCATCCAGCTTTTTCTTAAACTTAAGGTAAGTCCTGTCAGCAGTTAAAGCCTTGTCATATTCATATGCTTCTTCTTCCCATGCTTCTTCTTTTTCGTGATTGCCATCATCACTTCCTTTTATTTTAATGGAAAGAGCAGAGTAGTTTGAACATAGAGATGGAACGTCCCTTGATGATGCTTCTTCCTGAGTATAGACATAAAAGCAAGGAAGCACTGGAATTACCAAAATAAACAATCCATGTTAAACTCACGAAGTCAAAAGGAGCTGACATTTTTGGAAAGAAGAATAAGGCGTTTGGTTGACTAGGTCACTTAAAGAAAAAACAAAATGGTCCAACTACTTTTAACTAATTAATAGTAGGAAATGCTAACACTACCAAGCAAGGATACACGCCCCTCCAAATTTTGCAGCAAAAAAGCACAGCTACTAGAATAGAGCAGGTGATTTTCAACAAGCTGATAACTTATTTCAAATAGAAACATTACCTGGGGTTTCCATGTCAACCACTCTTGCATGCACAGGAGAAGGTTTTATAACAATTTGAGATTGCAAGTTCTTGAAAGGTTTCTTGGATTGAGAAGCCAAGCTTCCAGCTTCAGAAAGTGCTTTAGCCAAAGCATCAAGATCCATGTTGTCATCACTTTCATCATCCGGATCCTCAGGCCAGTTAGATTTTGAAGCTGAAACGCAATAGGCTGTTAAAGGAGATTCATCCTGAGAACCTGCTGGTGATTCTCGTTCCTCACTTGATCTTTGAATGCGAAGGGCTCGATAGCTGCAAATCACCAGAAACAGATAGATGTGTGAGGCACAACAGCAGTCACAAACAATAACCAAGAAAGATGTAATCAATTGATGTATATTTCAAAATAACATTTTAAGACCTAACAGAACCGCTCCCACAGTTTGGCTTCGTGCAACCGAAAACCAAAAGAAGTCGGTCATCAATCTTCAAATTTCCATCTGAAACAGGAGCATATATCTAGGGAAAAATCCAGAACAAAGTAGAAAGCATCTCAAATTCATATCAATTGCGATATTATCAATAACCCATTAAAGAATTCAGCTTTTAAAGAAAGTTAAAACCTGTGCAACAAGACACAATTTAATTCCGCATGCATCGCAGAGAAGAAGATGTTCAGGTAATGTCTCTAAAGGAAATGGCCAGTCCTGTCAAGAAGAAGAAATAAATCCTGGTAGCCTTACTCAAATTGGCCCAAAAGGGAAATTAGAGAATTGATTACTCAGCGAGTAAAATCAAAACTAACCGGAATGCCCCCAATCTTGGAAGTATAATGATCAGATGGTTCGCAATTATCAGCAGCCCATAAACCAGGCATGCCTAGAAGTACGCCACCACCCATTACTTCAACACTGCAAGCCCCTGGTTCCGTCCTTCCAAGAATTAAGACGAAAAGAAAAGGAGCTAAATTGAAGACCACGGTGACGAGTTGTAACCTAATGGAACGTACTTTTTGGTCAACACATCACGACTAGTAACAGTTTATCAGAAGAAGGGGGAAAAAAACAAAAGAAGAAAGAGAATACGTTATTTTATTTAACCTTTATTTGGATCCTTACTTATACAAAAAAAAAATAATAATAAAATATCGAAAAAAAAAGAGGAGAAAAGAATAAAAGAGCAATGAGGCTCTCTTTTCTATGTTTGTTTTCCTAATATATTAAATGAGAGAATTGAAACTTAAATTAGATAAAAGAATTTTTTGAGACCTTTATGCCTTTGATTATAGAACTTCAGCATACACAGATGAGGATACTATGGTAATTTATATATATGGGGTTCTCTTATCTTGGATTTCTTATACTTTTCTTTCAATTTAAGGGGAAATATATTTGACCCAAACTTTCCTCAGTTTCCTCTCTATTCTCTCACTTTCCATTTGCTTATTTTTGTCCAAACGGTGGAAACTAAGAGAAGTTCGATTCTCTTCCTTTCTTTTCTCTTATTTTCCTTCAATCCAAACTAAGGCTTAGGCGCTAAGGTCTCTTTGGCTGAGGGGTTAATATGGGATGAGATGGAATGTAATATACTTCTATCGTTTAGTTGACGGTTTCATAATAGAATGAAATGGAATAGAATGGAATAGAAGAAGAGGGTTTCATATTACGTTCCATTCTATCCTAAATAGTGAAAATAAGAAACCTTCGATTTAGAGGGCTTAGGATGGAATGTAAACTAATAAATACATACTATCTAATATACCCTCAATAATTCTTCTTAATACCAACCGTGATTAATTCACTCTGAAGCACAGACACGGCAAAATGTTGTCGTGTCGGACACACGGTGTACACGTGTCGGACACGTGTCCGAATAATTAAATTTTTTTCTCGGCTTAGATACGGCGCGAATACGACTCAAGACAACTCAGTACGGCTTGGATATGCGAATAGTCGACGTCTTCCTTATTAAGAAAGAACTCCTCAAATCCCTTCTTCTTCTGTCCCGCCGATTTCAGTCGAAGCTGTCCACACTCCCTCAAGCGCCTGTCGCTCGTCGTTGTTTTCCAGTTAACGTCGAGCTCAAGTTGCCACCGTCAGGAAGCATCGCCACTCGGTATTTGAATCATCTGTGTAGCTTTCTCTTCCAAAATCAATCGACCTTCGACCATCTGTACATGTCTTGTTTTCTTATTATTTTAATGACTATGTGTAGCTTTCTCTTCCAAGATCAATCGACCATGTACTATTTTCTTATTATTTTAATAACCAAGTGTAGCTTTCTCTTCCAAAATCAATCGACCATCTGTACATGTACTGTTTTCTTATTATTTTAATGACCACGTGTAGCTTTCTCCTCTAAGATAATCGACCATGTACTGTTTTCTTATTATTTTAATGACCAAATGTAGCTTTCTCTTCCAAGATCAATCAACCATCTGTACATGTACTGTTTTCTTATTATTTTAATGACCATGTGTAGCTTTCTCTTCCAAGATCAATCGACCATGTACTGTTTTCTTACTATTTTAATGACTAAGTTTAGCTTTCTCTTCCAAGATCAATCAACCATCTGTGTGCTGTTTTGTTATTATTTTAATGACTGTGTGTAGCTTTTAGGCCAAGATCAATCGACATTTGTGTTATCTCATTATTTTAATGACCATGTGTGGCTTTTGGAATGACACTTCTTGTTGGCGTCATTGGATTATTAAGATGTATAAAACTAGAAAACTGGTTACCTATTGGCGTCAATGGGATTAACAAATGTTCAAAAGTTCAGGACTGTTTTCACTTTTCAAGTATTAAATAAATGTTATCCATCTTTTGAAACCATTACGTAGCTTGCTTTTGTTGTAATGTTGCTCCATGTTTAATTTCTTGATTGAATAAGCTGACTTTTCTGAGAAAATAATTTGCCCAACGTTTGGAATTCTACATTTGTCTAATTAAGATACAAGCTCTTGCTTTCTTCATTGATACAAAAATACTTTGTTGTTTCTTGATATTCTTTACTTTTTTGTTAATATAATTTGGTATCTTAATTACGTATTTCAATCCACTATTCTACTTTTTCCATGGCTTCTAGTAGTGGTGCTGAATAAGAAAATCTAGAAAAACCACTATGGAAATATGTGGTCAAGAAAAATAAAACAAAGGGTGGTGGAAACTTTAAGTTTGAGTGTAGTTTTTGCCATAACTCATTCAGAGGTTCTTACAATAGGATAAAGGCGCATCTGTTGAAATTGCCAGGTAAGGGAATTCGAGTTTGTGGTGACATTTCATCCTCAAAGGTGACAGAACTTAAAAAAAATTGACAATGAAGCTACATTGTTGATTGAAAATTCCAAGGCAAGACCTGTCCCTCTTCCACCCTTATTTAGTCAATCTCAAAATTTCTCAACTGGTGAAGCATCATTTACTAGTAGTTTTGATTCAAGAAAGAGGAGGACAACATCGGGACCTGTAGAGGATGCTTTCAACATGCAAGCTAGAGAGAATTTATATCTTGAGATAGCTAGAATGTTTTACTCTTCAGGATTGCCTTTTCATCTTGCAAGGAATCCTCATTTCATTAGAGCTTTCTCTTTTGTCGCTAATAATTATATTAGTGGTTATGTTCCTCCGGGTTACAACAAGTTGAGAACAACTTTACTTGACAAACAAAGAGAACATGTTGAGAAGCTTCTTCAACCTATAAAGAATACATGGAATCTAAAAGGAGTGAGCATTGTAAGTGATGGGTGGAGTGATTCACAAAGAAGACCTCTTCTCAACTTTATGGTTGTGACTGAAAGTGGGCCAATGTTTCTGAAAGCAGTTGATTACTCTGATAATATCAAGGACAAGGATTTTTTAGCCAAGCAAATGAGAGATGTGATTATGGAAGCTGGTTTTTATAATGTTGTGCAAATTGTGACGGATAACGCACCGGTTTGTAGGGCGGCTGGTTTAATGATTGAGACGGAGTTTCCAACTGCTTTTTGGACTCCTTGTGTTGTCCACACTCTTAACCTTTCTTTGAAGAGCATTTGTGCGGCTAAGAATACAGAAAGGAACAATCTCGTGTATCAAGAATGTTCTTAGATTTCACAAATCGCTGACGATGTTTCTTTTATTAAGAACTTCATTGTTAATCACCATATGAGGTTGTCCATCTTTA
>JAOQMQ010000196.1:16884115-16898024 GCA_027563845.1 Erythroxylum subrotundum
GCATCGTATATTCTTAGAGGATAATTCTAAGCCTTCGAGGGAGATGCAGAGACGGCTCAATCCGCCCATGATGGAGGGACACCATGTTCAACAATTTCGGTGCCACATTTCGCATTAGTTGAAAACAGAAGGAAGACAGCTGCAAACGCGGTGGAGTGCTTATATAAGGCACTCCCTGCTTCATACACAATGCATAAGAAAACACGGAAGAAAATCAGAGCAATACAACACTTTGACGTTAGGAAATATTTTCCTAAAAGGTTGGTGAGTGACAAAATAGTGAAGTTCGTATTTTTAGGTCGGGAAACACCTTGTGAGTCACTATTTTAGTTTTATCTCTATATACCTAGGTTTTATCTCTGTATCCCTGCTATTTGTAATAGTGGAAGAATTATTTTAAGTTTTGTTCGTGGACGTAGCCCAAAATTAAGGATAAACCTTGTTAAATATTTTGTATCCATTTTGTTCATTTTATTTATCCTTTTTCAAAATGTACCCGCTACGCTCAACAATAAATTGATTTTATCAGGTTGCAATCTTAAAGCAAATATTACACACACTCTCAAAGATGTCAACATTCCCTAAATGTTCGTTACATGAATATGTAAATACATTACTAGAGTTGTCCAAAATTTGTGTGGAAAACAATGAATTGGCCATTGCAGAAGGGCAGCAGCCAAACTGACAGCGTTGTGAACATGAATGCAATCTGATCAATCCCGATTCTTCGTCATCTCCTTCAACTGGGAAATCTATGGAGAGATGTGCAAGGGAAGTCTAAGCCATACCCATCTAGTATAATTAAGTTGAAGGTTGAGTAAGAAGACTGTGCGGACCAACCTAAAAGAATGTCAGCAAAAGCCTATATTGTTGTATAATTTGAGAAAAGGAACAGCAATCTATCGAGTGTTTCAGGGTAGAACTTTCTTGCAAATAGGTAACAAGGTCGCCTTATTCTATTCCACATGCAACTTCTAGTCATCACCGTCTTCTGCAATTGGAGTGAAGATTTTCAGTAGTCTAAGACATGAAAAATAAGAGTATGCCATGGAAATAAGTCGAATTAATTGGTCAGTTCGTTAACTTTAAAGAATGACCTCCATACCTGCGAATCACTTGTAACATGCATGGTCTCGTCAATGGACTAATAGATCAGGAAAACGAATTGCACCAAGTCAATAACATGCATGTAACCCTTGTAAAATTAAATTGAAGCAAAAGCTACCAACACGCACGCACCGTCATGTTTTTAATAAGCTCATAAGTAACGTCCATAGTCCTATACGCTTTAGGATGCCATTTTCCTTCTGACCAATCAACATATGTTACTGACCAATTTGCAATCCCGCCAGGGTCAATCATCTGACATACTCAAGTAATAAGGAAAGCGAACAGAATCAATGTTTGAAAGAATTTTCATTGCAGGAACTGGAAACAAGATTTGTGTACTGACATTGAACAGAGTTGGCAAATAATGCTCATCAGCATAGCAGTTACGACCATCCATATTTGGCTGACACCGTCAAACACCCAAAGAGAGAAGAGATATGGATGAATCAAATCATTTAACAATACAATTAAAGTGCAATTGCTTCATTGAAAATATGTACCTTACAGTAAAGCTTAAATTTCGTGTAGTATAAGCTGTCTGCCATTACTATTAAAGCATGTTGCCGCTTCATGGCGAACCACTGAAATAACAATAAGAATCAACACCATACTGGAAAAATGTTCTACCCATAATGATTAAAATATTTTCTAAAAGCCATTCCATAATTACATCTTCTCCAGTATATTATCTTTCCCAAAGTCCAATATCAGACAATTGAAATAAGTAAAGTAATAGATCCCGCTTTAGAAACAAAATCCAATAATTTTACACCAAAGAATACCCCATCGCTTTATTACCGCGTAAGATCTGTGATGTTGCAATCTCTGACGTACGAGGTATTGGCAAACATTTGGTCGACCAAAAATTTTGGCAGGCTCAACTAGTTTCTGTTCTATGTTTACGTGGGAAAGTAACACATATTATAAATCCAGGATCTATCATCAATTGTCAATAGCTGTAAGTTATATACATATCTTGAGTTAGTTGTTTGCAAGATCTGTTTGTCAATTGATCGCTATCAATGAAGATGAGTAAGCTTCAAAATGTCCATCTACTAACATTTTGGAACTAAAAGCAATATACCTGAGAACCTTTCCGAAAATCATCCTTTTGAACTTCAGGTAACATATGCTCTGAATACCTGCCACTACCATGTGGACCTGGATCTTCAAAGCTAGAGAGAGAGAGAAGTGAAACAGATCAGAGATGAATACCGTTGAAGGCTTCTGGGAAGGAACTGAAGAGCATACTGTGTACCTTTCAGAAAAGCGAAAAATCTTACCAATCAATATGGCTGACATTTGTGAACACCAGGTAGTTATAGACATAGTCAAAGTTATGTAGCGGCACACAGCTGAAAAGGAAAGAACAACGTTAAAGAAGATAATGGCTTGGATTAACTATGAAAAAAGGTTTCTACCATACACTGCTTACCTGTCTGACAGTAAGACAAATTGTTGGTTATTAGGGTCATAGAGTGCATAAGCCAATAGCCTCTTCTCTGCATCGAGCATGGAAACTTTTCCCCACTCCACCTATAGTTTATGGTTTCATGGGTTCACAAAAGTCTCTCGGTACCATATGATACTAGATGCAATGGAAGACTTCCCGAGTGAAAGAGGGCAAAGATCAAAGACATGCCAACTTATTCAACAAATAAATAAATAAGGGAGAAAACTAATTTCCATAAGAAAAATGCTAAACTTGTAGTCTTGCTTGGTGTTGCTTATGCATGCAACAGAATATTTATACTAAAGCCAGATAAGGGCTAGAAATATCTCTAAAACAAACTCAGCAGCGGAGTTGGAGTTTAGATTGTTAACTTATTTCCACAATTAATGATTTAGTGCTTTACCACCCTATTGTTCAAACACCGAGTTAGACATCATGTTGTTATAGAAAGAAAGTTAATCAATGAAGATGCAATGATAATCACAAAGTCTTTTGTTTCAACTTACGAGCACAAATGGCAGTTCGTTAACATGATAATAAAAGAAGCAATTTGCGTTAATTATACAATTTAAAGTAGCTGGCATACCTTGTGACTGCGAATATCTCGACCATGAAAATAACTACTCACATGAACAGGCCTCTCCCGAGATGAATGAACATAAATGGAGAATCTGTCCTCATGGCCCTGCCAGAGCACAACGAGGGTAGAACTTAAGAAGAAAATGGCTCGTGACTGGACTTAATGACCACGGTAGATTGTTGTTATAAGTTGAGAACTATGCTATTTCAGGAATCAGAGCATAGTCATCTTTAGCTCATTGTCACAATATTGTTTTGATCCATAATCTATATTTCTAAACAAGGAGTGAGAAGCATTATTACTTGTGTGGCTACCTTGGTGTGCTAAAACATGTTAGCACTGCAAGCTCTAATTTTCCATTGACATGAAACAACCAACCAAGAATGTTACTTCTCTATTCGTAAATCTTTCCTTTTCTGCATAAGCAACCATGCACCGTCCTCTAACATGAATAAAACTAAGACTCGCAACACCATGATCATATGAAATGAAACAGAACATTCACTTGCTACAGAAACCAAAGAAAAAAACATGTAACTGTGAAGAATCAAACACATCTTGAAAGAACTGCAAAGGAAAAAAACATGTAACTGAGAACAATGAAACACATACTTGAAAGAACTTCTCCCAGAGCCTCTCAAAAGGCAATGACCCAGGCGTCAAAAACATAAAAGCAATTTTGGGGTTCTTTGGTTGAATTGGAGGTGTCTTAAGGATTTCTTTCATTACCACACGAGCTATAGTCTCCTCATCAGTTAATTCTCTGTAAGGAACAAGATCATGTGGCCCTAGCAAAACACAACCGCCAGAGGAAAATATGTAGCAGGAGCTTCCTTGCCGGTAAACATGGGCAAGAATAAAAAAAATAGTCACCAACGAAACCACTGCAACGATCCATGTTGGTCTTCGTAAATGAGATCGTTGTCTGGTCGACCTAGACATGATCAAAATGTCCCCCATGCCGAGCTGCCATTCACGAGCTGGCTTCATTAAGGTTGGAGACATCAAAGAATCAATTTAACCTTAATTTTCATTTTAACTACTGAATCACTATTCTCGCATTTGAAACATGCACGAACCTAACAAAAAAGTGTAGCTATTATAGATCACAAGAGCATTGTTAAAAGCTTTACATTAAGTGGTTAAGAGTTAAAAAACAGAAACTCTATTTCATCACTCACTAGTGAGAATCGGAGGAAAACCGAATATAATAATTGGCTGAGTAATTTTCATGACTTTAACAAAATTGGATCCAGTTTGAAAAAAATGGTGGGTTGGTTTCGTTAAAATTTACGCAAAAGATCGATGCTTTCCATGCAAAAACACGGAAGTGTCAGTCATAACTGAGCCAAGCGATCAAAAAGCTTATTATCACGAGATCATAGACCATCAAGACACGAATGACAAGAAATTTGTAGGTGTCTCCATCTCCAAACGATTGAAGAAGTTTTTAAAAGGAGTAAAAGAATGTACCTTTTGGCAGGCGATGACGGAGAGTGAGAAATCTGGAATGGGAAAATGCAAGAATTGGAAGGTATGTAATGTAATGAATGTTGATAACTACCAAAACTGTTGCAAAAGAATACTACGTGTTGAGTATTTGTTGTTCTTCTGCTTTTTATGACATCACATCACACACTCGCTCTCTTTCGGTTAATTTATGATTAGCAAATAGTAAGTGTCTTTAGATTTGATTTGGAAACGCGCGTCGTCTGACACCTGGCTCATTCTGTTAGCTCACGATTTTGCACTATCTCCGGTGGGCCTTATTTTAAAATGAAATTAGAAATGAGTCTAAACTCTATTTTTAATACTTTAATACATAACCCTCATTTATGTCAAAAATAATACATTATTAAGCCCAGATATAACTAACAGCACGTATCGAGTGTACTGCAAAATTTATCTGACTCTGCATACTAAAATTTGTAGTTATGGTGAGTCGGGATCGAATCTACAGGGAATGTTCGGTTAATTTCTGTAACGAAATTAATTGATGCAAGGAAAATATAAAAGGGGGGGGGGGGTGTTGGGTTTTTAGCAATTTAAAAAAATAAAATAAAAGTAACTATCGAAAACAAATTAAAACAAGCGATAGAAAATGATTAAACTATCGAATATATGTAAGTACCGGTTTTAGGTTCAATTTCGGCCTAAGCACGATCAAGTATATTTCATCATCTTAACGTCTTTACAACTCTCTTCGGACTATCGAGACTAATAGAATGCTTTACGAATCCCAAATTTTCTTTAGGTTTTATTTAATCAAGATACAATCATTAATTAAACCTAACTACTGAATAACCTAGGATACAATCTCCGGATTTAATTTGGCAGTTGAGTTACAATGTGAAAAATGATAAATATAAGCAGTAACCTCACACATTCGGGTTATCTAATCTAAGTTATGTTGTTCCTAATGATACGAGATCATTATATGCTACTCACAAACATCAAAAGTAACGATTACAGATTACATTCAATGTTTTAGCAATAAGTTCAAAATAAAACAATCAAAATAACGTATTAAGATCGTTCATCCCAAAACCCGATCAAATCAACAACAACAATACAACAATCCTAAAAGAAATTACAACATTAAAATGATAAAATACCGTGACTTGGCATCGACAACCCCGTTGAACCAGCATCGAGAAGCTAGCCTTCCATCTCCATTTTTATGCTCCAAGCATCAATCATCTTCTCCATAGCTGCTTTGGTGGTGAAAAAATGAAGAAAGAACTGCAGCGCCTCCCCCTTCTGTTCTCTACATTAGTCTCTCTTTTTATTTAGTTTTGGTCCACCTACTGTTCACACCCCCACCTTGTTACTATGCATTTTAATTAAAACGCATCCCATGCCATGCAAACGTCTGCCTTTAACGTACAATGTCTGCGTTGAATGCAGACGTTGTCTGTGTTTAAACATAGACGCCTGCATTAAACGCAGGTGTGCTCTACGTTTTTACTCCAACATCTGCTGCATGCGTTTTATTCTCCTTGCCAACGTCGTTTTGGCCCTTTGCCCCTCACCAGCTGTTGTCGTTTCAAGCTCAATTTGCTATTGTTTTCTGCTCCATTAAATTGAAAGTTTTGGCATAGCAAAAACATGCACGTGCTATATTGCGTTCTTGATTCTTCTTTTTTGTGCCATTTTTCTTGTCTTCCTCTTGTCTTTTAATTTTCTTCTTCTTGCTCCATGAAGACAAGTGAATATTAATCTTTAGAAAATAGCCCAAATATCGTGCTTTCGACTCACTTTAATTTCTTTGCTTTCGAATTGTGCCTAAAATAACATATGAGTCAAAATAAGTATCTTAAGCGTTTCTAAGGCATTAATCACTAATTGTAGCATATCAAATTAATCAAAATTTAAACACATATTAATAACTCATTGTTAAGTTCCCTTACGTGACAAGTTATTTATGTTATTTTTGACGCGTAAATATAAAAATGTTTAATCTATCATAGAAATTACCCATATTTAATTGATTTATTTAAGTCCATCCCTTGAATTTGAGCACAAATATCAAATAGAGGTTAAGAGTATATTTGACATCCAAAAGAGATCAAGACAACTTGGAGTTAATGGGAAACCAAATAGAATTAGAAGGAAGGCATGGATTAACTCTAACATAGAAAGATCTATTATAATCTTTATCATCAATCTCTTAGCCCGATAACTAATTATAAGTAATGTTATATCTTCTCTCCTCTTCTCTGTATTACAATAAAGAATTGAAAAAGCTAACAAACAATTTAATTTTCTTTATTGAATACTACTAATAGATGAGGACATTGTGTGGGATTTCATCGTTTTATTTAGTAGTAAAGTGTGTTAGTGCTTGCAAATGTTAGTTTATTCATTTATATGTCGAAACAACTAATAATTATCAAGTTTTACTTTACATTAATATTATTGGTCTCCGAACGATACACCCAACAAAGGTGAATTATATGTATTCACTTTTTTTTTTCTAGTTATAAACTAGTGGATCAAATTCACATATGATAATCACAAAGCAATCACCATAATAAATAAAATAGAATAAGGAAAGAGGAGAAAAACAAATATATATGGTTCAACCAAATACTATTTGGCATATCTCCACTCTTAAAGCTTAACTTGGAAATTCATTATATCCTTCCTTTAATGGGTCAAAAACAACCCTTTTTATGACATGTTCTTTATAAGGGTCAAGAGAAATTTTTACAATGGTTTTGCTTTGCCAAAGGTGAAGAGTAAACATTTACAAAATTTTTTAGGGTCAAGAAGAATCCTCTTAAAGTGTACCTTAAGCAATTTCCTTAATTATAATAATTATACAATTCAAAAGCTCCTTCTCTCGCTTATACCAATAATCAAGAGCTTATTATATGTTTGATAATGCATACAAACACTCTATAACCTCTCATGTGTCAACAACTTACTTTCCACTTCTCATACATGAATTTTCCATAATTATTTATTAGTTTAAAAATTAGAAAAAAGTCAATGCACATAATTTATCATTTTCGTTTTGCCATCTAGGACCAATAATTGGTATTAAAGCAAGACTCATTCGCTTCATTTATATTTTTAGCAAATTTTGAGTAAAGATCTTTATGACATAATTTGATTCACTTTTTTGTCAAGATAGTCTATGTATAGGTAAACCTCCTTTGTTTAAAAGTGACAATTACTAGGATGAAACACTTTCTTTTATCTGAAAAGGTTAATATTTGGGGAATTGTAGAGAATGGTATGTAAGTCCTAATGAGAGCAATAGTTTAAAGTGGAGACTAAGGTACAAAGGATAAAATTGAGTGGAGTGATAATGATAAGAGACTCATTATGTTAAATAGCAAAGTGGTGCATATTTTATTTTATGCTCTTGGTATAAATGAAGTCAATAAAGTGTCTACCTATGAGATACTAAACACACTTGAAATCACACATAAGGGCATTACTTAAGTAAAAGCGAGCAAACTAAATTTATTAATGCACTAATATAAGTTATTTCATATGATAAAAATGAGCTTATTTCTAAAATGTATATTTGATAGGTGTTGAATGTACTATATTTTTAGTATAAACTTGGAGAGAACTATGCTTGTGTTTTAATTTGTTTTCAATGGATTTGGTACTTAAAATGACTTATATTTTATTTCAAGTTTTATTTTAGTCCTTCAAAGCAAAATGAATGGATTTGGGAAAATTTGAGTCAAGTTTAAGTTATTTTTATGTACTTTTGGCAAATGACTTTGAATATGGTGCAAATATAGTGTCGTGTTACTCCTGTTGTTCATTCATACCATATTTTGTTCCTATGAAAGTTTAACATGATTAATAAGAAACTAACATGGACCTATGTTCAACCTATGTCCAGTAAATGATCTTTTTATTTCTTTAGGCGTTTGTAACATCCTACCATGTTCTGGATATGTTCACTAATGCAGGTGAAACATGAACCTATGTTGGCAATATTTTGTCATACACAAGAAGATATAAGGAATCTTAAGAAACAAAGGAGCCCAACATTGTCCCATATTTAAACTGCGTCATGCAAAAATTCTAAGGTTTCATGTTTGAAGAGAGGGAAGGTGGAAAATAGAAGAGACTTCTTAGAGATTAGCTTTGGAAGTAAAAAATTGAATAGGACCAATTGAAGCAACTGAAATTAAGGAAAAGGCAATCTTAGAGAGGAAAATAAGAAGATTTATCAAGATTAATTAATTCATGAGAATTCAAACTAGTTTCTTGTGTTCTTTCTTGGTCATGGGTTTTCTTTATTTTATTATGAACTAAATAGGACATAGATTTATGTGGGATGGAGGATTTACTCTTTGATTCAATAAAAGATCTTACTTTCTTGAGAATTGTTCATGAACACATTAGGTTAAATTGAAATCCATAGGCATTTTAATTCAAATTTAGATTTTGTACATTAGGTTAAGAGATTAATTGTATGAATAAATCACACCATGAACAATAAGAGTTACAAAAATCTTAAAGATAGGCCCATAAAAGTCTTTTGGATTAGGGCCAAACCTATCACGGGATTCACAAAGTGAAGTAACATATTTTTTTAGGTTTTGATTAGAAAGATATTTTAGACAATTAAGTTAAAAATGTGAGATATATTTTTCAAAAGACAATGTAGTTGTAAAGTTACAATTCTTGTTAATGCAAGGAACAAAGATCAATCATTATGACAAGATGAATTCTAGACATTGGGAAGGTTATAGGGGAATTCATACTTAGATGTTACTTATGTTTTGATTGCTTTACTCTTATTCATTGATTTAATTTAGTGATCTAAGTTAGTTTTGTTTATTTTCTCTAAATCAATCACTAGTTTTATTAGATTACATAATAGGAAGACAATCAGTACTGGTAATTACAATCTCTATAGGGATAACACTTGACTTACTAATCTATACTATAGGAAATGATAAGTGCAATTAATTGGGTGATTTTTTAGTTTTATTTTGAGTATATATATATATATATACCAAATATTAAGTTTTTTAGCACCATTATCAGGGACTAAACTATTAGGAAAGCTTTACTTTTATTAATCTAATCATCTTTTTGTTTGTTTTTGTTTTTTTTTAATTCTAGAATAGTCTTTTCTTGATCTTATAGTTATGGTTATATTATAGGTATAGGTTCTTTGTTGTATAACTAGGAGTAGTCCTAGAGTACCAATTAAGCCAAATCCAGAGATCGAGTGCGCATTACTTTAGAAACTGAGAGAAAGAACCTTGAGAGTTCAAATGCAATTACCAGCCACATTGGCAGGTCAATTAAGGACTAACACAATGGGATATTAGGCTAGACTATTACTAACTAGGCTTGAGTCTAACATTACTAGACTAAGAGTTGAAGCAAATAATTTTAAGATTAAATCCAACATGATCCAAATGGTTCAATAGTTGGTGCAATTTGAGGTCTATTAGATGAATATACCAATACACATATTGTCAACTTTATGAAAATTTGTGACACATTCAAGCTTAACAAAATTTTAGAGGATGCCATCTAATTAAGAATTTTCCATTTCACCTAAATAGAAAAAGCTAAATCATGGATGAATTCATTACATTCAGGATCCATCACTATATGGAACGGGCTTATTGAAAAATTTTTGGCCAAATACTTTCCTCCAGCTTATATAGCAATACTGATGAGTGATATTTTATCTTTCTAAAATCTAAATGATGAAACCTTATATGAAATTTGAGAGAGATGGAAGGAGTTACTGTGAAAGTTCCTGTACTATAGTCTTGATTTGGGCATGTAGATTCAAACATTCCATAGCAAATTGAGCTACCTAACTAAATAGTTAATAGCTACATCTTCATATGAGACTACCATCTTTAAGACCTCTGACAAATTGCAGAAGCTTATCCAAAACATAGCCATAAACAACTATCGGTGGAGGAATTCAGGACCTAAGCCTTACACAGGTAACATCCACAGTGTCGATATGGTGGCATCATTATAGGCAAAGCTAGAAGCTTTTAGTAAGAAGATTAACCAAATGATTGTGGCAATATGGCCAATACATATCATGAGTTGTAACGTTTGTGGTGAGAGACACCTCAAACATGAGTGTCAAATAAATTATAATAAGGGATGTCAATTGAAGCAAGTTGATTTTTTTAGGAATCAACCTTGAAAACCCCTGTAACAATATACAATTCTAAGATGGAAAAATCATTAAAACTTCTTATGGAGTAGCCAAGAACAATAGAGAGAAATTCCTCTACCTAGATTTCAACAATAATAATAACAATATAAGTTAGATCTTAAGGATATTGTGGCTAAATTTATTGCTACATTTGAGGCTTGCTTTCAAAACCAAGATTCCTTCATCCATAAATTAAAAGTTTAGATTAGATAACTCATCAATTTTGTCTCTAAAAGGAAACTACATAATATACTTAGTAACATTAAGCCAAATATGAGATATCAAGTGAAGGTAGTAATATTAAAGAGTTGAAAGGAGCTAGTAATAGAAGAAGCAGAAAAGGATAAGAAGGATGAGGTTATTGTGAAAGAAAGGGAGAAAGAAAAGGAGAATTTGAAGGAACAGAAACTAAGGGAGGAAGCCATTAATAAATATAGACTATCACTTTCATATCAGAGCAGACTTGAGAAAGATCAAAAAGAGGATTAGCTTGTTAGGTTTTTATAACTATTTAAAAAATTACATATTAACAACCTTTTTGTTGAAGATATATCACAAACGTCAAGATACACCAAGTTCCTAAAATCTCAATTTTTAAGAAAAAAATTCGAGGACTTTCCAATTGTCAATATAAGTGAGGAATACTTTGTCATCTTTTAACCTAATTTCTCTTAAAAGATTAAAAATCCGAGGAGTTTCATAAGATCCATTAGGAAGTTGTATCATACTAGGAAAAAATGAGAAGAGATTTAGCCCTTTCCTAGGGGAGTATTTGGGATCCTTAGAGACTAATGAACCTGCTCAAATAGAAAAGAAGTTTAAAGTGATAGAAAGACCAAAGGAGTATGGAGTAAAGTCATCAATTAAGGAACCGCTACAGTTGGAGCTAAAGAGGTTACTAGTGCACTTATAGTACACTTTTGTAGTTGAAACTGAAGAATTACTAGTCATAATTATAGTAGATTTGAATTATGAATAAAAAAAGAGGTTGTTTAAGGTTTTAAGGGAGCATAAGAAGGTGATATTGTTTGGAATTTGTTTGACATAAATGGGATCAACTATTCTCTTTACACTTATAAAATCTTGTTTAAAGATAATTTCAAGCCATTTGTGCAACCCAAAGGAGACTTAATCTGAATATGAAAGATTTCGTAAAGGCTAAAGTAATTAAACTACTTATACCTATTTCTAATATATCTTGGTTTGGTCTTATACGGGTGGCACCAAAGAAAGGAAAGATGAATGTGGTACCAAACAAAAAACATGAGTTAGGTCCTATAACAATTGTCTTTGGTTGGAGGTTGTGTATCAATTATAGGAAGTTAAATGATAGTACATCTAAGGACGACTTTCCATTACCCTTTATCGACTCAACATTGATACAACTTTCATGACACATAAACTAATGCTTCTTTGAAGGAATGTTGAACTATTTTCATATTCACTTAACCAAGATGATATATAAAACAACATTCACATATACATTTGATACGTTTGCCAAAATTTGGTGATGCTGTCGCCTGCAACCAAATATAAAAGATTTTCACTCCCGTTAAAACAAATTAATGCAGTAGCGGTAAGCGGATATCGTTCCCACGAGGAATTTCGCGATTATGGAAATTACGAATTCAAACGGCACAAATAATAAAAAGGGGAGGGGGGGTTTGTTACTAACTGAAATAATAATGAAAATCAAAAAGGAAAATCGCAAATTGAAATAATGACTAAATCTGAAAAGTCGATAGGAAAAATACCTTAATTTCGGTCACCGATGTTACCATGCTATTATGGATCCTTGATAAAAATTAAGAATATTAACGAACATTCATTGAGAGAATTTTCTATTAATGGTATTGACTAGAAACATATATCCTAGCAATCTTATTAAACAAATAATCTAAATACGATCGTAGATTAAATTTAATAATAGCATTAAGAACCAATGACAAGTGATTAACATGTACGACATGAAATCAATCAAGTGGATAATTTCTTAAAATTTTCCGACTCTAACGTAGAGGGGTTAATCCTAATTACTACCTGTGATTACCAAAATTGAACGTCTGATTTTGTTAACCTAGCAGTTGAATCAATTAATTCCTAGTTGCGTACCTAGAAACGAACAAATCCAATTAAAAGACAAATCTGAAATTATCCAATGTTCATTACTAACATGAAAAAGATTAAGAATATTTCACCATAATAACATGGAACATGGATCCCTCAACCAAGACAAGAAAATTAGTTAATCATAATTAAATTGAAATCAAAAGAAATAATAATAAAAACAGTATCCATAACTTGTCTTTGATAAAATTAACAAAAATTCTAATTGAAATCTGCAAAAATTGAAAACAAATAAATCAGAAAATTAAATTAACTAAAAGTTCCTAAGCCTACGAAAGAACTACTTGGAAAGTGCCAAAAGAATTAAATCATGAAACCCAAGAGAAAGTAATATGCGATAACGCTGGAGAGGACTCCAAGACATGGCAATGAAGAACCCAGGTGCGGCAACGTGCGGCAACAGAAGAGAATATGCGATGATTGAAATAAATCAGCAAGGGAGGACCAAGGTGCGTCGATGTTGTTGAAATCAAGAAGAAAAATCAGTATGCGGCAGAAAACTTAAGAGAGGAATGCGATGGTCGATGTAATAATAAAAGAAAACAAGAAGCAAATTGATGTGCGGCAGCTAACAGGAGAAAAGTGCGATGGTGGTTTTGTGAACAATCAAAATCGTGGACAAGGGAGAAACAAGGTGCGGTGATACTGTTTTGAATTTCAAGATGTGGCAAGGAAGCAAATTAGAAAATCAAGGAAACGTGGGTTGCGGCAGCCCAAGTGAGGAGAATATCCAATAGTCTGTTGATTAATGAAAAACAACTTGCCATCAAATTGCCGCAGCCCTCCGTTCATATAGGGTAATCACGTTAGTTTCCTTCTTGAATTAAACCTCTTCATTATCTTGATTTGACTTGATCCAAATTGATTGGTCTTTTAATTTTGGTAGAAGATGTCTTGTTTAGAGATTGAGACGATCTTGGACTGTTGTATTCTAATTGGAGATGGATTCTGGAAATTTTGCAGA
>JAOQMQ010000196.1:16898124-16912358 GCA_027563845.1 Erythroxylum subrotundum
AATATAAAAAGTAACCAGAAAATCTCACCATAATAACATGGAACATGGATTCCTCAACCAAGACAAGAAAATTAACTACTCATAATTAAATTGAAATCAAAAGAAATAATAAAAGAAATTGAATCCATAACTGGTTTTTATTGAAACTAATAAAAATCTCTAATTGAAAACTGCAGAAATTGAAAACAAGAAAACAGAAAATTAAATTAACCAAATCCCCTATGCGACTAAACTACTTGAAAGATTCATAATAATTAAAACATAGAAGCTAATTAAATGGAATTGCGGCAGCCTAGGATAATAGGATGTGCGATGACCAATTGATGATGCTGGAGAATTTAAGAAACATGAATAGCGGCATAATAGGTGCGACAGTCTTAAGAAGAATAGGAAATACGATGATGTCATTTGTGAAGTGTAGAGGAGCAAATCAGAAAAGCAAGAAGAGAATGGGTTGCGGCAACCTCTTAGAAAAACAGAAAAATACAATGGTATGTTGAAGACAAAAAGAAAACAGGATGCGGCAGCTCCAAGGTGAATTTCGCCCAATTTGGAATTTTCGAACTTCTTGCCATATTTTTCGTCTTTTTGGTATTGACAACCACCTGTGAACATTTTAACAATTAATTCCATCAATTTATGAACACCAATTTCGCAAATCAATCCAAATTAATACCAGAACATATGCATTTTAAACGACTTATCAAATGCCCTTAGATTTATGCAATGAAACTACTACCTACCTTTTAGATATTTCTAGATGACTTTTCTAATTTTGGTTAATCCTTTAATTCATATTTAGAAAACTTAGAGAGAGTAGTTCAATGATGTGAGAAAACTAATTTGGTGGTTAACTAAGAGAATTTCCATTTTATGGTACAAAATGGGATAGTATTAGTGTATAAAATTATAAGTAAGGGTATAGAGGTTGATGGAGCTAAGATAAAAACTATATAGAATTTGACTCTGTCAACATTGGTAAAGGCAATTAAAAACTTTCTTAGACATGCTAGATTTTATAGGTAATTCATCAAGATTTTCCCAAGATAGCTAGACCTTGTATAAAATTACTTAGGAATGATGTGCGTTTCATTTTTAAGGATGAGTGCTTATATGCTTTCAAATTTTTAAAAGAAAATTTGACCAACTTTGTAATTATGGTAGCATCAAATTGGATATTTCCTTTAGAGTTAATATATGATGCTAGTGATTTTGCAATTCTTGTAATACTTAGACAATGTAAGGATAAAAATTTTTAGCCTATAAATTATGCAAGCAAAACCTTGACAGATGCATAAGAGATCTATACAACTATTGAAAAGGAGTTGCTTGATGTAGTCTTTGCATTTAATAAATTTAAATCCTACCTTGTTATATCTAAAGCCACTGTCTATACAAATCACTCAACACTACACTATCTTCTAAATAGAAATGATGCTAAATCAATGCTAATTAGATGCATTTTGTTGTTATAGGAGTTTGATCATGAG
Organism: Erythroxylum subrotundum; assembly: GCA_027563845.1. NCBI lineage: Eukaryota > Viridiplantae > Streptophyta > Magnoliopsida > Malpighiales > Erythroxylaceae > Erythroxylum > Erythroxylum subrotundum. The sequence goes on from JAOQMQ010000196.1 coordinate 16,899,615, forward strand.
ATCAAAGATAAGAAAGGAGTAAAGAACCTGGTGGAAAACCATATATCTTGTCTTGACAATCTTACAATGGAGAAGTAAGGAGAAGAAGATATAAATGATGCTTTCCTCGATAAACAACTTAATCAACTTGATACAACTAGCTTAACAGCACATTGGTTTGCTAACCTTGTTAATTATTAAGTCGGTCCAATTCTACCAATGGGGATGACTCACTAATAAAAGAAGAGATTCTTCATTGAGTTGAGAAATTAACTTCGGGAGGACTGAACCTATTTCATCTTTAGGTATATCAGATAACTAGGAGGTATATAGCATACCCTATGGCAATTAGCATTTTAGAACTACCATACAAACCAGTTAGAGGCTAATACCATGCAAATGGAAAAATAAGAAAGGATTTAGAAGCAAACTTATACTAGCCTACATTGTTTAAAGATGCATAAAGGTACATGTAGTATTACAATAAGTGCCAATGGACTTGTAATATTTCTAATATATTTCGTCCCCTATTGAGCATTTATGTTTGTGAAGTATTTGATGTGTTAGGTATGGATTTCATGGGTCCATTTCCTGCATCCTTTGTAACAAGTATATCCTAGTTATGGTTGATTACGTCTTAAAGTTGGTTAAGGATCAAGCCTTACCTAATAATGGTGTTAGGCTAGTTATTAAGTTCCTGAAGAAGCTATTTACATTATTTGACATATCTTAAGCTATAATTAATAATAGGAGCACACACGTTTGTAAATATCAATTTGAGAAAGGGGTTAAACAATTTGCTATTACACACGAAGTATCTACCCCTTATCATCCTCATACAAGTTTCCAAGTGGAAGTCATTAATAAAGATATAAAATGAATATTGGAAAAAATTGTTGAGCAATCATAGAAATATTGATCCATGAAGTTGGATGATGTGCTATAAACCTATAAGACTGCTTACAAACACTCATTGGCATCACACTATCTAGGCTAGTTTATGAAAAATCATGTTACTTATCAATGGAACTAAAACATAAAACATTTTGGGCTATAAAATTTCTTAACTATGATTTAGACTATACAGCTGACAAAAGCATACTTTAAATCAATATGCTAGATGAGTGGCACAATGTTGTATATGAAAACTCAAGGATACAAAAAGGAAGGTAATTAAGAGGCATTACAAACATATAAAGCATGCTAAGGAGTTTAAATTGAGATATTAGTCTTGCTTTATAATTATTAAATTTGAATATTCTAGAGTAAGCTTAAATCCAAATGGTCAAGACCTTTCATTATTACCCAAGACTTTCCTTATGGAGCCATAAAATCATGTATCGAGATCAAAGTGAATAGAGTTAAACTAAATAGGTGATACCAATGACTTTAAGAGTAATTTCTATAAACTATATGACCATGAGGATAAGTCAAATGCTTAAGTAAGGAGTCCAGTCATAAGACTAAAAAAAGCACTTGTTGAGAGGAAACCCAATTTTTTAGGTGTATTCAGTTTAATATGATTTAATTACCATTATTTTTAGTATTTCTTTATTCCATTATGATATTTAGGCTTTTATTTTGAGTTAAAGTGTTTGTTATACTCATTGATTGAAGTATGAACTATTGGTGCCTAAGTGCTTTCTCATTCCATTCTACTTGAAATTAATGTCATTCAATTTATATAGATTTATAAGAAGCACGATACCATTTTCCCTATTTTATCTAGTTATTAACCACGCCTGAGAAGATAAGAGTAGTATAAATGAACATAGTAGGCAACATATAACCATATACATCGCGTATTCCCAAACATCCTTCTATATCCCTCATCTATGTTGGAGCATACCAAATTGCAGCTAAAAAGCTAATAATACCATAAAGGGAAAAAGATTAAACACATGTGTACATCCTATGTTCTCAAATGCCCTCTCGCATCCCATACATGTAATCAATCCTTCAATGGAGTAGTGAGGAACTTAATGAAATATAGGGGCAAAATATTCTCATATGACTTCCATATTGTTTAGAAAATATTATGTAAACGATACATGCTACTAAATACCATCTTATGTTCATTATTAAAGCTAATGTTTAGTAACAACATGCCCTATATAGCGACCATATTGATCTTGTGTTTCCCAACACTTATCATTATTAACCTATGTCAAAAACATAACATTTGACACAAAACCATGTATATCCCATATTCTCTTTCGATTAATAAAAATAAGTATTGATGGGAATTCAAAAAATCTTACAACATTCCTCTATTTTGATGTCAAGGAAGTACTAGTTCTTTTATTTTATCTTCCTCCCTTTGTTTGTTTATTTTCATGGTTCTTATATGATATATACATTAAGGATAATGTATAACTTAAGTATGGGGAAGGGAGTTAGGTACCTATGCTTATTAATGGAGTTAGGTACCTATGCTTATTAATACTGTTATAATTATCTTAATGGGGAGCTATTTTGGAAAAATTTTAACTTTAAAAGCATATTATTTAAGATAATTCACTTTGAGCTTAATTATTATTATTATTCAAAATGTTTAGGAAATTAATTATTATCTTTAATGATTAAGTTAGTTTTAATTTGCTTAATTAATGTTAAGAATAGATACTTGAGTTGCATAAAAATACTCCATATATATTTTTATATGCATTGAGATAAATACGAATTCTTTTTCAACATTTCCATTATCCCATATAAGAAATTGTGTGGTAAATGAGCATAAAATAAATTCACTCTGTTGGCTTCAAACTAAGTAAAAAGGTTGAAGCTAAAGAATGGTACTAATAGCCATTTGAAATGGTGACCTTATTGAGTAACTAGGGGTATTTATGAAAAGGTGTTATTCTTATGTCAAAAGGTTAAGTGATTTTTCATTCAAGTTCCAAATACCCTTGTATTGATTTAAATTTGTTGTTTTACTTGTCATTCAATAAAGGTTGTGAAGATGAACAACTTCTTGAACTTTGCAACTGAATAAGTAATTAAGAATATTGTTGGATATGTTTGATTAATTAAATTATTTTCTAGAATTTCCTCCTTTTTAAGTCTTGAGTAATGAAATTGATTTACTTAAGGATAAGAAAATGCTTAAATGTTACGGAAATTAATAAGTGTTACTTGCATTATATCTTTACCATGAATTTGTAGAGAATTATGCTTGTGTCTTAATGCTTTTTTAATGGATTTATTATTCGAAATGACTAATACTTTATTTAAGGTCTTGTTTCAATCCCTTGAAGGAAAAATATTAGATTTAGGATGATTTGAGTTAAGTTGTAGCTATTTTTGTAGACTTTTAGAAAGTGACTTAGAACATGGTATCAACACAATGCCATGTTGCTCCTTGTATTCATTCATGTCATATTTTATTTGTATCGAAGTTTTTATATGATTAATACGGTATTAACATCCTTTTGTTTTTTTAAACGTTTGCGACAACCTACCGTGTTTTAGCTACGTTTGCCAACATAGGATAAATATGAACTCATTTCTGGACTCATGTTGGTAGTTTTTTTTACTATGTAAAAGAAGTTGAGGGGAGTCTTAAGCAACACAAAATCCTAAAATGGTCTCGTATTTGGGCTGTATTAGGTGAAAATTCTAAGGTTTCATATTTTAAGAGAAAGATTATAGAAAATAGAAGAGATTTCTTGAATATCAATTTTGGAGCTAAAAATTAATTAGTAGCTAATTAAAGCATATGGGATTAGGGAAAAAAGCAATCTTAGATTGGAAAATAAGAAGATTCATTAAGAACGTTCAAGATTTAAGCCATGAGAATTCAAACTCGCTTTTAGTGTTCTTTCTTGTTCTTTGTGGATTTTCTTTGTTTTATTATAAACTAATTTGGATATAGATCTAGTAGGATAGACCCTAGGACTTAATATTTTGAATTGACTTATTGATTCAGTGAAATATTTTAGATTTCTTAAGATTTATTCATAATGCTATTATGTTAAATTAAAAATTGTCATTATTTTAATTTAATTTTGGATTTCATATATTAGGATTAAGAGAGTATTTTAATGAATATATTACAACATAAAAATGAGAGTTTCATGGAACTTTAGAGCTAAAGGCCACATAAATATTCTAGGTTAGGGTCAAACCTATTATGGGAATTTATAAAGCAAAGTAATATGTTTTTAAGGATTTTAATTAGAAAGATCTTTTATTCAATCAACTTAACGATTTGAGCTATATTTTTCAAGAGTCAATATAGTTGTAGAATTGAAATTCTTACCTATCTTAGGAATTAATATTAATCATTGATTCAACATAAGTTCTACATATTGGAAAGGTTCTAGGCAATTCTTACATATATATATTACTTAAATATTGATTGCTCTACCATTATTCATTTCCTTAATTTTGTGATCTAAGTTAGTTTTTATTATTTTCTATAAATCATTCACTAGTTTCGTTAGATTAGGTAATAGGTAGAAAGTTAGTACTAGTAGTTATAGTCTTCATGGAATCAACACTCAATTCATTGAGTTATACTATAGGAAATGATAAGTGCACTTACCTGGGTAAATTATAATTATACCTTGTGTTTTGTTTAATATATTTATAACTCATAAGTACTTATTTCATTTATATTATTAACGCTTTTAAAGTTCTAGATAAGGATTTCAGTAATCTTGAATTGTTTGAGAAAATTATTAATCCTTTACCAAAGTTTTGGGAGCCAGAGGTGATAATCATACAAGAAACCAAAGATTTGAGCACCTTGCAATTGGAATAGATAGTTGGATTACTCCTCACATCTGAGATGTAGATGAATGAATTTTATGAAAATGAAATGGCTCTAAAAAGAAGAGATGTGGTGTTTAAAGTATCAAAGCATGAAAAAGTTAATGAAGAGGAGACCTCTATAACTAAGAGTGATGCGGATGATATAAAGCTTATCACGAAGAAATTCAACAAGTTCCTGAAGAACAAAAGGGATAAATAATTGAAGAAAAAAGAATTTAAGGCCGTATGGAATGAAACTATTAGTTTATTAAGTGGAGGATCCAAAAATATAGTGATAAGTACATGCTTTATGGTTAATAATGATAAGGTACCCTCTTTATCAAATTCTTATATTGATAATGATGATTATAATGTTGATCTTTCATATGATGATTTAGTTGAAATTTTAGAGGCCATAAGCATGAAAAGGAAGAGAGTATCTTTTAAGTATAAAAAGGCCAAAAAAACTCTTAGATGCGTCTATGATTAGAATCAAAATTTGAAATGTGATATGCATGACATGATATAATCTAAGAGTGTGATTATTACCAATAATAAAGTGAATGTTTTATTGTATAAATGATGCATTAAAGAAGGATATCAACGTCCTTAAAGCATCATTATCTAAGTTTACCTTAGGAAGCGAAAAATTAATTAGCATACTTAGAGCCCAAAAACGCTCTACTGATAGGAATAGAATTGGTTTCAATTATGGAAGATCACCATCCAATTCCAAAACTATTTTTGTAAAGGCCATTTACTTATATTATGATCCTATGCATAAATAATTATGTGAGTGTTAACTAAATATTTGCAAAAACTACAAGTTCATCAATTATTAGTTCTACTATCAACAGAGATTTTAAAAGAAGTGAAGAATTATCTAGAAGCTGATGTGAGAAGTGAGAAGTGCGATGAGGGTTAGCAATAAGTTGGGTTAGGTTTGGGTTATCTAAGACTCAAGCTCAACCCAAAATTTTTTATTTAAGTAATCAAGCCTAATTTATGCGACCTGAGACTAAGTCCAAGCCTAATAGGACTTTGGATAGACTAAAGTCCAACTAGGAAGAAATAAATTTGCCAGAGCCTAAGCTTAATTGAGTTACTCCTATTTTGAAGCCCAATCGTGCTAGGCTAGGTTTGAAAATTCCAACTCAAATTAACTTAATACCTTCTTCATCATCACCATAACTATATAAAAATAAAAAAAGCATGACCTTTTCATTTATGATTTTCTCAAGTTTCTCATAAACAAATAGAAACTCAAGGAACAATGATATGAGAATCTTTATTTTAAAACCGAAAGAGAGGAATAAAGAAATATAAGTCACTGTTATCAAATGAAAGGAAATATATCATCCAATTGAAAACTTTGAAAGGGAAGTAAAAATCACGAAAAAGAAATTAGAACAAAAAGATGAAAGATCATAATCGACTTCAAGCTCTAGCCGGTGGTAGCCCAGACCCCAAGCGAGAGTAAGGCCCGAATAAACTTCCCAGAGCTCTGCAGTCAGTGCTGAGCACCATCCGATGTTATGCGTGAAACCTCCTATCCAGTTGCCTGCGCTATTCCGTAAAAGTCCACGGGCAACGGTTGAGGACGTGGATGGCTTACAGGCGCCATCAATGTTTAATTTAACCCACCCGAGAGGTGGTGAGGTCCACCTGATGAGTCTGTCGTTTCGAAGGCGAGCTGCAGTGGGAGGACGTCATGTCCACATGGTGGCCTGTCGTACCTAACCTATATAAGACAAAATAGGCGAAGAGGGTGAGTTAGGCCATTGAAAGTGCTCTTCAAAGAAGAACAAATTTCGCCATTTCTATAAGAACCAATATGTAATGCCAAAAATAAGCGACCAGTCATGTCCAAGGACATGGTGGTGATTCTGAAGATTGGTAGTTAGCCAAGCCGAGCCAGATAGAGTGAAAAAATCGCGGGAGAGGAAGTTAGGAGGAAAATATATACTCTTTAGTAACAAAAGTATTCATCAATATTAACCCAAAAAAAGAAGCCATCAAAAGAATTCAAAAGGAGGAACAAACCTATAGAAGATGTCTTTCGGGTTCACCACTTAAGATCAAAGAAAATTTCTCTCCCACGTGATCAAAACACAAGTATATCATCACTATTATAATTAAATTTCAGCATGTGGTTAGTTGTTTCTCTTGTATTTTACAAGTTGTGACGTCCTAGAACTCACTTTTGGTTGACTATTATCACTTAATTTAATTATTCATAGCTTTTTTATAAAAAAGGAAAGTATATCAAAACAATCAAGGGTTTGATTTATTAGATAAGAAGAAGAAGAAGAAGAGAGATACAGAAATACAAAGAGAGAGGAAAGTTCTTCATTATATCTTCATAACTCAAAACCTTAAAATTGAAGATGTTAGTATTTTTGTACAGAGGCAGTAATGTTATAATTTGAGAAAATTTTACATGAGTTGGAATCAATTTGAATTGAGTTTGTACTTTTTATGTTGCTGTCTGTTAGAGATTGTACACAGTCAACGAAAAGACACGAGGCCCATCCCACCCAACCACCAGCTACAGGGCTATGAATAAGCCACGTCATCACCAGTAAACATATGCCACGTGTCATCATCCCAACTGCTTAAATCTCTGGACTCCTAACAACTTGGGAGAATGGCCAGTCTCTCTTTATTTTCCTTTTCTCTTCGTGGGGAAAAGCTATTACAGCCTTCTAACCACGCTTTAACGCTTTTGTTCCTTACCCAATACAAGCCTCGTGCTTGCTTCAAGATCATGAGCTTGCATTCTACATCATCTGGTACCGTAATGTATGATGTACCGGGGCTAGACGTTGAAGAGATAGAGCATGTTGTTGAACAAACCTTTGAAAGATACACATCAAAGACGATGAAGAGGAATGGTGTAGGGACTGCCATTGTCTGGTTCAGGAATGATTTAAGAGTATTGGACAATGAGGCTTTGTACAAGGCTTGGGTTTCATCTGAGATGGTTTTACCTGTTTACTGTGTAGACCCTCGACTTTTCCAAACTACTTACCATTTTGGATTCCCTAAAACAGGAGGTATACGCATGACATTCGCTTCAACACTAAACCTGTTTTTACTGTATTTAGATCTTCTCGGCGGGATGGGTTTTAACTCTATAAGAATGAAATGTGGCTGTCCCTGTTCTGTTTGCATTTCGGATTTGGTTTTCTTGTAATTGGGCGCGCACTATTTTAAGTGTGACGTTCTGCTTTCATGGTTGAACAGCTTTGCGAGCACAGTTTCTCATGGAGAGTTTAGCTGACTTGAGGAAGAATCTGATAAAGAAAGGACTCAACCTGCTCATTCAACAAGGAAAACCAGAGGAAGTCCTCCCTTCGCTTGCCAAAGCTTTTGCAGCCCACACAGTTGAGCAGTTCAATACATGTGTTGTTTCATCAATCTGTTAATATATTCCTTTATATGAATTTTATGTTACTGCATCCATAATTCTGTTATTTGATACACAAAGTACAATCTATTCAGGTGTTTGCGCAAAAAGAAACGTGTAGTGAAGAGCTAATGGTCGAGAAATTGGTGAATAAAGCACTTCAACGAGTACATTTACCACCTATTCCAGAGAAGTCAAGCAGTCAGACTGGTATTCCTATACTTCAGCTGGTGTGGGGCAGCACAATGTACCACATAGATGACCTTCCATTCAGCGCGAAGAATGTACCTGATGTGTATACTCAGTTTCGTAAGGCATGCCTCTTCTAATTCGATTTCAACTTTTCTTCGAAGGTCTTTACTCTTTATATTTAGTTTACGGATAGTGCTACCTTACCAAACTTTGCAGTCTGTGGAAGCGAAAGGAGCTCCGCGAGGGTGTGTTAAAGCTCCAGTGTGTCTTGGACCACCTCCCCCTGTTGAGGACTGGGGAGGTGTTCCATCAATTGATCAGCTTGGCCTTCAACCTCAGAAGGCAAGGGTTACTTTAGACTTACGAACAAAATCTACAACGTTGATCAAATGTGATATGGATCTTAAATATATAGAAAGGGATTCAGTTCTTTCCGTATCTTGCTTCTTCTTTTAAAGGTTAGCAGAGGAATGAAATTTTTGGGAGGCGAAAGTGCGGCTCTGAGCAGAGTATATGAGTACTTCTGGGAGAAGGTAAAGTGGAATTTGCTCACTACTATCTCTTTTAGTGCTTGATTAGATGACAACCATTGAGGGTGTGCAGTATTTACTTTCCTTTGGAGTTGAACGTTTTGGACCAGCATGCTTTTTCTGAAGCAATTGGTAATTTCCAGAATCTTGTATTTGTGTAACAGGATTTGCTAAAGGTATACAAGGAGACAAGAAATGGGATGTTGGGACCTGATTACTCGACAAAATTTTCTCCATGGTTGGCTTCAGGAAGCCTTTCGCCCCGTTTTGTATATGAAGAGGTTCATGACTTCTGATCCATACTGCTGCTTAGTAGCTTTTTACATTTATATTCTGTGTATTGTTTAATAACATTTTTGGATTGACTTTCTTTAGGTAAGGAGATACGAGAAAGAAAGGCATGCTAATGACTCCACATACTGGTTTTTCTCTCTCATCTCCAGAAATCATAAAATGCGTTTTCTTTTGTTTGCTGGCACTCTCCATCATCACACTGTATCGTTTTACAATGTCTGAAATCAGTTTATGTTTCAGGGTCTTGTTTGAGTTGATATGGAGGGATTACTTCAGATTTCTCTCTGTCAAATATAGGAATTCTCTTTTCTATTTAGGTACAAGTTCTCCTTTGAATTCAATTCACATACGGATTATTAAAACCTCAATTATAAACTAAATTTGCCTTGTTGAAAATAATAAAAGCAGTGATCAGATAAGCATTGCAGTAGAACGTATAGCATGAAAGTGAATCCAGAAATTCTCCTGTTTCAGTTCCTGAATTCAATTTCTGTCTGTAGGTGGACCAAGAAAAGTGGAACGTCCATGGAGTCTAGACCAGAAATTGTTCGACTCCTGGAGAGATGGCTGTACAGGGTATGATTTATCACATTCCTTGTTATCTGTTAACTCCTTTACATTCTCATTTACATCCAACTGCCTTAAAGAGATATAACTTTGAATTTACAATAGCACAATCTGATCTTTTCCTAAGCTGTCTAAATATGGTCAGCTTTTTGAACTTGTAGGTACCCTCTCATAGATGCCAATATGAAAGAATTGGCATCTACTGGCTTCATGTCTAATCGAGGAAGGCAGGTATACATGACTATGCACAAATAACATGTGCAGTGTTCTGGTCTATTATGTTTTATCTGGACAACTTAGCTATCAACAAGTGACTATGTTCGTTTATCATCTACCACGAACATTCTTCTCTAACATTTCACAGATTGTTTGCTCCTTTCTCGTTCGAGATATGGGCATTGACTGGAGGATGGGAGCTGAATGGTTTGAGACATGCCTTTTGGATTATGACCCTTGTTCCAATTATGGGAACTGGACCTATGGTGCAGGTGATGCATATGGTTGTTTGTTCATGCTTATTTAAGAATTGTGTATGTAGTTCAAATTTAGACTTGAATCATGCACATATAGGCATGATTAAAGATTTTTCTTTTTGGAAGGTAATTGATTCATTTAAAGTAGACTAAGTAATACAAATTTCCAAACATAACAATGGAAAGGAATCTAGATAGCCAATAGCAGAATGCTAGTCACTAAATCATCTAAAAGAGCTTTAATTTTACAATTAACGAAATTATGTCCCTCAAGTCATTTGTTGTAACCAATTGTCTCATCTTATGGAAACATTTACCTTTTGCTTCATCTATTGACTTTTGTTGCTCCTGTTTACACATCATGTTGTTCTTGGTCCTCCATATTAGCTGTATAATTGTGAATGAACACCTTCTTGTCCCATTTAGTGTTTAGTTTGAGTGCAATAGCCCAGTTGATGATCTGTGGGCAGTCTACAGATGGTGAAGAAATACTGAACAGATCCAAATGGGTTAGCCATAAACATTTTGAGCAAAAGCATTTAAGTAACAAGTGGTAATGGTTTTCCTCAGATAGTCTGCACAACACACACATTCTGTTTTCTATTTCAAACTTAATCATGTCTCTAGTGTTAAGTTTCTGGAGCACTGCAAGCCATAAGAGGAAGGAGATTGATGGTGGAGTTGTATCCCATACTAGATTTGTCCAGTTTATTCTCTGACCATAATCCTGTATGAGTCTCCTACATGAAGGGTGGTGAATAACTTGGTGGAGTCCTTTGTCCATATGATCCAACCATTCCTCTTTTTGTAGGGAGAGCACTCATTCAGCAGTATTATAACTCTAGAAGAGCCTTGAGAACTACGGAATGGCCAATGCCACTTACCATTAGAGATCATGTGAGCTACTTTAGATGAGGGAGGAATAACGGATTGTAGCGTACTAAGGTTGTGCAATTTGTATAATGGGCCAATTAAGAGCCAATTATCATACCAAAAACTTGTTTCCAAACCACCTCTAATGCTGTGTTTAACATGATCCTGCATAAAACTTCTAGTTGTGAGGATTCCCTACATGGTGTGAGACATTTGTTTTCACTTTGAGGGACCAGATGCTTCCATTCCTTGTGTAATATTCATTGATCCACTTGACCCACAGGTTGTCTTTAGCTGTACAGATGAGCTAAAGTCTCTTAGCCAGTAATGTTTTGGATCTTGTTCTGGTTTTTCTTAGGAAGACAAAATGTGCTCCACTTTACGTTAGGGACTTTAGAAGAATTGGTTGAGCCCTTCCATATGAATTCTCTTATCAGCTTGTCTATAGTTTTCAGCACAACGCTAGGTAGAACCATGTGGGATAACCAATATGTAATTAAGCTATTAAGCACATTGAGTGATAACTGGATTCTTCCTCCATAGGAAAGCCATTTATTTTTCCATGAATTGATTCTTCTTTCTATGGAATTGATAAGAGGCTTGGAATCCTTAGAAGTAATTTTCAATGAGGAGATAGAGACTCCTAGATACTTGAAAGGAAGTGATTCTAGCTTCAGGCTTCTAATTTCAAGAATCTGAAATCCTATATTGCATGAAAGATAAATTGAGCTCTTATCGGGTTTGTACTCCAGCCCTCAGATCTCTTTGAAGGAGTTTAAGGAGTTTTTCATCATGTCAAATAACTTTTATTTGCTCCACACAACATTAGCAAATCATAAGCAAAAGCAAGTTGCGAAATCTTGAGTTCCTTACATCTGTAATGGAACTTAAAACTCGAATTCCCCTTGTTTTATTTAGTATCTCCATTATAATAGTGAAAAGGAATGGGGATAAGGGAGCCCCATACCTTAGTACCCTTCCTACTTTAAATAGATTGGATGGTTCGACATTAATGATAAGTGCATAGAAGATTGTTGTTAGGCATTGAGTGGTCTAGTCTACAAACCTTTGAGGGTATCTGAGAGTTTGGAGAGTATCCGGTATAAATTCCCAACTAACCGTATCAAATGCCTTGGTGAAGTCGATTTTATTGCACAAATTTTGATATGTTTATTGTTGGAATATCCCCTAAAGAGTTCTTGAGCTAGGTAGATGTTATCACCAATGTTTTTGCCTTTTATCTATGCTCCCTGACTTGCATTGATGAAACTTTGGAGAGTTTCCTTAAGTTTCTTAGCTAAAAACCTTGGAGATTACCTTGTAAATGACATTGCAACACGAAATTGGTTTGTATTCGTTCAAGTTTTCCGGATTAGAAACTTTAGGAATCAGGTTGGTGTATGTTTTGTTTAACTCAAGAAACATATAATTGGAATCAAAGAATTCTTGGATTGTTTTGATGAATAACTCTATTAGTTGGAGGTAAGGCTGCGTACTACTAGACCTTCTCAGACCCTGTGTATCAGCGGATTCATAATGGTTGTTGTTGTTGTTGTTTTCATGAATAAAGGACCAGTAGTGCTCCAAGAGGATTGTGTTAGACTCCGGACACTTAGAATAATATTTACAGATATAGTAAATATATAAATATATATATATATGAGGATTAGTT
>JAOQMQ010000196.1:16912458-16923880 GCA_027563845.1 Erythroxylum subrotundum
GAGGGAGGAGAGCGGGAACATGGGCCGATGGGAGAAAGATGGAGGGACCTTACCGACGAGCAGCCACCAGGGTTCGGACGACAGGGGGATCCTCGGCGTGACTGCCGCACAAGGCGGGTGGCGATGCCGGTGTTCGACGACGAAGACCCCGATGGGTGGATCTATCGGGTAGAACGCTTCTTTTCGGTGGGACGCTTTAACGAGAAGGAGAAGATGGAACTGGTGTCGTTGAGCATGGAGAAAAAGGCGCTGGCATGGTTTCGGTGGGTGGAGGGCAGACGACCAATCCGAACATGGGAGGAGTGTAAGGGTCTACTGGTGGAGAAGTTTCGGCCCGTACAGGAGGGAACCCCATGTCAACGCCTACTGGCCATCAAGCAGACAGGTACTGTAGACGAATATATTTGTCGGTTTGAGGAATTAGCAGCGCCATTGTCTGAGTTACCCGATGAGGTATTGGAGAGCTCCTTCTTGAATGGCCTGTCGAAGGACATCCGGCTGGAGCTGCTCATCGCCAGTCCTCGCAGCTTGGGTCGGATGATGATTTTAGCTCAGCAGATAGAGGAGAAGAACAAAGTTATAGGGGGTAATAGGACAATCGGCTATGGTGGGCACAAGGGGTGGGAAACAGCTGGAGAGCAGGAGAAAGGTGGGGCTAAAGCAGGCTGGGCCACTGTCACAGACAAAGGAGAGGCAAATTTTAAGCGTTTAACCTTTAATGAGCTACAGGAGAAGAAGAGACGGGGGCTGTGTTTCAAATGCGACAAAAAATACACCCTCGGCCATCAGTGTAAAATGATAAACCTGAATGTCATTACAGTCCTTGATGAAGAAAAAGAACAAGCGGAGGAGTTGGAAAGAAATGAAGTGGAAACAAGCTAGATTTTTCGGCTTTCACCTTGAGGACAAGGTGAAACTGATGGGGGGAGTATTGTTAGACTCCGGACACTTAGAATAATATTTACAGATATAGTAAATATATAAATATATATATATATGAGGATTAGTTGCGGGAGGGGGCTGACAACCAACCGAATTCTGTTACTCCTAACAGAATTCTTAGTATAAATAAGCAGTGGATGGGAAGAGCGAGATATTGCGTATTGCGTATACTGATTGTCTGAGTGTTTGAGCCTAAGGCTGGAGGTTTCTGGTCCTCGAAACCAGTATATCATTTGTATTCCGTTACAGAAATCTATAGCAAATACATACTTTCATTATTTGTTTTCTGGGAATCTAACAGATTGAAAGAATTTTACGTTGAAGTCGTCTGGACTTGGGGCTTTGTTAGGGTTGAAAGAAAAAAAGAGTGGATTTGATCTCTTCTGGAGTGACTCTCCTTGTTAGTTCTACAGTTTGTAGAATTGTGATTGTTTCCCTCAAGGATTCTCAAATGTCTTATGGAATTGAATTAACCTTGGGACTTATTCCAAGCAAATTTGCATGGTAGCTTTAAGCCATTGATTTTAGATTCTTCTGGTCATTAACTAATGAGCCATCTAGAGCCCTCAGGTATACTATATTACTCTTGTTCCTTCTGCCCTTGATTATTATGGAGAAAAAATAGTATTATATATTTTGAATAATGTACAAGCACAAATCTTATAGGCAGTACAAAATGCTAAAAAAGGAAAAAATCATATAGCTAATTTTCCTATTTTATGGAGTTGACTAAGTCTATAATTTATGCATTAATTACAACTCATCAATCCCTAAGAATCTGCCATAATTTCTAAGTATCAGTAGTAGATCTTTCTACACTCCCCCTCAAGCTGGTCTAAAGATGTCTTCCATAGCCAGCTTGCCAATTAACTTCTCAAATTGTTTCTTAGGCAGTCCTTTTGTAAGAACATCTGCAACCTGTTCACCAGTAGATATATATGTCATACAAATCTGTCCATTCTCTATCTTTTCTTTAATGTAGTGCTTGTCTACCTCAATATGCTTGGTTCTATCATGGAGAACAGGATTATGAGCTATTGAGATTGCAGCCTTATTATCGCAGTTCACCTTTATGCGAGAAGTACTTATGACCATCAATTCATCTAAGATCCTTTTAATCCACAACACTACACAAATTCCATGAGCAACTAATCTAACTTTAGCTTCAGCACTGCTTCTTGCCACCACATTCTACTTTTTTGCTTCGCCAAGTAACAAGATTACCTCCAAAAAAAGTACAATATCCAGATGTTGACCTTTTGTCAATTGTACTTCTAGCCCAATCTGCATCTGTGTATACTTCAATTTGTAGGTGACAATGCCTTCCGAATAGTAAGCCCTTCCTTGATGCACTCTTTAAATATCTTAGGATTCTGTATGTGACTTCAAAGTGTTCTGGACTTGTAGAGTGCATAAATTGGCTTACCATACTCACCGCAAAGGGTATGTCTGGACGGGTATGTGACAAATAAATCAGTCTACCAACTAATCTCTGAAATTGTTCTCTATTCTTCACTTCTTCTGGTTTGACGTGTTGAAGTTTCACATTGGGGTCAATGGGTGTTTCAACCGCCCTACATCCAAGTAGACCTGTCTCTTTAAGAAGATCTAGTACATACTTCCTTTGAGAGACAAAGATACCTTTTTTAGATCTAGCAAACTCCATTCCTAGAAAATACTTCAAAGCTCCCAAGTCTTTGATCTCAAAGTCTTCGGCAAGGGCCTTCTTGAGTCTTTTGAGTTCATCAAGGTCATCACCTGTTAAAACAATGTCATCAACATAAACAATCGAAATAGCAATTTTTCCTTCTTTTGAATGTTTATAAAACATCGTATGATCTGCTTGACTTTGCGTATGTCCATGGGCCTTTACAGCTTTTCCAAATCACTCAAACAATGCTCTAGGAGATAGTTTGAGTCCATACAGTGATTTCTTTAGCCTGCACACTTTCACTTCACCAAGAATTTTTTCAAGACCAGGTGGTAGACTAATAAAAACTTCCTCTTCCAAGTCACCATTAAAGAATGCATTTTTTTTTAACATCTAATTGATGTAAAGGCTAGTCAAAGCTAACAACTAATGAAAGCAGAACACGAATTGAGTTAATTTTTGCAACCGAGACAAAGGTCACGTGGTAATCAATACCATGTGTTTGTGTAAATCCTTTTGCCACTAACCGTGTCTTGTACCTCGCTGCACTAGTAGCAGCATCACGCTTAACTATAAACACCCATTTACATCCTACTACTTTCTTCTCCTTTGGTAGATCGACCATCTCCCATGTCCCATTTTTTTCCAAAGCATGAATTTCTTCTAAAACTGCTAAATTCCAATCCGAGCTATCTAAGGCTTCTTGCATGGTTCTTGGGATAAACAAATAAGAGATATTTGAGGTTAAGGCTTTATGAGAAGTAGATTGTCGGTGGTAAGACACATATTTAGCAACGGGATGTTTGGTATAGGTTCATATTCCCTTTCTAAGTGCTATAAGGACATCAAGATCAACAATAGTAGGAGTTGGATTTGTCAAAGGAAGAGGATCAGAATTACCTGAAGTGTTGGATGAACCATCTCCTGAAGATAGTGGTTGGTTTAGTAGTGGATAGATCTTTATTTTGATGAGTACGTCTCCTGGCATAAACACGAAGCTCTGAGGTAGGATTAATATGTTCCTACTCTAGTATTTCTCGCCCTGTTTGTAAATCATCTATGTTTGACATTGGCATATTAGTACTTTCCTCTTGTTCATTATTGTGTTTAGGAAAAAACATGTTAGGCAGTGGAATAGAATCTTCGTTTCCTATCTCCCCCCGAAGATAGTTTTTTTTTTTCAAAATATGGTTGACCTTCAACAAAAGAGACATCCATACTTACAAAAATCCTTTTTGTTCGAGGATTACAACACTTATATCCCTTTTTATTTGGTGCAAATCCAATAAACACCTATTTTTCTGCCCTCGGATCAAGTTTAGATCGAATTCGGCTAGGTATGTGGACAAATACAATGCACCAAAAATTTTTTAAGGGTAAATCAGAAAAGAGTCTACTTTTCGGATAAATTTTTTTAAAACACTCTAAAAGTGTTGTATATTTTAACACACGAGTAGGCATCCTATTTATCAAGTAGGATGTTGTTAAAATTGCATCTCCCCGTAAGTATTTAGGTTCATTCATTGAAAACATAATAGCATGTGCAACTTCAAGTAATTGTTTATTTCTTCTTTTTGCAATGCCATTTTGTTGAGGAGTGTCAATACAAGTAGATTGATGTTGAATCCCTTTTTCTTTAAAAAAATTCCCCAACAAATGATTGAAATATTATGTTCCATTATCATAATGAAATATCTTTATTTTTGTTTGAAATTGGTTTTCAACCATATGAAAAAAGTTTTTAAAAGCATTTTCTACTTCAGATTTATCATTCATCAAATATATCCAACACAATTGAGTGTGATCATCTATAAAAGTTACAAACCATTTTTTCCTGAATATGTGGCAGTTCTTGAAGGGCCCCATACATCACTATGAATCAAACTAAGTGGTTTTAAGGCACAATATGGTTTTGGATTGTAAGTAGAACGATGACTTTTTGATAAAAGACAACTTTCACATTTAAAAGATTAAACAATCCACGTTTTTAAATAAATATGGAAACAAGTATTTCAAATATGAAAAGCTAGGATGTGCTAATATAGGATGCCAAATCATAATTTCTTCACGAGTAGAAAGTTCAAGCCTTGAGCTTGTTTATTCTTGAGAAGGTTTTCATCAAAGTAATAAAGACCATCCACCATTCTAGCACTCCAATCATCATCCTCGTGTTCAGGTCCTGAAATTCACTGTCAGAATTGGAAAAAAATAACACAACAATTAGAATCTTTAGATGGTCGACTCACTGACAAGAGATTATAAGCAAGATTAGGGACATGAATAACAGATTTAAGGGTGACTTTTGTAGAAATATTTACAGATCCTTTCCCTGCAATAGATGAGAAATTTCCATCTGCAATTATGACCTTGTTATCATTAGAGCAAGGTGAGTATGAAAGAAAAACATGAGAAAGGTTTGTCATGTGGTCTGAAGCACCTGAATCAATAATCCAAGATGGGGAAGTAGAATGGCAGGAAAAGGCATTAGATTCTCTACCTGTTTGATCCAGAGAAACACTAGGAATACTAGGAAGGGAATTGGTCTTTAGCAGCTTAAGAAGATGATCCATCTGTTCTTTACTAAAGGGACTTGAATTAGCCTCATTTGCACGAGCAATTCTATTTCTGGACTTGTTCCTCTTCCAGTTGGCAGGTTTGCCATGAATTCTCCAACAAATCTCACGTGTATGGCGAGGTTTATTGCAGAAATCACACCATACCCGTGGCTTGTCCTCTACTCTATTCTAGTTGTTGGTTGTTTCACGCGTGTGGGCTGTTCTGCTTGCATTTGCATCTGCTACAACCGGGGCAAAATTTTCAATTGATGCTCCGGACTCCTTACCAAGCATAACACTCCCACGGCTTTCCTCCCTTCGGACTTCAGCAAATACTTCTCCAAGTGAAGGAAGAGGACCACGACCGATTACCCTTCCCCTTACTTTGTCAAATTCTATATTCATCCCAGCAAGAAATTTTTAGATGCGATCATTTTCTACCATTTTCTTGTGGTGGTTGTAATCATCCGAAGATTTCCATTCATAGTCGTTGAAAACATCTAGATCCTGCCATAGTCTTTTCAGGATATTGAAGTATTTGGTGACATTGCCTCCCCCCTTGTTTAATTTCCCCAAGTTTAAGTTTCAATTCATACACCTGAGATTGATTACCAAGGTCTAAATACATTTGGTGAATATTATCCCAGAGTTCTTTGGCAGTTGAATAACACATATAATTTGAAGCAATGTCTTCATCCATGGAATTAACAAGTCACGCCATAACCATGGATTTTTCTGCATCCCAAGTAGCAAAGGATGGGTCCTTCGCATCTGGCACCTTATTATCACCAGTCAAATACCCAATCTTACCTCCCTCGAATATACATCCGCACTGATTGGGACCAGCGTAGGAAATTGTCTCCATTGAGACGGATGGTGGTTATCTGGACGGAATGGGAGTCAGAGGTGAGGCTATGATTTTCAGCAACCCTAGAGGAAATAGGGGTTGGTTCAGAAGTAACTTTTTGACAATGTGAGGGTTTGGGGTTTCAATCTTTCCATAGAATAAGTCCTGGAAGAAATTTTTCGAGAACGGGGAGAGTTAGGAATTAAGTTCCTGCTCTGATACCATACGGAGAAAAAATAGTATTCTATATTTTGAATAATGTACATGTACAGATCTTATAGGCAGTACAAGATGCTAAAAAAGGAAAAAAAAATCCTACAACTAATTTTCCTATTTTATGGAGTTGACTAATTTTAGTATAAATTAGAACTCAACAATTCCTAAGAATCTGCCATAATTTCTAAGTATCAGCAGTAGATCTTTTCTATAATTATATTGTGAAAGAACTTGTAGTTCTTATATCCTTGTTTCAACCAGTGTATTCTTGCTTTTTGCCTAAATTGTGAGTTATATTCCTCTAGCTTGGTATAATAATTAAATAACTCCATCTTTTCCTTCTCCTTCAAGCTTGTATTGGTACGATCTGTATTGAGTTCTGCTTGGATCTTTATTAGGGATTCCAATTTTACAAAGTTGAAGAGGATCAGAATTGTGCCTTAGTAATTGTTTGCATTAAGCTTTTTGATGTTTGAGGAAGCTGATAAATTTGAATGCTTGGGTACCTCTTTGAGAGACTGTTGGTAATTGCATTCTCCAATCAAGATGTTGGAGTAGAGAATTGAAGAATTTAAAAGGGTCTTTCCTAGTATCTCTGTGATTTTCAAGTGTGACCTCAATCATAGAGTGATCAGATATCAAGGTTGGCCCAAAATGTGCATTACTCTGTTGGAATTTTTTAAGAAATTCATCATTGACTAGGCACCTGTCAAGTTTCCTCTGCACAAACCTTCCACCATGTTGCTTATTGCTCCATGTGTACAAGGACCCTTCACCAAGCTAATCCTAAATGTTAATTTAATCAATTGATGAAACTTCCTATTGGAGATAGATGGAACCCCATCTGATTCATTGAGGGACATTGTGCAGTTATAGTCCCCCGCAAGTATTCAAGGTGAGTCAATTTTAGGTGTCAAATTGAAGAGGTCCTTCCACAATTTTGTCCTTTGAAACTCCCGGTTCCCTGCATAAGTGACTGTGATAGCTATTTTGCAATTGGAGCGTCTTATAGTGTTGTTCTAACTAATCCCAGTTAGATATTGCACTGATCCAATCCTTGTGCAAAAAACTCAGAATTTTGCTGTATACCTACTTTTATTTTGGTCTCTACAAGACCAACAAAATGAGGCTTTTTAGGAATAAGAATATCCTTCAAAGCCATTTATTATTGGGGCAATTAAGCCCTCTCTTGTGCCATACTATGAAGTCAATTATCCTTTCCAGGATTCAGCTTTCTTTCTCCTAGACTTGCGATTGCTTGTACTAGGATCCAGAACTTATTTGCCAAACCAGGTTCTTCAGAGGTCATAACATTGGAAATAAGACTTACCTCAAGAGCTCTCCAGGAGTTTGCACAGGATCTCTTTGCCCTTTTCCTTTGGCTTTTGAGGTGTCTCATTGTTGTTGAGCTCTTCTTCTATAACAATCACAGGGCTAAGCTCCCTCACAGTAGTTGTAACTACTTCTTTCACCTGATCCTCCTGAGTATCCTGTTCAGCATTTGTTTCATGAGTGGTCACTATCACTTCACCTTTTTTATTAGCACCAATATTGTTTTTAGGTCTCTAGACCTTGATTAACCCTTTCCTTAGGTTTCCAGGGGTATGATCTTAATCTGGTCCTTAACCAAGTGTCTCCTGTATATGTGAGTGAATCCTATCCTCTTCACGTTGGCTGTGTTGTCATCCATTGATATAAGCCTTCTCGGTGAACTAGCAAGATAGCTGAGATCTTTTGAGGACCAGTATTCGAGAGGAATTCTGTGGAAATCAACCCAGATTGCTAATGCCTAGAGCTCAGTTCTTTCAAGATGGAAACTTGGTTCCCATATTCGAATTATCATTGGCCTTCTTTGGATGTGCCCATGTCAAGAATCCTTCTTGTCATATTCACATTGGCAAATCTGAAAATGAAGAGTTCATCTTCATTGATAAGGCAATTTTCCAGCCCCAGTTTCCTCCAATTTGGGTTAGCCCAGTGATAACAACTGGGTAAGGCAGTCTCTTGTCCATAAACCCTCCAGTTGGTGAGGCTCCATTTTTCGCTCCTTGGTTAAGAACTTATGTCGGTGATGCAACTTGGCGAGTAGAAGGCGGGATGTAGTGAAGGATTCAAAATGCATGAGAGTCTCCTGCAACCTTAATCCATGAGAGTTTTTGCGTCTGGTTTGGAGTTTGCCTGGACTGAGCTCCTGGTAGCGGAGAGAATTCTTCCTTTGTATGGTGAGTGGTTGTTTCAGTGTTTGGAGTTGCATGGAGGGATGAGTTTGTGTGGTTTTTCTGGTCTGTTACGAGGGAAGGTTGGACTCCATGAGAGGGTAAGGTTGGAGTCTGGTTGTAGTTTGCCATTAACAGTAAACTGCCAGGGTAAAGTTGCGGGTGGCACAAAGAGTGAAGTAACAGAACCGGGAAAGAGAGGGTTCAGTCGGGAAAACAAGGGTTTGTTTTTTAGAGAGAGGGGAGAGTCTCTCTCTGTCTGCATGATTAAAGATTTGTGTTTTTATGAAATTTCGGAAAGCCTTGACGGAACAGTACATCAGTGCTTTTGACATTCATTGTCTCTTCCTCCGCAGGAGTCGGGAATGATCCAAGGGAGGATCGTTACTTCAGCATCCCCAAGCAAGTAAGTCCACTTCAAATACTTGATTTCTTATACTGTACAAATGCTTTCTATCTGTCGAGATTAAACGTTTTACAATATGACTCAAAACTGAAAATTCATTTTGAACATTTTCAATAGACACTATTTTGCAATAATAGTGATCGTAAATAGAACAGCCAATTGCAAATTAAAATAATGTTCTTTTCAGGTACACATTTCAACCTAAGACATTTTCCCTCGATGTTTTTCAGGCTCAAGTGTATGATCCTGAAGGAGAGTACGTATCCTTCTGGTTACCACGACTGCTGAACCTGCCCAAAGATAAGAGAAACTTCCCAGGAAAACAATATCTTAAGCCTATCGTGCCCCTAAAGTTCGGAAACCTGAATAGGCACCAAGGCCACAACAAGACCGTCCCCCCCAGAAGACAAACCAATTATGGAAGGAGATAGGCAAAAGGATATAACATAAGGAATGGGAATTGAATGCAACTATATCCGTGGATATGTAACATAAGGAATGGGAATTGAATGCAACTATATCCGTGGATATGTAATTTATTGATTGTCTTGAGCAATAAATTAAACCTCAATTATAGCTTTAAATTGGTTCAATTTTTGGCAAATATATCTAAAATGTTTTTACTTGCATATGCTCATCCTTGTCCTCGTGCTTAGCAAGCCCCAAATATCCTTTTTATATATAGATATTATAAATTAAAAACACGAAAACAGAGCGAGGGAACCAAAAAGCGTGCAAGGAAGCTTGTTCGGAAGAAAACTTGAATTGAAGAGCTGGTCTCAAGAAAGATGTCCAAATATGTACCACAGGGAATGAGCCGCTACAACATACAGCAGAAAAGGTGGGAAAATAATAACAAATCTTGGTCAAATTCCGTCGTATGATTCGAATAGTTCTTGATACATAACATAGTATTGGATTTCTAGACCCTTATAAAATTAAAATTAAAATTTTTTAATTGTAGTTAATATTGAATAGAAAATAGTTTTTGTTTATTCAACAATAAAATTATATTATAAAAACTAAAAATTTTAATTAAACATCTGTATTAAATTTAAAGTAAAAATAGAAAATTAAAAATAAGGGCAGGTCTTCAATAATTACACATATTTTATTCTATTTGTTTATTATAATTAAATTAAATCTAAATGCTTATCTTCTGTCCTTAAAACATATAAATTAAATATTTGAAAAATATATTAAACTATAAATATTAAAATTAAAAAATATAAAGAGAATGTTTAGAAGAAAGTTATTAATGGACATTTAATATAAAGACTAAATTTTTATATAATTGAAATGTAATCTCATATTATGATAAAAATATTTCAAATTTGATTCAATAACTCTATTTATTAGAACTAACAAAAAATATTTTATTTTTAGACACGATAACTATTTTTAAAATTTCTATATTTAAACATATTTAATCATGATATATATATTTTTATAGGAACCCTTTTATTTTTTTAAATTTACAAATTCAATCAAGTACTTTTAGTTTTTTTTTTAGTATTTTAGTTTACTAGTCCCCAAGTACAATCGTTGCTACTTATTTTTTTTTTTATATAACTCAATCTGATAATCCAGTACGATGCAAAATAATTTTATCATTTTTTACTAATATGGTATGAAATTAAAACTCTACCACTGGTTTTGTTGATTTTATAAATTTTATTTTCGAAAGAGTTATATGCACTATCATCATATTACATCTCCAATTCAAAACTTTAAAGTTAATATTTTCTTATATTTTACAATAGTATTTATCCATTAGCCTTTTAAAAAATTTAAAATTTCCTTCCACTTTAGATATTCATGTTCTTTTTCAACTTGAAAGCCATCTAACTTCATGCTCAATAAGTTCTCAACCTTACTAAAGGCTCATATCTAATCACATTTTTACACATACTCATTAAGTTCTTAACCTAAATAAGAACTCATATCTAATCACATTTTTACTCTCTATGAATATATTCATTTGAGTATTTTATTCGATCGTTCCACTTTAATGAATCAGGTTTTCTTATTCATCACACATAAGTACATTTTTATTTAAATTTATTTTGCCTGAAAATTTTAGTTTTAAATATAAATGTCAATTTTAACTATCATACAACTCTTTGCTTATGCAATAGCATGCTAATACTATCTTAATCATTATAATTTTATTGAATGTCCTCGAAGCTAACTAAAGGAGAGTGAGAGATGGAAGAGAGAGTAGCTATGAAGGTTTACTATAATGAAACTCCTATTTGATAACTTTAGCTATCTAGATTACGCTTTCTACTCTAGCACTCATCCCTCTTCTTCCTTCCCTTAGCTCTAGCCTCCCCCTAGATCTTCCATGTCTTAACTAAGGGACTCATTCACTCCCATCTTTGTGATTTTACTCTATCCTACCACAAGGATTTGAAGGTCTTTTTAGAACTCTAATTTTCTTACCACTGTTTAATTTAAAAAAACCTATCTTTTTCCATTTATGATATTGGAATCTTCCCCAAACCTAACGAGTCAAATTTTTTGGACTTAGTTACTTTCCAACCCTCCATATATCTTCCCCTCCCAAACTAATTTCAAGCACTAAAG
>JAOQMQ010000196.1:16942205-16953478 GCA_027563845.1 Erythroxylum subrotundum
AACGTCAATTTCCACAGTTTAGCTTAAATGAATTAAGGGTATTATGGTCATTTCACAGGCAAATAGGCTATAAATTTTGCAGTCAGCGCGCGTGGAGAAACAACACACGGCTAAGGGTTTTTTTTGCAGCAAAATTGAAAACATAAGGTTAATAAAGTAACATTTTATATCTCAGGGTTTAATTAGCTACTTTCGTATAACACAGGGGTCGCTATAGCAATTTTGTCTTTTTTCAATGAGCAACAGATACTATAAGATGAAGAGGCACTACAAAGACGAAAGTTATCTAAGTAACAATTCAAATTTTATACAAGAATAACTATAATTATAGTTAGTTTTTACACAATACTCAAAAACAGAATCTCCAACAACCAAATACTGAAAAGTTTCTACCATAATAGCAAAGATAAGGATAAGGATATACACCTTTGTTCTTGTCCCTTGTTCTCTTCACCTCATGAAATGGATATGATAAAACCAATATGAAAAGAAAATTAAATAAGAAAAGTCTCAGTCAATCAGACAGAGTAACTAGTCAAAATATATGAAGCGATCAAAATGTATGAAGAAAGAAAAGTCAAAGCAAGCCGGTAAGAAATAAGAAGATGAACATCACGTGCTTAAGACCATCAACATGAAACCATCAAAAGGCTAAAAATAGTAGAATTTCATTGCTCACCCGTCTACACTAAAAGAAAATTGAAAATATGAAATCAGGTAGCTTCTCCACCAAATCTCATAGTCACTCAAGCAACAAAGGCATGCAATCATGAACAACTCAACTAGGCTTACCGGTCCAAGTTCAGTAACAACCAATCCTTTATTACAACAAATTGATCCTTCATAGTATATTAAACAGCCACCAAAGCTAAAAATCTCTTGTTAGAGTATCTCATATTGACTAAACATGAAAATGTTAAAAGGTCTATAAGTGGTAAAAGTCAACTGTCCAAATAACTAGTTCTAGTCATTTTGATAATGATTGACTCAAGCCCAATTCTTATTAATGGGCTCTACACTCTACCCATATTAAAAATTCTAATATCCTCAATTTGCAAAAGATTGCACAATGTGACTACTAAACAAATTGTAACGTAACACCAGTGAGCTAGTAATTCTATGCTCCAATATTGTTTAATTCAAAAGCATCTTATAAACAAAGCAAAATTAAAAGGAAGCCCTCTCGCAAAAGGAAAATAAGAGGCAAGTTGAAGTAAGTAGCACGAGAATAGGGGAAAAGGAGAACAAAAGAGAAGCAAAACAAACAAAGAAGTAAATCATTGGAATTCAAAAGAGAAGGTCCAAAAAGGAGAAGCATGTAACATATAACGATACCTTAGTTATGTATTCCGATAGAACGTGAAAGGGCAAGAAACAAAGAAATGCGGAAAATACCTGATTTCGGTTCCATAACTTTAAACGAGTTTTTCGAAGCCAAAACGAGCGCGAATCCACCGTCGTCTTCATGGGAACTTCTCATCGAGATGCGGTCAACGTCTTTCTATAGTTTTCTCATAGAGTAAGCTCTCTTAACAGATCAGAGAATCCTTGTGCTTACGAATGACATGAGCAACTGCAGGAGACCTTAACCTTTATATATAGCTTCTATATCGTGCTTCCTATCACAGGCCCAATATGGGTCCGGTCCACACTAACCGGAATTTATTTTCCACCTGGACTTTGACCCATTGATTTAAATTATTTATTGAGCCACTTTATTATCTTTATCTGGATCAAATTACGTAACTTAAAGATAAGTTAATGAAAAACCAAAAAATGCACTTAAATATTGTCCAACTTTATGGGAAAAGTCAAAATTATCTAACATTCTCCCTCTTAGACAATACTTAATTTCAGTATTGACTCAAGTTAAAAACAGTTTAAAAACTCGATTAAGCTACGCTACTGTATTAGTCGTTTAAGTTTAAAAACAAAACATTTGATCCAAAGATAACGAAAGTCCATCATTCCGTCTTACAATGCTTTCGATACCGAAAAGTATCAAATGCATATGTCATGTGCGACATAGATCCAATACAATCAAGTATACCTAATACCTCACTAACATGAACGGGAAAATGAAGTGTGGCAAACTAGGATGATACCATTATAATATAAATTATATCATCTTCATTTGTAGGTCTCGATTTCTCCAACTTTATGATAAACCGCATATGCTAAATAGCATTAGAAACAATTTCTTTCCGCTTACCAAATACTAAACTACATCAGAGGAAACCTTTATGTTCTCCAATTGAATGCTAACCTGCATTAGAAAACTTTTATGGGATTAAAACTTACATCCCCTATGTCATATCAAACTTTATGGATATTCGTATAAAAATGTGTGCGTCTAAATGATATAGGCTTAAGGTCAATCTATATATATGCCCAATGACCTTCAAATGCTTAAGATTGACACAAATCTTAAAACTTTTATACGTATTATGACAATGTATGATAACACGTATTACTGAGGATAAACAATGATCATCTTTATCGATAAACCATCATACCGTCATAATACATCAAATGTATAAATGTACAAATGCACATAGAGCAAACATAATGATTCTCTAAAGCAAAAAAAGGACGTCAAAACACCCATATTGTATACTTGTATTACAAACACAAGTGAGCAAAGTCTTTTAGTTAAAGGACCGAATAACATTTCCTTAATCCTTAAATACTCCAAACCTTAATGTCACCTTTTCGTATTAACTCCTTCATGGTCAAATAATTAACCTCAATTTGCTAAGACCCTGTGATATTCAATGTTGTTACTAAACAACACAGCAACAAGATTATCATAGTACAACCGAATGGGTCTAGCCACTGACTCAACCATAGACAACTCAAAAATCCAGTTTCTAAGCCAAACCGTTTGTGAAGCAACCTCATTGCATACACTTTGCATGCATGGTCGAGGAAATCACCTGTGTCTAGTTGACACTCTTCCATGAAATTGTACCTTCTGCAAATTTAAAATATGACCTTAAGTGAACTTTCGATCATCCGGACACATAGTTAAAATCTAAATTTGAATTCCCTACAAGGTTTAGTTTGTTGACTTTGTTATATGTCAATATATAATACTTGATTCCCTTTAGTATCTCAATACTCACTTGACTGCATTTCAATGGTCTATACCTAGATTAACCAAATATTGACCAAACAGTTTAACAGTAAATATAATGTCCCGCAGTACTTACTTGAGTATACATCAAGCTACCAACCGTACTAAAATATGGAACATTCCTTATAACCTCTCTCTTTTCTTTATTCTTTGGATATGGTGCCAAATATTATCTCTCATTATAAGATATAGGTGCCAAGAAAAGTTTGCAGTTAACCACATTAAACCTTTGTAACACATATTCAATGTATGCACTCTGTGAGAGGTCTGATGGGTATTGAGATCTACCTATTCAATGTACGCACTCTGAGAGAGGTCTGATGGGTATTGAGATCTGTCCCGATAAATCTAAATACCTAGGTTAGAAGATGCTATGCCAATGCCCTTCATGTCAATGCTCTTGACTAACAGTTGCTAAACCTTATGCAACATGGTCAAGTAATTTGATGTGAGCAATATATCATCCACATATTATAATAGGAAGATAATTTTGCTCCCCCTTAATCTTATAGTACAAGCATATTTTTACCTTTATTTTCCATGAAGTTGAAAGAGGTAATAACCTCATCAACTATAAGGTATCACTTTCAGGAGGTTTGATGTAAATCATATATTGATCTGCATAACGCACAAACTATGTCAATTCCATTTGGATCTTGAAATCCTTCAGGTTGTACCATATCGACCTCTTCATAAATGTCTTTAATCAAGAAAGCGATTTTGACAGCTATCTGATGTAACTCTATATCATCATGAGCTACAATTTCCATAATCACTTAAAATGTATCCTACGAGGATACAGGAGAAAAGGTAACATTAAAGTTAACCTTTTTCCTTGAGTGAACCATTATGCAATTGAGCGAGTCCATAAACCGCTAAACTTTACCTGAAAATCCTTTAGGTCTTTAAACTTCATTTACAACTAACGAGTTTGCAATTACGTTATAAATAAACTAACTCCTAGACCTTATTATGCTTCATGACTTGCATCTCATCTTTCATTGCATCCCATCACAAATTTGTATTGGGTTCAGAGACAGCTTCTGTAAAAGTAACTAGGTTCGTAACATGTCTAATAGCATAGTCTTATTCACCTAATAGATTATGAAATCAGATGGGATAGCAGGTCGTCTCACTTTAGTAGATTTATGCAACTGTATTAGATCTTGTACCCCCAGGAACCTCAGTGTGTACAGGTATGGGTTTCTGTTCCTGTACAGGCACGACACAGAGACCTAAATCCACTGGATCTAACTATATGAGTAGCGGATACAAAATAACTGTAGTATCCACTCTGCTATCATCCGAAGGATTAAAGGGTCTACCATCATTATAGACATCGTATTCCAGAAACTTCAGTTGTTTGTATTTCCACTATTTTAGTCCCTCCTTTTCTACAGTAAAATCTATAGCTTTAAAGTAGTCAGGATATCTTACTAAATAGCAATGAGTAAAAAAAGTATGTAATTTTCCTTTATAAGGATTATACTACCTCAGTAGGGCAGCCCCACACACGAATGTGTGTAAGAATAAGTTCCCACACTTCTAGATAATCAGGTAGATTAATTTTGTTTTGCATCGACTTCTTCAAGTCCTTTAGGGTGCAATTATGCCTTTCGGCAACACATCATTTTGCTCAGAACTACTTGGCATAGTAAATCAATCAATTTTTGGCAGGATAACTGGTTATCTATAGGCCCTTTGGATGAAATAGATGAAGCTTCAGCTCTTAGAATAATAATTCCACAATAGGATACAGTTGCAGAAGTTTTAACAAGAAAGGAACTTATTAGATTAGCTTCAATTCCATTCCATTGAAAGCTGAAATTATGCAGACATCTATTAATTATGATAATGAAAGAATTGTTTTGAAACACAATTCCAATGGCAGTTTCACTAATCAGTCCAGTGGACAGGTGCTAACTAACAACTTGCTCTTCCTTGGACAAATATTATTTGGTTTTATCACGAACAACCACATGTTTCAACCACCCTTTAGCTTGCAATGAGGAATAAGCCGGAAACTGTTGATAAGTTAGCAAAATTCATGAACCTTACATATTGGTGCTCTCTTTGTCAAAGAGTTGAAGAGAACTTAGATCATTTATTCTTCCAATGCAGTTTTTAAATTGAAATCTAGGAAACATTAATGCATAAATGTCTAATTTATGATTTTCTAAATCACTTAAGCCAAATCAAGGTCTGGTGTTCTGATATAAAATTCTCAAATAATATTATTAAATGGTGCTTCTGCAACTCTCTATCATTCCTAGTTATTGCAAACAATATTATTAAATGGTGCTTTTATAACTCTCAATCATTCCAAGTTATTGCAGTATGGGATGAGAGGAACAATCGTATTTTTCATGGCAAATGCCTTTCCAAAGAGCAGTTCAATAACCATCTAATATAGCTTATGAGATCTCACATTAGTATCCACATGCATAAGTTTCGGGATCATCAGTTTCTCAACTTCAATTGGAGGGTGTAAACATATCCATTTCAATGCAATATTTATAATTCAGTTATGGTTTCAATTGCAAGCTTGTGATAGGTCCATCCTTGTAACTTGCAATTACATTGTACTTGTACTCCTTGATTGCCTTATATGGTTTAATTTAACTCAAATTTTCTCAAAAAAAAACCAAAAGACTTAATTCCATTATAATATACTTATCAATGTTATCTCCAAAAATAAAATGATAAAAGTTAAGAGAATTTTGTTTATTATATTACAAGGAAGGAGCATTGGCTAGGATAGGGTGGGATGGTATTGATGGAGATAGTGGGCAAGATAAAGAGAGAGATATGTATGTTGTTAACTAGAGTGAGTCTTAGCTCTAAATAAAAGACACGGTGAAGAAAGAAAAAAACATGGAAAGAAAGTAAGTTTAGAGAGTGGAAGAAAGAAGGATATAGACATAGGAAGGGTAGTTTATTATTGTGAAAGGGAAATAAATTAGAAATAGTTATAAAAGAAATTTTTTTGTTAATACTAAGCCTTTGTTTCTATTTCTCTTTATAGGTTTGTCTTCTTTGTGATTGTTTCCTTCTCCTTCTTGCTGCTCGTAATATTATGGTTTGTGTTTTGCTTATTTGGTTGAACTTTCCATTTTTTTTGCAAATAATGGTTGGTGAGGAGATCACGAGGTGATATTGAGTATTTTGATGTGGTAGTATTGGAGGATGGTGTGGTTCATATTTAAGGATGATGGATTTTGCAGTTGAGATGTACCTCTACTGTGTAGTAGTTAAATTTTAATTTTGAGTTCTTTTTATCCTATTTCATGCTTCTACTTTTAGTTTAAAATTTAGAACTGCTTTCTTATTATGATCTTCCTTTATCTTTATTATTATGATTTAAAAAATCCCAAACTTTGTTCAATTTTGCAATTATAGTCCGAAATTTAAAGGTAGCAATAAAATGCTCAAACTTTCATTTTTTCAATTCTAGCCCGAACTTCAAAAAGTAGCAATAAAATTCTGGAATACGTGGGGTGCCACGTATTCCAGAAACCCTAACTAATATACATGTCAACCAAAATTAACACAAAAAATGAAGATTAATCAAATGACATCATTATTAAAATTGGAATCCTTAAATCAGTTTACACAGTCTCAACCCTTCGTTATATGTTTATTCTCCCTCATCCCTCAGCTCTTTGTTTTTTGTTTGTTCTTCTGACTCCCTAAACTACTCTTACATCGCAGCATACTACACCAACAAACTCTTCGTTTTCAGTTCGTTCCCCCAATGCCCTCATGCAATATGAAATTCGAAGAATGAGGGTGTCAAGAGAACAAACTAAAACCGAAAGAAAAAATTGAAATCAAAGAGTGAGGTTGTCAAAGCTGCGTAATCTGATTTAGGTCATTTTTAAAAAACGAAGTCGTTTTAATTATGTGATTAAACGACGTCATTTCATTAATCTTTATTTGTTGTATTAATTTTGGTTGATGTGTATTAATAGTTAGGGTTTCTAGAACACGTGACAAGACACGTCAACAAACTTAACAAAGACATTAATGTCAGTCTAGAATTGAAAATTTTTTGAAAGTTTGAGCATTTTATTACCCTTTTTTAAAGTTCGGGTTATAATTACAAAATTGAGCAAAGTTTGAGATTTTTTTGTAATTAACCCTTATCATTATTTAATTTTGCACTGTCAAATATATTACTTTCTTAGTGCTTGCATGATGAGGCTTATTTTTCAATTTTTATTTTTTATTAAATCATGAAATTGCATATTTTTCATGTTTGTTATCTCCTTCATGATTCTCTTATTGTAACATTTAACTTTTATTTCTTTATATGCTTTTTATTTTGTGTTTTAACTATCATTTAGTAAAGTCCAAAGATAGTTAGGTCATGTGAAATATCTGTTTATGTAGAAGAGTCCCTATCAATATAGCAAAGAAAAAATATGTCCATGTCTGGCTATACTTGATGTCATCTTCTTTGAAGGGTATGTATAGTCTAACATGAATATTTTTCATGTAAATTTTTACGGCCAACTTATAAGTGTAGGGACTAACTTGGTATAGGATGTAGAAAAGAAATTACGAGTGATTAAGGAAATAGAGCATGTTGATTGCATTATTAATTAAGTTATCTTAGATTTAACCAACATCATTCTATCCTTTTTTTAGTTATATGAAGTGTATATTATATTTTGTGGTATTGATTGTGACCTATTCTATTTTCTTGATAGTATCTATTATGAGCACCTTATATGCATGGGGAAGAAAGCCTATTAGTTAAGTAATATGGCTATGGTACTTTTTTTAGTAGATTTGTATGATATGTGTTACTTTCACTTCATTTAAATTGAGTCATTTTATAATAATTCTTTTAGTTGTTATTGCTTACATTTAAAAAGATATTTGAAAATTGTGTTTCCTTAAAGTATTTAATTATGTGGTAGGCCAAATTTAATTAGATTATAATTCCAACAATTGGAAGAGTTAGATATAAGTAGGAAATTTCTTATTTTTAATATCTTAAAACTTGAGGAGTATATTATAGTTCTTTTTTGTAAAAATGTAAAACTTATCTAAGAAAGGTCCTAGTATCAATTCTAATCATTGATCCTCTTCATATGTTGTTAGTTGTTGACCATTACAAAATCTGATTAAATTATACACCAAACATTCATCTTTTTCTAAAAGATTAAGCTTGATTCGGCTACAACATTTCTATGGTTCTAAGCAACTAGGTTTTCAAGTCCAAGAACATGACTAATCCTCATTATAGTCACTGTGTTGTTTTATCCTAAAGTAGTTACTATTAAAGAAGGTATATTGAAGAAGAAAAGTTACTTCAACATAATTGTAAACATGCTGTTAGTTTTTCATACTTCTAAGAGTTTATTAAGTGAAAGTATAGTATATACATTATAAAAAGAATATGTTTAACATTGTTAGTAATTAATTTGGGAAGTCTCAACTTTTCTTATAAGATAGTAGAAAGTAATTTGAAATGAAATTTATTTATTTGAATATGGTATATGGGTTTATGATGTACCTTTGAGCATATTGGATCTGGGGAGCCTACTTTTATATGAGATCTACATTATAGGCCTAGTGAGGAAACATACTCGTGGGCCTTGACACCAACTCCAACCTAAAACCTTAAGGCATTAGGTTTATGAGTCCTTTCCACTCATATGTCCCTCACTAGTTTCATCTCTTCCTCGTAAATGGATCCATGTATATCGGACTAGCTCCCCCTCAACCCATAGCTTATGTAAAGCCATTTGAGTCACTCCATGAATCATCCATTCATTTGACCCAAATCTATGGATCTCTATTTATTAGACTTCGCCAACCTAGCTATGATAACAATGAAGGGTTTTGAGGGGGCGTGGATAGAAATTGGACCTGATCCAAGTGAGCCCGTATATAAACAAGACATCATATCTCAACCTAAAATCTTAAGGCAATAGGTTATGAGTCATATCTTTGTATAAAACTCACTTCATCCTTATGTCTCTTTTTGATGTGGGATTATCCACTATGAGGATTTTTTCAGCAAACATATGTGCTCTGATTTCTTATTGTCAAGGAACCCCTGTAGCTGTGACATATAGATTTGTTCTTATAGGTTTCTATGTAAGAACGCAGTTTTGATATCAAGTTGTTCTAACTCCAAGTCAAATGCACTTACTATGGACAAAATAACTCGAATGGTTTATGCTTCACAATTGGTGAGAACACTTCATGGTAATCAATCCCTTCCTTTTGTGAAAAAGCCTTGGCCATAAGCATTGCTTTAAACCTGGCTTGTTCAACTCTAGGAATGGGTTATTTCCTTTTGAACACCCATTTGCATCTTATTGGTTTAGCACCTTTTGGTAGAGGTACGAGATCCCAGTTTTTGTTCTTTTCAAGAGACAACATCTTTTCATTCATTACAATCAACCATTTTAATGCTTCTCTACTCTCAATTGCCTCCTTATATGTTCTAGGTTCATTAGAATTAATATTCTTTCCTACTGTCAAGGCATATGCAATAGAATTAATATCAATAATACTAGCATAATCAGTATACCTTACAGGTTTTCTGATTTCCCCCCTCGTTCTCCTTGCTGCTATACTTTATGAATCTTGCTCTTCTTCCCTGGGCTATTGAACAGATCTTTTGTAGTCATGTTTAGATTTTCAATTTCAAACTCCACCTTTTAGCTAGCACCTTGATCTTTATCACCTACATGATTATCTTACTCCTCTTTCTGACCCAACATAGCATATTCATCAAATGACACATCTCTGCTAATAATATGTAACATCCTGTTAATCATGATAAGTCTAAAATAGCGTATAAGTGAGGTAAATGAGAAATTAGAAAGGGTATTTCATGCTTATGCATAATGTGGCATAGACATACACTTGAATATTGAATTTTTTCACATTAAAATGATTGTACATGCATTCATTGACTTATCCCGGGGTATGAAAAATGTTAAGTGATCATGATGTGAATTATGTTTTGATATGTCTTGAATTTTGGTATGATTGGATTTCAATTAGAAAATTTGGAATTAAATGTTATGGATTGGAAAATTGATATAATAAAATGTACATTTGGACTAGGAAAAATGCCAAGTGATAGGATAAATTGATACATGAAAATTTTGGATGATTTAGCCTATAATTAAGTGACATTTGGCATAGTCAAATGTATGACAAATGGACTAGTAATTAAATGACAAGTGGACCAATCTAACATGTGGACTGATTATAGGGTGACAAATGGCAGCTTAATGAGTGGATTAGTGGTAGCATAATTGTTGAACAAATGGCTAGCATGATTTAAGACATATGGTGAGTTTACAAGTTGACACCTAGCAAATGGAGCAAATTCCAGCAGCAAAGTTTTTGTTGTTTCCCTCACCTTTCTCCACCTAAATTGCTCCAACTCTTCTCTATATTTTGTTCTTAACCCTAGCTAAAGTTCTGCACAAAAATCACACATAAATCCTTCACCAAATTGCCAGGAAAACTAGCTGATTATGATCTTCATATTGCTGTCCAAAAGTCACCTTGCTTTCACCATAAGTTTGTGTTGATTTTTCTTGCATGGAGACTTGGTTTAATATGAAGTTTTGTGTTGGATTGGAAGCCTAATAGGTAAATAACAATATGCTTTTTAAGGCATGTTAAATGGCATGAGAATGATACTTGAACTGGACTGAAATGCATGTGATATTGGTGAAGAAGAATTGTTGGAATATGTTAGTTGTAGTGTTTTCTCTAAACATCTGTTCTTTTTGTCATAACTTCTTCTCCTGACATCTAAATGACATGAGAGTTGAACCAATAGACTCATAACACAATTTTCTTTATCCCCACCAAAATTTATGAACATCTAAATCTATTCAAAAGAGATTGAGTGATAAATTTAGGATGAAAATGGTGAATGTGCTGGACTATTGTCAACTAGAATGATTTCACTGATTATGCTTCGGTATTTTGTGTTGGACCAATGGTGGTTGACAAATTAAATCCCTTTGTGTTTTGATAATAATAAAATATCTTGAAATTATTTCAGGTATTATTCGATGAAAGAACTATGGGTGGTTCCTTATAAAGCAAAATGGCATAAAACAGTCGGATATTACCATTGAAGGCAGTACAA
>JAOQMQ010000196.1:17053073-17067734 GCA_027563845.1 Erythroxylum subrotundum
GCACTTTTTACATGGACATCTGATCTTTGACCCATCCATATATGCAGGTTGCGAACATGCATAATTAATGAACGCATAAACTCCCTCAACAAATTCAGGATTAATGAAACCATCGACGGTTATACGGCTATACATCCAAGATCTATCGCTGAGACTCATAACTGGAGAACTGTTATTCTACAAGATCGAATCCAAAGTTAGGCATCTATGTTAGCCACATATCAGAAACCAAATCATTTTTGGACATGTGTTATAACATCAGGCGTTCACGTTTCATGTCCGAACTAAGCTACTGGAATATTTATACTGTTAACACAACATATATGATGGTAGACATATATGTCAGCACATTATAGTTGACCATAATGTGATTTTCAGTGGATATTAAATATCATACTTTTGCCAAAGTAGTATTCATACAAGATTGAATGTTATTGTAAAAACCTATTCTCATCAATTCGTTGTTCATATAAAATTTCACATAAGCATATGAAATGTAATAAATAATTATAGGTTAAGAGATATTCATTGTACAAAGCATCCATCCAATTATGGCTGAAATTGATTAAGGTCAGTGCAAACCGCATATGAATCAGGCAATAAAATTACTAACAAAAGCATAGCCACTAACCTAAATGGAAATGCACAGAAATGTTCCTGAAGTACGTCACGGGCAATGTAGAACGTCACGGGCGATGAAGATCAGGTAGCTGCAATGAAATCCGGCCATAAAATCATTCATACCTTATTTTCTAATAACTATTACGCAAGGCATGACATATTATACTCAATATAAGAACATTTATCATCCTCAAATAATTAAAGTAACGATCTCATATTCTAATTTAAACACCATCTACGACGAGGATCCTATTGAAATTTCGGCAGCATTTCCCCTATAATTCGGACACCCCCTTAAAAAATAAGGGTCCCCCTACAAAAGAAGCACATTTCTATCTCAACCAGTAATCACACCGCAAATTCAATCTCCGTCCAACATGTGTGTTGTCAAGTTTCACACATTGCAAAACATCAAAAAAACATTCAGGGACATGCAATGGGAAGTTCAATTGCGAGATCATGAATCATGCGATACAATTAATAACAAAATCATAAGCACTGACCTTAATGCTAAACATTTATCATCCTCAAATAATTAAACATTTGAATAACAATACACTCAACTCTTAAGATGATTCAACTAATATATGAGATTAGGGCAACTGATCTTTTAAAATAAGTTAAATATCAATTAAAAGAGTGAAGTATGCTACTTCAAATATATAAGCATAGACACGACTTATTCAAGAAATTCTCCTAACATACACGGGCATACTAGCTAATAGAAACCACCATATCCAACTTTTTTTGTTCGTTTCCTTAAATCTTATTAAGACGATGCAATAAATTAAGAGGATGCAATCAATCCTAATACGAGCTAAGTCAAAAGAGTTCCGTCAATTATAACAAAATAGTTTGGTAAACATATTGAGAAGATTTTGAATCATTAAATGATAGGGAAATAAAATTTAGCTTATAATTAATTGAAATTATGTTACAAGACATAAAAATAGTAATGAATAAACAATACTATATAGTTTGATATCTTTTGTGATCATTTTCTTCTATGTTACGATTGTAGTAAAATTGAGAAATACACAAATACCCTTAAGGTAAAAGTAACTAACATAGGGATAATTTTGTAAGTCTTTCGCCAATATTTGTGAACACTAAATTTTGAGTCCTAATTATTTCTGTATTTGTTTGAAAATTAACAATTCCTCTTCCATGTTTGCAATTTATAGTCTAGTTCAAATATGTTGTAATTATAATTATAATTTTTTATGTTTTGCTAGAAAAACATACTTTAAGTACTATGATATTCTCTTTAGCTCTAATTGTGGTGGTTCCTCAATGAAGGGTCTTACTCCACTCTCCTTTGGTCTTTTTATCTCTTCAAAATGCTTTCTTCTTTGAGCAAGTTCATTATCCTTTAAGGACAACAAAATCTCCCTTAGGAAATATATCCTATATAGAATGATATATTTCAGTTTGAATCACATCCAATTAAAAATAAATGTCCTCATTATCAAAGGCATATTTTATAGCTTTTGACGTCATAAAAATGACTTCATCATCCTTGACCATGCATATTTTTTTCAAGTGCATTTATAATTTCCTTAATGGTAGAAAGGGAAAGATGTCTTAAGATTATAAGAATCTATACATTATCCTTCATATCCAACATTATAAAGTCAATAAAACATTTCAACTTATCAATCTTAACCAACACATCCTCTATAATGCCCACAGGATATTTAATCGGCCTATTTGCTAATTTAATGTTAATTCTAGTAGGATTTGGCTTACACACCCCTAATTCTTTAAACATAACATAAACAATTAAATTAACATTAGCTCAAAAATCTACTAATGCCCTTTATATTAACAAACTACCAATGTAGTAAGCGATAGTAAAACTCTCTAAATCTTTAGTCTTCTAAGGTAACTTGTTTTGAAGGATAGTGGATCATTCTTTACATAGAATGTTTATCAATGATCCCATGACTTTCTTCTTGTTCAAAAGGAGATCCTTTTGGAACTTAGCGTACCTTGACGTTAGTGAGAGAGCTTCAACAAAAGTGATGTTAATATGAATATTCTTTAAATAGATCTAAAATCTTACCAAACTAATCTTCCTTTTCATCTGTTTCAAGTTTGCTTAGATATAGAAGTCGCAGTTTGTATTCTTTGACAACTTTCTCTTTTAGCTCCTTTCCTTCTTGCCTCCTTATCCTTATCCTAATTGTATCCCTTACTAAATTTCAATATGCTATGAGCAGTTATAGGAAAGATAAGTAGATGAGAACTATAGTAAACAAGGAGAAGTTTTTGAATAATAATCAATCATGGAAGTTAATACAACTTCATAAAGGAAAGAGTCCTATAGGTTGTATGTGGGTTTATAAAATGAAGTGATTAATAATAAAAAAACGAGAAACTTTTTAAGACTCAAGTAATACCAAAAGGGTATGATAAGTGAAAAATGAATGATTATGATGAAAATTTATTTATAATGGTTTGACAAACTTCAATTAAGATTTTGATAGCATTAGTAACTAGTTTACATATGCAATTAAGGCATATAAAAGCGAACAAAACTTCTATTCATGATGACTTAGAGGAAAAAATTTATATGAAGTTCCCAAAGGTTTAGTTAACCTAAAAAGGAGCATTTCATTTATAAACTAAATAATTCATTCTATAGGTTGAAGTAGTATCTATCAAAATAGTAAAAATATTTGACTCTTACATGATTTGAATTGGCTATTTGACTCTTACGTGATTTGAATTGGCTACAACAAACATGATTATAAACCTTGCGTATATCTTAAAAGTTTTGATAACAAACCACTTATTATTTTTTTGCTACGATATATGGATTTTGTACTAATTAATACATAGGGTATACATGATGTGAATGAACTAATGTCTTTATTATGAAAGGAATTTCAGATGAAGGATTTGAGTGTTGCTAATAAAATACTAGGAATGGAGATTTAGAGGGATAAAAAATCTAAAACATTAAGATTATCTCAATCTAGCAACATTAAGAAGGTATTACACACATTTGAAATGAGCAAAGCTAAACTTGTGAGTAATTTATTGGTAATACACTTTAGGCTTTTCCAAGATCAATTATCAAAAATAGATAAACAGGTTGATGATATATCTAAGGTACCATATGATAAAGTTATTGGATGTTTAATATATGCAATAATTTGTACATGTCTATATGTGGATCATCTTATTAGTGAAATTAGTAAGTACATACTGAAACTTAGAAGAAAACATTAGGAAGAAACCAAGTGGATATTCAAGTGCCTAAGGAGAAAACCATAGCAATGTGTTTAGTAGTCAGTAAGGTAATCCTTTGATTTTGGTATATATGGATTCAGATTATGCAAGAGGTTTTAGTTATATAAGGTCTATTATAGGGTACTTATTTGCTTTTATAAAAGGGCCTATTTATTAATAATCAACACTATAGTCTATGCTTGCATTGTCTACAAATAAAGTATAGCACATGACATTGGCTAAGGCTATTATTGAAGCATTATAACTTACAAGATTAGTAAATGAGGTGGGCAACATTTACAGATGATCATCAATTACAACATTCAAATCAATTACAACATTTACAAAGAAATCAACATTTATATGAATATACATTTAAATATAAGAACAAATAAAAAAATAAAACATTTAAATTTAAATTCAAAATCCATACCCATCGGCATAGGGGAGGGAGGAGATGTGACTTACTTTCGTCGGAGACCACAACGCCGGCGAGGGGAGCAGTAACTCCAGTCGGCGGCCACCGGCGGCGTTGGAGAACGAAGCTCGCAGATCGGTGAACGGCGAAGAAGCAGCTGCGAAAGGGAGAGGAGGCGACCTTAGCACGTGCGGAAGGGAGAAGAAGAATGAACAACGCCGGTCAGTAACGCCAACGGAGAAGATGAAACGTCAGTCGCCGGAGAAACCAACGGAGAAGAACGCAGGTGCGGAGAAGGGAGCTAGGAGAGAGTCTGCGCGGGGGAGAGGAAAAAAAAGAGAGGGGTAGGTTTTAAGTGACCCGACATTTTTCCCGACACCATTACCGATCGAACTTGCTGTCGATAAATAACACTCTCGTACGTTTTGCGACGGAATTTTTATCGGTCGCAACTTCTAAACTGTCAACCAACTTCTACGACGGAAACATTTGTTCGGTCGGTATTTCCAACTGTTTTTAATACCGTCGGTAATAATCTGTCGCAATTCACCATTTTCCTTGTACTGAGCTGTTTATCTCTATATAAGGTTAATAGTATGTTTTAGGGATCATGAGTCTTGTTTTGAGAGTGGAGTGATGTGGTTATGCATGATTTATAATTTATGAGTCACAAATGCAAGTCACACTACACGAGTATTATACCAAAGAGTTTTGTTAGCGAGTTATTTATGATTGTGATTATGTATAATTGTATGTTAATTATAATATATTCTTTATACTGATATATTTTTAAAAATAGCTCACAAGCTTATTAAATTTGCTTTTGGACATAATTGAGTGTTCTTAAAATATTTTCAAAGAAGTTGAATCCGAATTAGTTTTGCCCAAATAAGATAATTTTAAAAATTTTATATACGTGATTTTAATTATTTATTTTTTATTTCAAATTTGGATCAAATAAAGGCATATGGTCCATGATTAATGTTTGTGATCTTATTATAAGCTTGATTTTCTCAATAAATTTGTTAGATATAATATGATTATTGCGGGGAGCTATTGGAATACCTTGATGATAAGGCTCATTCTTCTAACTAATGAAGTCTTTTTTGTCATCTCATAATCCTTATAAATAACATTCTTAGGGGTTTGGTTTCTGTTATTCCTAATTAGACTTAAACCAATGAGACAATCAAGAAAATAGTTGAGTTATTTTTGAATGCTGGGATATTCAACAAACATTAAACTGCTGTTGAAGAAAATGCTAGACGATTATTCACGAAGTCAGATTATTATTATATGCACTAGCCAAGAAAACAGTATCTGTGGAGATATGTTCCAAGCTTTCAATTACGAAGTGGACATAGTTTCTCAATTAGTTCCTTCCATGGTTTTAAAATTCGGATCGGACCGGTCGGTTTAATCAGTGATTGGTAGATTAGCTGATTCGGGTGACTCTTAAAAATCAGTCTTTAATTGAACCAGTACGAACCGGTGAGAATCGGGACTGGTCGAACTGGTTGACCACTGATTCAATGAATTTTTTTATTTTGCTCTTTTTCTTTCTAAAATTTTGATGCGTTTTTTGATTCTTTGAAAAGTAAAACTCACATTTTTTCCAGAAATCTAACAGAAGTATAGAAATTTATAATATTTGGTATATTTTTATATATTTTTTTAATATTACTAATATTATATATAATTAAATATAATTATTGTATAATTATGACGTCACATCGATTCAACCGATGATCGAATTGGTCTAATCAATCAAATTGATGACTAATAAAACTTTCAATTTGACGTCCGATTCGAGTTTCAAAACCTAGTTCCTTACCTACAGGGGATTGAAGTGGGCTTCGTAGACTTCATTCTGCCTCGTAGCCTGATGTTGTATGCAACCCGCAACTTTGCGCTTTTAAGATGTCAAAAAACGGAGAAGAATGGAAAGAAAAGGTCAAACAGCCCAAACTTAAAGCGAACCAGAGAGACAACATAAAAAGAGAAAGGGAAAGCGTGGGAGAGAAAAAGGTTACAGACTTACAGTTGGGTAAATATATAAAAGAAAAACCCAATATTTGAGAAATTTTATTGGCATTGCTCATCCTCGTCCTCATCCAGCAGAGAGAGAGCAGAAGCATCTGGACCTTCTTCTGCTTCTTCACTGCCCTTTGTGTAGGTAACCCAACTCAGCTCTATCCAGAGTTTCCTGATATTCTTTTTATTGATTACTGATCTCTTATCACAAAACTTTACTTACTGGAAGGGATTCTCGTGAAATCTATCTGACGTTGTTCACGAAGCTCCGCCAATCTTTTTCACTATTGGTTAGGGTTTCTAATTAGTTTGTTCTCTCCTTGTTTTGCAAATTTCGATAAAAATTAAGCATAAATTGGTAATTCACATACATACAATTCTCTTTCAAAGTAGGTTAATAAGATGTGCTAAATACTATTCAATGAGAAGCCGTTGTACGTATGGTCAACTTTGTTAGGAATGCAATGCAGGACAGCAGGAAGCCTATGTTCATAGGACCAAGAGTGAATACTGACTTTAGCTTTAACCAGAAGCTGAATTACTTTCCTTTGGATTTTGCGCAGCTTCATTCATGAAGAGAGAAGAAAGAAAGTTGTATTTCTCACATCGTAGCCCTCCATTCACTCAGTCATCTGTCTTACTGGCTTTTGTGAACTAAGACTCGACCTACTGGCCCTTTGAATTGTTGAGCTCTTGAGTTTTAACTTTTCCGAGTAAAGGGCTCGTATTATGCCTGCTGTTTAAGTACTCATGCCCAGCAATATCATCTAGCAGGTGGGATGCTCAGAATGCTACTTGTTTGTTAATTACTCTTGTCTGGCAATATCACCCAGCAGGTGGAATTCTCAGAATGCATGCTTCTTGAGTAACTACTCTTGTCCAGCAATTTCATCCCACAGGTCGGCTTCTGGCAACTTGTATATTTCTATTGAAATATGAGTCAGAGTTAAAGGCAGAAGTTGTTAGTTTCTGTAACTTAGCACTGCTTTTCTTGCTTTTGTTCATCAGGACAATGCCTCATAAAGGGAAATATGGGGTTGACTTTGATGACTACGGAGATTATGACTATGACTATGATGATGGCTATGACGTAGAGGATAATGGTCAGTAGGAATGAATACACGCATTGATTTGGTTGATGATGTATATGCTTCATGCTTCGAGTGACTAATCATCACTTCCCTTTCTGTAATAATGGTCTTTCTTCTTGTTGCTTTCTACTCATGCTGATTCCAGTTTACAAGTTGGTTCCCATCCTATTAAGCCTGGTATCTTTTGATACGGATTATTAAAAAAAAAACTTTTTAAAAATTATATTCTTTGCCTGGATTATTAATTTGAACAATCATAGAAGCTCTCTCTCAACACACTCATATTTCTGCGATGTTCTCTATAGAAAGGTTCTAGACTTATGAGGGACTTACTTGAGCTATTTTCCAACAACTCTCTAGTTTACATATTATCTTGGCCTGTTCTGGACACTACTGGATAAGAGATGGTCATTCATCTGTTCTTTTTACATTCTTTTCCTGTCATAGTTTATATGTGCTTGATCTTGATGATATAGTCTTCATAAGCTTACATTCCTATTGTGAAGGCCAGCTTTTCTATGTTTCTGAATGTGCTGTTGATTCTCTACAGAGTTTCTGATAACCTACTTTCTTCATTCTTATTCCTGTAACTGCAGAAGTGCCTAAGCCTAAGCAAGAAACTAGTAGGCCCACGGTATGGCGTTGCTCGATTTGCACATATGACAATGATGAAAGCATGCCCATGTGTGATATTTGTGGGGTTATTCGTAATCCTGTGTCAGGCAACTACAGTATTGGTGAAAAGAGAGTGTGTAAGTGGTTCTTATATCCCTTCTATTATCATCCCTATCCAACCTTTAATATGAAAAGTGAGCAATGATGTCGGTTGAGCTTCATGTACCAAGATTTTTGTTTGATTCCTTGCTAATTGGTTCTGTATTGTTTCTGAAAAGGAGGCATAGATCTAGTCATAGTTTTTACCAATAATATCAATGTCAAATACTTGTCTTGTTATCAGCATACAGACAGCTTTTTTCCTGCTCTTGTTGTTTAGGTTTCCTCTGAAGTTGGTTCTCAGTTTATAGAATAGATCTCTTTCATGCAGTTGATGGTATCGGCAAAGACACTGGAGTATCCATAATGGCCAAGTCTCTTTTTACACAGTTGCCACATCGAGCACCTGATAATGCTGTAATAGGTCAACTGCGGAATGATGATATTATGGCAGAAGGGGGCAATAACTTCCTGAGGCATGGGAATTTCCGAGGAAATTTTCATGAACTCCTTAAAGTTTTTAGTTCTAAGAACCATTCACATGTTAACGTAGGTCTGAACATGTCTGACTGGTGAATGTAAATTATATGACATGTAAAGCTAATTCTTCTAGAAATCTTTGGTCCATTCAGCTATCTGTATTACAGCCAATGGCTGTTTCTGAGTCAGCTTTCAATTGTATTTGTCTTAAATGTCACTACATCTGTCCAGCATAGTTTAACCTTGATATGTTTATTATACAGTTCCTTTCAAGTTTGACGTGCCATCTCCAGATGATATTCTTGCTAGTGGAC
The DNA here is from genome assembly GCA_027563845.1 of Erythroxylum subrotundum. NCBI lineage: Eukaryota > Viridiplantae > Streptophyta > Magnoliopsida > Malpighiales > Erythroxylaceae > Erythroxylum > Erythroxylum subrotundum. The sequence goes on from JAOQMQ010000196.1 coordinate 17,061,983, forward strand.
TTCATTCCTCCAAAATGGGTTTCAAAGGTCCCCTTCTTTTATTGTGCCTTTTGATAGATCAAATTATGTTGTGCCAATGAATTCATAACTGATATGGTGAATTAGGAATCACTGTTGTGCAAGCGTAATCTTAATCATACCCTTTGCTAGAAGTGTAGTTTTTTTACATTGGGTATTTTGTTTTCTTAAGGGAGAATAAATATATAGTTTTGGATGACATTGCTCTAGCTGGACTTGTTCTTGTCACAAAGATCATAATTTAATTTTCTTTTTATTGAGAGTAATATGAATAAATTCCAGCTTCCTGTTTGTACAATTGTCATTAACCTAGATTTTCTAGAGGATTATGACTCTGGATTTATACAATTATATAACAGGCATGTGTATGCATATGAAACATTCTAATCTTTTCTTTGCCACAAATTTTTATTTAGGTTAGTGTTGATTTGGTGAAAATTGTTGGATCTTCTATACAATATCAATTCTTTGTAATTTTTCTTAATTCCTTGTTGCTGGCAGCTAACGTTCTCAAACTTCAATTGCTACAGTTTCTTCAGGAGATAGTGAGAAGAAAGATGCAACTAACACATCTAATATTAAAAGGTCAGATGGCATATCTCAGTTATCAAAAGAACAAGGGTTCAACCATGACGAGAGCGATCACTCAATTAATGGAGTGGCTCATGCACATGAAAGTTCCAAACACAAAGATGGCTTATTGACAACATCGAAAGGTAGAACAAAGTTCAAGAAAGATGACAATCTTTCAAAGAATAAACCCGATCTTAAGTTCAGCAAAGAAATATCTGATCGTTCACTTGCATCAACACTAAAGGGCAAACAGAAAATTGTTGGGGATGGCACTTCATCAATAAATGAAGGCAACACCCTTGGTCTTGCTAGCAACTTGGGCAACATTTCGTTGAGTAATCAATCTGAGGTTCCAAGTTACATTAGTACTAAAAGAGCCAAGCCACCTACTCAATATCAACCTGATAAGTGGATGCTCCCTGATAAAGCAGAAGATAGATTGACTCAGTTGAATCTTGCAATTGTAAGTCAGATACATGCTTTTAGTCATACGTTCTAGGGTATTGGTGGTAAGTAATTTGATCTTTTTTGTTTTTTATAGGTTGGCCATGTTGATTCTGGAAAATCGACACTTTCAGGCAGACTGCTGCATCTTTTGGGGCGTATAACACAAAAAGAAATGCACAAATATGAAAAAGAGGCAAAAGTACAGGTAAAATTATCATGACCTGATCTTTTTTCTAACGGAATTATGGTATTGGTTTAATTTGAATTCTAATTCAAGCAGGGCAAGGGGTCCTTTGCTTATGCTTGGGCATTGGATGAGAGTCCTGAAGAAAGAGAAAGAGGAATAACAATGACAGTGGCTGTTGCGTATTTTGATTCCAAAAAATTTCATGTGGTTGTGCTTGACTCGCCAGGCCATAAAGATTTTGTTCCAAACATGATTTCAGGAGCAACACAAGCTGATGCTGCAATACTGGTGATAGATGCCAGTCTTGGTGCTTTTGAGGCTGGTATGGATGGCTCTAAGGGGCAAACAAGGGAGCATACCCAGCTTATTAGGAGTTTTGGAGTTGATCAGATCATTGTAGCAATTAACAAAATGGATGCAGTGGAATACTCCAAGGATCGTTTTGAAGTAATTAAAGGTCAACTTGGAACTTTTCTTCGTGCTTGTAATTTCAAAGATTCCTCCGTGTTCTGGATTCCGTTGAGTGCTATGGAAAATCAGAATTTAGTAGCTTCTCCTTCTGATGTTCGTTTGTCATCCTGGTGAGTCTGCCCTCATAGAAAAAGCAGATTACAATTTTGATAACTGTTGTTTTGCTTTCGCATTCTTTGAGATAGTAGGTTCTTAAATGAATTGCCTTTTATAAAACTAAATATTAGAAATGGGAACTAGGGTTTTCAAAATTGACCAATATATTGTGGAATTGCAGGTATTCCGGGCCTCACTTGTTGGATGCAATTGATTCCTTCCAACCTCCCTCAAGAGAGTTCTCGAAACCTCTTCTTATGCCCATATGTGATGTTGTTAAAACAACTTCACAAGGCCAGATTTCAGCATCTGGTAAATTGGAGGCTGGAGCTCTCCGAAGTGGTTCAAAGGTATGGATTAGTGATCCAGGAGTACTTTAGACTTCTAATTTTTATCAAGTTTTCCTTAGTTAGCTTACTTATTTTTCTTTCTTATGAACTATCATCCCCATTCTTGCCCTACTTTGATGAAAATAGCTTCCCTAGCCTCTCTTCCTACATCAGTAGTTTGTTTATTAATCTTGGAAATGTGAGTTCATGTCAAGGATATCCGATGGAAGAGTCTTAAAGGATACTTTACAGGGTTTGTCATTTATCATCAAACATACGAGCATTTAGCAATATAAAATTGTTGAACGTATGAAGTATGAACGTGATATTGTGGATATGTTTTCTTTCTTGTCGTTTGTTGAATATATCAAGTATGGACATGATAAATTTCCATAGAATTAGTTATGCTGGACATGATAAATTTCCATAGAATTAGTTATGCTTTTACATTTCTTTCCATAGAAGTTGTCTTTTGACTTTCTTTAATATAAAGCTTAATGCTGCATAAGAATTAAAATGTGATTGAAATCTGATTTGATTATTATAACCATTCCACGAGTGCACAGAATTCTTTGTTTTTCTGTTGGCATTTAGAATCTGAGCCATCTGGCATATATTGGTTACTTCATGTACAAAGTACAGTGCTGACGCTTGCAGCTTGTTGTTTTTGACTTTTTTGGATACAGGTGTATTGATTTGTTCATCTCCTTAACCCTTCTCCATAATGATATTATATTCACAGGTTTAATGTGTGGTGATGCAGGTTTTAGTTATGCCATCTGGAGATGTAGGAACAGTACGTTCTTTGGAGCGGAATTCAAAGGCTTGTGGCATTGCAAGAGCTGGCGACAATGTAATTGTCAGTCTGTTGGGCATTGATGGAAGTCATGTGATAGCTGGAGGTGTTCTATGCCACCCTGACTTCCCAACTACAGTTGCAAGACATTTGGAGTTAAGGGTACTTGTCTTAGAGGGTGCAACCCCAATTCTGAAAGGCACTCAAGTACGCTCGTCACTTCATTTATTCTTGGTATCTTATTCAGCGTTCCCTTTATATATAGCCAACTAATTTTCTGAGAAATGAGCAGTTGGAAATTCATATACACCATGCAAAGGCAGCTGCAACAGTTGCAAACATAATATCATTGGTTGACCCAAAGACTGGTAAGGTGACCAAAAAGGCACCACGCTGTATAATATCAAAGCAGAATGCTGTACTTGAGGTAATTATGATAAATGTATGATGATCTGATCTCAATTTTCTGCTCAAGGGAAACAGTGAGCAGTAAATATGAATCTCATCTTTTCTCTCAAATTTCAGGTGGTTCTGAATGAACCAGTTTGTGTAGAAGAATTTCAAAGTTGCAGAGCTCTTGGAAGGGCATTTTTGAGGGCATTAGGGAGGACTGTTGCTCTAGGCCTTGTAACACGAATAGTTGAGGATCAGGATTAAGATGACATGCAGCATGACTCGGTATTTATGATGTAACATTTTGCATACACAACTTCATGATCACAGTCTCTTTTGGTGGCTAACATAACTCGTGCTAAAATATAGCGAGGGAGTGTCCTATGAGTTTTGCAGAAAAGAAGAAATACTACCTTCGTTTCATACACAATGGATGACAATGCAATGGATTGATGACCATGCGTATTAATAGCAAATGAAATCACCTGTGTCATTTGTGCTATTTCAACTCTGTTTCAATGCATTTCATCCACACAGAGTTGGGACAGCACAAGTGGCACAGGTGATCACGTCCCTATTAATAGGTTACAACAAACTTCTTGTTCGCTTGTGTAGTTTAATGTCCTCATCGTATTAACTTCCAGAATTATAAGCTTGGTTAAATACAGTTTTTCTTTTTTTGAAAAAGGTGAAGAAAACTGTATTCAAAACCAAAGAAATTACAACCAACATTTACATTTGGATTACAAGGCTATAGAAACAGCTTTAGCTACGAGAATTCAGTCCTTGAAGTAGGATATGTCTAAATGTAGTACAAAATTAAAAGTCTCCACGCTTGAGCTATTGCGGCAAATACATCTACTGGCATTGCCATTTTTCATCATCAATTCTCTGGTCCAGTTAGTGATTTCTTTGTGAAGGATCATGCTTGATTTTTCATCTCTTCTAAACACTCTGTTGCATCTTACTTTCTAACATGCACGTGTCGAAAGCTGTAATTATAATGATTTTATCACCTTGACAGAAACTCCTTTTTCTTATAAACCATTTTGCGAATGTCTTCTAGTTCCTAGCATCCATATCCACGTTAAGCAATTCCCGAATATGTAGCCAATTCTCTTCAGAATATTTGCATTCAAGGAATAGATGATTTATGCTCTCCTGCGTTGTTTTACAAAGGTAGCACACCTATTTGCCGTATTCATGAAAGCAAGCTTATCCACATTAGGATGACTCCGGAAATACTAACCAGAGGAAGAACGAAACTCTAGAAGGCTCTAGCTCCAAACCAATCTACATAAATCCGGTGTAACTTCCTCCCCTTTGAGAATTTTGCTGGAAGATTCATTGGTAAGATTTTGGAAGACTGATTTCTCACCAAAAAGAAAACAAAAATTGAAAGAATGGGTAACCCAAATATAGACATCAATCTGATTAACTTTAAGATGATAGTTAGAAATGATTTGTGGTAGCTCTTGGGGAAAATAAAAATTAGCTCACTTATTATCCTCTATTCATGTACTAATTTTAGTTTCATACGAAATTTGTAGGGATGGCAAATTTTAGCCCATGGCTTAAATTTAGTAATTTTCAATAGATTGACTCATAAGTTAGGCCTAAGTTTAGACTGACTCGAGAGTTAATTATTCTAAGCAAAACAATATTGTTTTATTTAAAAGAGTTAGACTTCGGGTAAACCTGAACTTGAGCAGTTCATCTCTGAATTCAATTAAAAAAATAAGTGGTTATATATTTTTAATTAAAATTTGGGCTAAAGCTTTTGATGAATCCTAATGTTATTAAGAATTCCAAATAATCAGTGAGCTAATTTTCCGTATTAGACCAATAATCGTATAGTATGGAGATAGTTTTCTTGTGCTTTAATCTTACATCTAATCTGACCTTCCATATGAATCCTCTTCTTCAAAAGTTGAGTGAAATAATGGGATTTGCTTAGATGAACTTGGAGTTCCCATAAACTTTTACCTTTCATATAGAAGTTTTGGATCCTGTTAACCCATAACGATATTCTCGGGAAAGAATCCTCCAAAATCTTTCGCCCATCGAGATTTTAGAAACCTCCTCGTCACCTTCTTAAAGAGTTTTAAAAATAGGTCCTTGTTAAGGGGGCATTTAACTTGTCTACCCATGATAGGCTCAGGACATGGCGCCAAATCACTAGCTCTCTTAGATAAAATTGGGAAACTCTTCATCTTGTTGACATCTAAACCAGATAGGTCCTTGAATATTTTCAAGGTTTGCTTAATCAAGTAAGTGGACTCATCATGTGCTTTAGCAAAGGCCAGGAGGTCATCAGCAAAATGAAGGTGGGGAAGCTTCAACTTCTTACAACGATGGTAATATTGGAATGTTGGATCCTGTAAGACATTATAATTCAATAACCTGGAGAACACTTCCATGCATAGGATGAAAATATACGGA
>JAOQMQ010000196.1:17067834-17083338 GCA_027563845.1 Erythroxylum subrotundum
GGAATGTTGGATCCTGTAAGACATTATAATTCAATAACCTGGAGAACACTTCCATGCATAGGATGAAAATATACGGAGATAAGGGGTCCCCTTAATGTATGCCTTTCTTCCCTTGAAACTATTTAGATGGCTCCACATTCACCAAAACTGAATCACTAGGAGAGGAGCAACACATTTTTGACACAACCTGAATCTTGGGGGGAAGTAAAAGACCTCGAGAACTTGATCTATAAAGCTCCAGCTCAATGTAGCATAAGCCTTGTGAATATCTATTTTAATTTCACAACTGGTAGGAGAGTTCTTCTTAATGTATCCTCCAAACAGTTCATGGGATAAAGGAATGTTGTCCGCAATGTGACGTCCTTCAAAAAAGGCAGCTTCAGCTTTATTGATCATAGGGACGAAAACTGCTTTCAGCTCTTGGCAAGTAATTTGACAGCTATTTTATATAGGAAATTACAACACGATATCAGCCTGAAATCTCCAAAGGAATTAGGATTCTGAGTTTTAGGATCAAGCAAATAAATATATTGTTAATAGCTTTGAGGAGCTTCCCTGATTCAGAGATTTCCAGGATTGCCTCCACCACCATATCTTTTATAGTTGGCTGTGATTTCTGTGTACTTGCTTAAGGCTTCCTTCTCCTACTCCATCCACAAAACATCCCTTGGAAAATCGTAAACCTTTTTCTTGTATGTTACCCAATATCCCTTTATTTTCTTTTACTTAGAAGGTTGTATCTGAGCTTATACTTCCTTTCAGTATCTTCAATTCCTCTTTAATGAACCCCAATTTCTTCACACATTGAAAGGACTAAAACTAGTTTATCTTTGCCATTCAATACAACTTGTATGAACCCATCAAGTTTAGCTAGATAATCATTAAAGCATAAGGGAAAACCCCTCTTAAATAATTGGTGAATAACCATAGAGGCATGATCTGAAATAGTTGGGTTCAAGAACACTCTTTTTCTCTCAGCCTTTGTTTGGATGGAAGGAAAGCAAGAGAAAAGAAAGGAAGGGAATTGCATTTCTCTTGGTTTCCTTTATTTGGATAAAAATAAACAAAGGGAAAGGGAGAGAATAGAGAGTAATAGGAAAGAAATTTGGACCAAAAGTATTTCCCACCAAATTGGTGAGAAAGGAGGGGAAATTTAAGACAAGATAAGCCTAATATAAGTAAATTATCATTGTATCCTTATTAAATTTAACAAGTAAAGATAAACAAGTTTTATAATCAAGAGTATAAAGGTCTTACAAAATTCTCTTCCATTCAATTCCCTCATTTGATAAATTAGGAAAACAAACAAGAGAAAGGAAATCAAGTTTCTCTTCCATTCTTTTCTCCTCTTTTCTCCTCAATATTTCCTTTCCTTTCTCTCGTGCAAATAAGGATCCAAACAAAGGCTCAGGAAAGGACCTTAACAATGTCTCGTCCACTAGCACCCTGTTTATTTTCTTTCTTATATGCCTCTCATCCATTTGTCTATTACTCCATGTAAAAAAATTCCCTTCCATCCTCAGATAACCCTACCGCAATGGTGATTTTATAGGGGCTATTGAGCCCCTATTGTTCCAAAGTATTAATATTTATGGAGACTTAAAGGAACAAGGCACATTATCTCTACGTTTCCTTCTATCGAATTTCCTATTAAACATTTTTCATGAAACTATGCTCCTTGTACCTCCCACGGGATCGTTGGAGCTTGTGGTTTCCACTTCTATGTTATCCTTCTCAGCTTTGTCAACATTGAACTCAACATCATCTTTTTTGTCCCTCTGTGTTAAAATATATTTCCTTGATAATAAATTATTAAAGAAGTCATTGCGCGGATTAGCTTGCCAACTTTCCTATTAGTCTAGATCTCGGGATCACCAATTTTGTTAGTGCATCCTCAGGGTGTAACATTATCCTACTAGAGGATATAGCGGGGTTAGCACCTCTCGGAGGATCATGTAATTTAGCACCTCTCGGAGGATCATGTAATTTATTTTTTTTCTTAAAAAAATAAAAATAAAAAATTTAATCTTTACATGTATATTTCATAATTAAATTTACATATTTAAATTACATAAAAATAACTTGTTTGATATTAGAGAAATTGGTCATTTTTTAACTAGTACAGGGATAACGGGTGCAACCCAAACGGATCAAATTAGATGGCCGCCACTCCCCGGCCGCAATCCGGCCGCAAAATGCCCCGGCTTCGCCGGTCCGCATCTAACTGGACTCCTTACGACCGTCCTACTCCAACTTTCCTACGCAATTCCAGTCCTGCAAGTCCTAATTGGCTCTCCAAACTCGTCTTCTCTCCTACTCGTTTGATTGCCAGTGGCGCTGGAAAAGTCCTGGCCTCCGTTTTCTCTCCTCATTATGCGTCTTCTTCTTCTTCGGACGACGATTCCGCTTTTTCTGGTATGCTTTGCCCTCTGTGTACTTGCTTGAGGGCTTTGATGCGTACCTAATGAGATGCACCATTTTTTCTTAATTGGGGGAATTTAGTTACTTGTCTGATTTCTATTAAATAGTCAATGTGTTTGCATTTCCATTATGAGCTTTATTGAGTTGCTAATGGTAATTGATGCATTATAATGATGACTTGTGGTTTATGGCCTGTTGTGCATATTATACAATTTCATGTTTCAACTTTTGTAGCTGATGATATGGATGATGTCAGCAGTGATGTTCCTCCTGTCTCATCTCAAGGTGCTGGTGGTTTGGAAAAGGTAGTATGCACAAGTCACACGTTGCATATCTCTGTTTAGCATTGTGAGTTTTCAGATACTTTGCAAACTGATCTATCAGTATATGTGAGTTCTGGGTGGGACTGCATCAGTGCAGTGTGTGTTTGCTTGTTGATAATAGGAACAATATGCAATATAATTACATCAAAAATTCAAAATTTTCTCAGATATTTTCTTGTTCACTTTCTACCCAGCAAATTGGTTGTACTAAAAGTTAAAGACTAGTGAGTTTGTTATCCATTTTAAGTCCTGCACTTGTATGCCTTGATATATAAATGTAATTGGTATTTGATCTTAGTTTTGTGCTAAAATTAGAAGAATCAGACATCGAACATGATCAATTGCTCCCGAGCTTTAGAATGGAAGAATGATACAAAGCGTGTAATTGAACAACTTCTGATGAGGGAAACCTTCACAAGGTGATCTATAATAGTATTCTCCTTTGTTATAGTTTGCCTGGATTTTTCTTTGTTATCTTATCGCATGCATTGTCATTTCTCATTATTTTGTATGGATCACTTGAAAACTTTCAATGCTTTCACCTATATCTTAGTCAAGCTTTTGGTTTAGAATGTACATTTGGTGTTTTTCAGATATCATGGTGTGGGAAAATGTAATATGTATAATTATGTCTAGATTTTGTGGGGATTATGTGCACAAAATTTGGTACTAATTATGTCCATAAACTTAGGATAGAGTATCCCATAAATCATAGGTTCTAACAAATTTGTACATCTATTAGTTAGAAATGAATAAAATTTCCCCTTCAGATTCTGTCATTTCTGTCATGGTATCAGAGTTGTAGGCTTTCTTAGAATTGAAACCTTCGGTTGTTTAGTCATTCCTTCCCTTGTACTCTGTTTTTTTGATATCGGAACAGAGTATTTTTGCCAGCCTTCATTGTTGGTTATTTCTACTTCCTGTGAAAGGCCTTAATTGCCTAAACAAAAGGTTTTTAGCAACAGCTACATCCTAATTAGAGGAGGTGGTTACCGAACAACTTGGAGAACTCCAAAGAACACTCATGGTGTAGCCACAAGTTATGTACGACTCAGCTATGGTGGCTAGTGACAGCAATAAGTTGTCCATAAACATGGAAAGAGCATCCTTCTTTAAGATTGGAAAGACTATTCAATCAAAGGCTCAAAACTGTGACAATTGGTGGTGCACTTATTGCAAGAAGGCATGCCATACACATGAAAAATGCTGGAAACTTCATGGAAAGCCTCCAAGCAAAGAGTGAGGAAAAAAAGGAGAGCAATCAAGGAGCAAAGCCCAAGTTCATGTTACTCCAGCAAAAAAATAGTGAATTAACACCGCAAGAGCTAAGCAATCTCAGCCATGAAGAGATTGAGAGGTGAGATCACTTATTAGCGACCCTAATCACCCATCAAGTACCTGTTCTTTGGAACATTTAGGTTAGTTTTCATTCTCTATTAGATTAAATTCTCAAGTACAACCTTTTCCAACACTTGGGTCTTGGACTCTAGAGCTACCGACTATATGACTCATTCACTAAATGTTTTTTTCACCTATTCATGTCCTAGTAGTAGAAAAATAGCTATAGTTGATGGCTCTTTGACAACTATAGCAGGTGGGAGATGTTAATAAGTCCACTAATCCTAAGAAATGTCCTTCATGTCCCTAAATTATCCACAAACCTTATTTCTATACAAAAAATCACTCAAGATTTATGTTGCAATGTGGTTTTTCTTCAAAGTTATTGTGTATTTAGGACAAGGATTCAGGGAAGATGATTGGATATGCTACAAAATAGGTTGGCCTCTTGTACCTTGAAGCACTGAGTTAATCAAACATTTTAAAGGGCAAATTACCTCATTCTTCGATTTCATAATTTATTTCCTCCAATAAAGAAATAATTTGGCTTCATCATTGTCGACTTGTACATTCATCTTTTAGGATTATTAAAATTCTATTTCCTTCTCTGTTTAAAAGTTTAGGTGTTGAACATTTTTATTATGAAGTGTGTGACTTGCTAAACACAAGTGTATACTATTTTCAATTAGTAATAAAAGAAGATCTACTCCTTTTTATCTCATTCACAGTGATATTTGAGGCTCTGCTCCTATTCCTAATGTCTCCGGGGCAAGATGGTTTGTCTCATTCATTGATGATTGTACTCGTGTCACTTGGCTTTTTCTTCTCAAACACAAATTTGAGTTTAGTACTGTTCTTCCAAATTTTGTTCTATGGTTAAAAACCAATTTGGAGTCCACATCAAAAGGGATTATTTTAATCAAATCCTAACTCCATAATTTCAAAAGGAAGGAACAATCCACGAGTCTTCTTGCGTCAGTGCCCCACAACAAAATGGGATAGCAAAAAGAAAAAACTATCATCTCCAAGAAACAACCTGAGCCTTTTTGTTTCAAAACAATAAGCCTATTTTTTTTTTTGGGGCAAGCGGTTCTTACAATTCATCTCATAAATCGTTTTCCTTCTAGGATTTTAGAATTCAACAGTCGCATGGAAAAACTCTCAATCTTCTACCTTGCACCACAGACTACTAGCAATCTTGTTCCTAGAGTATTTAGGTGCATATTATTTGTCCATATTCGTAGTCAAAATCGAGGGAAACTAGATCCAAGGGCAACAAGATGTGTGTTTGTGGGATATTCACCCACTCAAAGAGGGTACAGATGCTACCACCCTCCATCAAAAAGGTTCTATGTCTCAAGGGATGTCACTTTTCATGAACAAGAGTCTTACTTCAAAAATCAGTCTCTTCAGGGAGAGAATTCGACAATGGAAGATAAGGATAAAGATTTCTTACTTGACATGTCATTTTCATGCCAGAAAATGAGCATATAGATATTCCCATATATACGCCTAAACCTACACTACCTGAACTTGAACCTATTGTTGAAGAAGTGAGACAACCTGAACTTGAACCTGCGCCTGCAATTGAAAATTCTCAAGAAAAAACAGGTTATGCTTTTGAAAATGTGAGATTTGGCAAAGGACAAGTGTTTGCAAGGGAGAAAAAGGTTGCTTTAGAATCTATGGAAGTCCAAGATTCCAATCTAAATCTTCAGAATGAGGTAACAATTTCTAATCCTTTATTGCAAAATGAAAATGCGTTTAAGGAGAATGATGAGAACTATGATTTTCTTATTGCTATTAGAAAAGGAATGAGAGAGTGCAGAAAAAGACCTTTGTATCCTCTTGCAAATTTTTTGTCTTTTAAAAATTGTTCACCATGCCATAAAGCCTTTCTTATTTGTTTGAACACAATTTTCATCCCTACCACCTTATCTAAGGCTTTGTTCAATGAGAAATGGAAGCAAGCTATGAATGTGGAAATGGAGGCATTGGAGAAAAATAAAACTTGGGAGTTGGTGAAGTTGCCAGCTGGGAAGAAACCGATAGGATGTAAATGGGTGTATACAGTTAAATATAGAGTAGATGGATCAATAGAAAGATACGAGGTAAGGTTGCTAGCCAAGTGATATACTCAAACCTATGGAATTGACTATTGAGAGACTTTTGCTCCAGTTGCAAAGTTGAATACTTTTAAGACTTTTATTGTCATTTGTAGCTAATTATAATTGGGAATTACAGCAATTTGATGTAAAAAATGCATTTTTACATGGAGAACTAGAAGAAGAAATTTATATGGAGGTTCCACCAGGTTATGGAAAGAAATTGGCTACTCATACTGTTTGTAAATTGAAGAAGGCCTTTATGGGCTCAAACAATCACCACGAGTATGGTTTGGAAGATTCGCAAGAGTTATGACGACTATGTGATACAAACAAAGTCAAGGGGATCATGCATTGTTTGTTAAACACTCGTCTATAGGGGGATTCACAATTCTCTTGGTGTATGTTGATGATGTGACAGGCGATGATGTCAAAGAGAGAGAGATCTTAAGTCAACATCTATCTAAAGAATTTGAGATCAGGTACAAGGGAGGCTGAAATGTTTTCCCGGAATTGAGGTTGGTCACACTAAGTAGGGCATTTTTATCTCCCAATAGAAATACGTCACAGATCTTCTGAAGTAAATAGGTAAAACAACATGCAAACTAGTAAGTACTCCAATAGATTCAATTATTAAACTTGGAATAGCAGAGGAAGATACTGTAGTGGATAAGGGACTATATCAACGCCTAGTAGGAAAACTCATTTATTTGTCTCATAGATGACCGTAAATAGCATATGTATTTAGTGCGATTAGCCAATTCATGCATAATCCAAAGCAAGTTCATTTGCAAGCAGCTCACCATGTGTTACAATATGTCAAAAGAACACCAGGGAAAGGTATTATGTTCAAAAGGAACGGAGGTTTAGCACTTGAGGTATACACAGATACTGATTATGCTGGGTCGATTGTTGATAGAAGGTCGAACATTGGATATTGCACCTTCCTTGGTGGTAACCTTGTGACATGGAAAAGTGAAAAACAAAATGTGGTAGCACGATCCAATACAAAGGCTGAATTTCGGGCAATGGCTCAAGGTGTTTGTGAACTACTTTGGTTGAAGAATATTCTAGAAGATTTGAAGATCAAGTGGGACGGGCCAATGGGACTCTACTGTGATAACAAGTCTGCCATCAATATAGCTCACAACCCTGTACAACATGATAGAACAAAACAAATCGAAGTTGATAGACACTTTAACAAGGAGAAGTTGGAGAATGGGTTGATTTGTACACCTTATGTGTTTACACATAATCAGCTTGCAGACGTACTTACCAAAGGGTTAAGCAAACATTGTATCCAAGCTGGGAATGGCCAATACTTATTCACTAGCTTGAGGGGGAGTGTGGGAAAATGTAATCTATATAATTATGTCCAGATTTTGTGGGGATTATGTCCGCAAAATCTGGTACTAATTATGCCCATAAAATTAGGATAGAGTATTTCATAAATCATGGGACCTAACAAATCTGTACAAATTTATTTCCTATATTGTACTAGGTTTTAGTGTGTATAAAGCTAATGTATGTTTATTAGTTAGATACGAACAAAATTTCTCCTTCGAATTCTGTAATTTCTGCGGATTTCTGTTTATTTATGTCTTTTGTTAACCATTGTTTAATATATAATTCTAATTAGCATTCACCTACATGACCAGGGAAGAATGTGATAAGCTAATGCATATTATAAAATCAAGAATGGTGGGTTCTCCTGTCCATGGCAGTGCAGAAGTTGAGAGACAAAGTGAGATACGTGAATAGCATTGTTTTTTTTTTTTGTGTGTTTGGTAGTTGACAAATACAATATGACCGATCATCTTACTCTTACGCAGATGTCAACAAGTCTGATCTCCACAAGACAGCTGTTATGGAGGCTAAGAAATGGTTAGAAGAGAAGAAATTGCAGTCAAATTCAAAGTCCACATTAGAGGATGGAACCTGCACTTTCAACACTGAGATACTCCCACGTGTTAGTAGTTCTTTCCAGAGAGATATCTCCTCCTTAGAACCTTATTGCTATGATTATTCTTGTGGTTGCTCTAGATTATATAGTTGTAGGTCTGTTTCTATTTTATTTTGACCTTGATTTTAGCAGTTAAGAATAAAAATATAAGTTGCTATTATGCTTTTCATTCTTGCCTATCCAATTGGATCTGTAACTCATGCCGAATACTGAAGGTTACTCATTACATCTTAGCTTGTTCATGTATCCTAGGGTATTATGAAAAGGTATATGTGGAACTACATATAACAATCATTATGCTAGATATTTATCTAATTTGATGCGCTTGTCTGCTGAGCAGGTATCTGATAATGAAGAAGGTTCCCCTGTGAATTTAGCCAAATGTTATATGCAGTCACGCCCTCCTTGGGCATCTCCATCTTTGAACCATACCCAATGCCGCTCTGCTTCACCATCAGGTGTACACCTGTTTAAAGAGAGTACATTATTCTTATTGGGCAGCAATTCTGCATCCATATCCAAGGTCCCATTAGTGGTCTCTCTCTCTCTCTCTCAATTTTCACTTTAATCTATTGTATATCTATGTCTGGGGATACTATCTAGTGGACAGGTTTGTGTGTGTGTACACATATATAAAGCAAGAAACTGACATTAAATACATGGAGGCGTGCACTCATGCACTTGGCTGCCTGCTGAGGAATGTCTTTCCTACCATTTATGTGGATATTTGGAAATTAATGTTGATTTAGTTTCTTTGGCTACTCCCCAATCTTTTGGAAGATGAATTTATAATGATGAAGTATGATATAGATAATTCTTTGGGGGATTAAATATATTAAGGGGATTGTTGTGAATTCCTTATTTGTGTTCTTGTCATCAGGATTGCAAATAATTCTATATATGTTATTTGGCTTAGTTTTCTAAATTGCACTAACAAATAAACTAAAAGAAAAGACTAGGGAAGTCTACAGCGTATTGGAAGTAATTTAATATGTGAATGGACTGAGGACATCAAAACTAGGAAGAAATAGAAATGAGGAAAGTGTGTTTTTCCGGTTGTAATTTAATATGTGAATGGACTGAGGACATCAAAACTAGGAAGAAATAGAAATGAGGAAAGTGTGTTTTTCCGGTTGTAATTTAATATGTGAATGGACTGAGGACATCAAAACTAGGAAGAAATAGAAATGAGGAAAGTGTGTTTTTCCGGTTTAATAGTTGCATGGGTTACATTAGGATTAATTTTCCTTCAATGCTGACATTTTTATGATGGTTCATTTTACAAAACTTCAATGCAGCTGACCAGGGATTCCCCTATTAGTGGTTCATGGAAATTTCTTGATGAAATACGAAGTAAAGTTAGATATAAAGCAACTGAGGAACTCCTCAATTCTCGATCATCTTCAAAAATTGATTGGTTTGCATCAGCTTCAGACTATAAAAGGAGCCTTCCTTTCTTGTTGGACGACAAAGCAGAAGCTGGTGTAGGATGTAATATAAACTATTCTAAGCAATTAATTGATACTCCTTTACTCTTTCCTAGTCATGTAGCATCAGGTGACTTACCAGCTGTCCTATTATTCTTGTCTGAGAGACTGTTGATTCCTTTATTCTTGTTTAATCTGCCCGTATGTTGAATAATGAGAGATACTAATTTTATAATTTCACTTTCACATATTGTTCAAGATGATGGGTTGCAGAATGATGCAGTTTTATCAAATCCAGTTGCTTCTAATCCTCAGCAGAATGAGGTATTCAAGTAATGAAGTTGGGAAATGGCATAGATTAAAATCACTTTGTTATATTTCTAATATGTGATAATTACTTATTAATAATTGAGAAGAAAATTAGATTTTTACAGAGATTTGTTTACAGTTAAAATAAAGTGTCTTATGCTTCTGTTAACATTTTGTGGAGGACCTTGGACCTGTGCAGATTGTTGAAGAAAGAGGAGGTTCTTTTCTTATATCTTTTTTGTCTTTGTTTTAGTAACAAATTAAAACTGTCTGATTGACTTGTGAAATGGCGCAGAGGGAAGGTCGAAGCTTAGACAAACACTTCAACCCTCAGAATATATGCCGTTCATATTGGAAAGGTTGGCTTCCCGTAAAAGATTGGTGATCTATTCTTTTTCATTTTATCTTTTTCGGGACTCCTACTCTTCTCTTTTTTTCCCCTAAAATCCATGTGGCATAGTCAGCTCACAATTTGCTTGATGACTCCTGCATGTCATTGCTTATAGTGCCACTATTGCTGCTATTGGACCAAAGAACGCTGTTGGGAACATCCAACCCCTGAGCTCCGTGGTGGGAGACTCTAATCAGAGTAAGAGTCACACCTGGCAGTCTTAAGAGATATTACAACTATTGGAATCACGCCAATAGGTTTCTAGAAATCACTTCTAGAATTTAGGAACTATTCTTAATTGTCTAGGAAGTACTTTTAGAGAAAGAAAGCTTTAAACTTGAAAAATCATTCTTATCTTCTTTGAAATACTCAAAACACATAATAATGTATATAATAAAAGAAAACCTAACTCTAACCAAATGGGAATTTTAACTAAACTTCCAAAATATAAACAAAACCCTATTTTAACAATGACTCATTATTTACTAATGGATTTTAATTTCACGGAAAAACTAAAATAATATATTTTCTAACAATCAAAATTAGTTAGTTAGAAAATAAAACAAAATTTTTATTCTTCATCAATGTTAAGGTATTTATCATTTGGTGTTCCTAACCTTGGAAATGAACCACACCACAAACTAGGATACAATGCACGACTGCATATCCAAGTGCATCCATCTAAATTGGCGTGTTGTTTTAGTATATCAAAAAGATTTGACAGTCTGCTGAAATGGAGTTTCTCGCTTGCCTTGGAATTGTCTGCTAGTATAACCATGCTTTTGTTCTTATGGTTTCTTTTGCATTAGCAGATCCAAGAGTCAACAAAAAGGGTTGTTCAACATCAAAAGATATTGCTGAAAGGGTTGATGCGGTTGCTGCTAATGGTTTCCCTTCTCCAGGCTCAAGGTAACTTGTGGCTGGCCATTTTTAATTATGATATGGTTTTGTTTATGCTTGATATAATCAATCCCTTTTCTTTCAGTTTGTCCACAGGACACAAGAGAGATCAAGACTCTAGGCCGTATGATGGGGCGCTCAACCAACCTGACTCCAACATTGACAATATTGAAAGAAATGCTTTTGATGACGAGAACTGCAAGCTGTTGAGTGAAGGTTCTGTTGACGTTCCAATTATGTCTGTGAATGAAAGTGAGGTGCAATGTCTCAATGAGATTAACAGTGTGGCCAGTGGGTCCCAAACAAGTTCGAGCATGCATCATGAACAGATTTTGCCAGCCCTACCGCGGCAAAGTTTGAAAAGGAGCGCTTCTGGCAAGAGCACTGAGAAGCAGCAAGGTAGGCAAATGACCAGATATAGTAGGAGAGTAAAGGGACGTGGTAAATAGTGAGGCTTTCCGTATTTCTCTGTATTATTAACACGTAAACTAGACAAAACCAGAAAAGAGGGAAGAATAGCGGCATGAGAGGGCATTAGGTGTCCGTTTGTGATTTTAGGTATTGATGCTTCTATTTGGGATTTGATCCACGGAATTCCTTGTACCATGTCTTCGTCAGATCAGAACATTTGTAAACTTTAGAGTAAATTCTCTCTCCTTAATCGCATAAATGCTGAGCTGGTGGAATTTATTGTTTCCCGTCCCTTTTCGTGTTAGATTGTTGAATATTTGCATCAGTAATAACGTTTGTTCGTACATTTTTAGTTGGTTTTTTTTTTTTTTGACAGGAAAGTGGCAGTACATTTTTAGTTGGTTATTTAAGGCTAAATAAATTGTTTTATATTGGAAGTTTATGTATTGGTAAGAATCGAAACGGTTTTAAGCACAGCTTTTCATTAATTATGGCAGGAGAGGAATCACGGAAGATTCCAAGGGAAGCAAAAGAATTCATACACTTTTCATCTCCAACATCATATACAAAGATTAAACAGCATCTGTGACCAATCTCAATAGCCTTAATTTATCCAGCATTGTTGGGGTTTGGTTTACACTAAGCTATTTATTCCTTTGTAAAATGTTTTGGGCTTCTTCAATAGTTTCCTAGACATCCCAGATAGCTCCTTTCGACCAAAAGTTCTTCTTTTATTAGTGTTAGAAAATTGTCCTTAATTGTGTGCTTGTCTAGCTTGTAGTAGTCTACACACATCTGCCATGAGTTGTCCTTCTTGACAAGGATGACTGGTGAAGCGTAAAGACCATAGCTGTGTTAGATGAACCATTGATTCATCAAGTCCCTTGTGGATTGTTCAATGACATCCTTTTGAGCTCCCTAATATCTATATGGCCGGATGTTAACTTCTCAGATTCTCTGTCTCATTTTTCATGTACCAATTCTGTCTCATTTAATCTCAACTATTTATTTATGTGGGACTCATTAAAAAGGATGGTTGAGATTAAATGGGACAGAATTGATACATGAAAAATGGGACAGAAGATCATGCCCTTGAATAGCTTTCAGATGAGTCTAATGATTGTGTTTTCAATCAGTGGAAGTTCATTTGATTCCTAAAGAATTACCGCGAAATCTGACAAAATCTTATTGATTTTATCAAACACACTTCATTGCTCATCCTTCTCTCTCATCTATTGCAATTGGTATTCGATTGGAAATGTCAATTGCATCATGAATAATTGTCCACTTTTTGGACGTTGTAATGTTTTTTCGAACTCCTTGCATGAGATGACTCGTGATCTCCCTTCGGGGTTTCCATTCAACGTCACTATCTGACCTTCCTAGTTGAACGTCATCATCCATTCCTAGAAATAACATAGCACGTAATTTAGTCCTACCAACTACTAGACTCCTGTATAACATCACACCCTCCAAACGATAGAACTAACGCATTCATGGCGAATTGAGTTCTTTGCATTGTCCATGTGAAATTCTCGCAACATGATCAACACTCCAACCATAGTCCCCCACCCATTGTGGTAGAAATAGGTTTTATATCTCGAATGTCACAGTTGCCCTTCCTTACAATCAATATATCCATGAAATTATGAGTTATCATTGTCGACTAGTATGTCGATTACCCTTCTTCGATGCATTCACACTAATCTCATATGTTTGAATTCCATTTATCCTGACAACCTCATCATTGCTTGCATTGAAACATTAGGACAATCAACCTCCCTTTGAGTTTCCTCATACTCCTCCCCATCTTCTTCTAGGACTACCTTTGCGTTGTCTTTGTCTCTAGAGACCATATAGAACTATGATTGTTTTTCTTGCACTTGTAGCTTGGACTGTACTTATCCAAAAATAGAGTCATCACCCTCGCTTACTTTCGAACTCCTTACTATGGATGTGTTTAGAAGGTTTAAAAGAGTTTACTGCCAATGCACACGTTGTAGTTGTTGGTGTAGGTAGTATTCTCTCTGTGGTTGAACTTCTGTTTATATGTGTTGTTTGCTGCAATCTCGGAGCTGCGCTGTAATTCCCACTATTGCTTATGTTTTTTATTGTGTTTCCTCGACCGAGCATAGTGTTCCCATTAGCCATCACTATTGCTTCTTTCTTTGGAGCCAACATGTACGCCTGATGTAAAGAGTGGGATTCGTGTAGCCTTATTGTTACTCCAATTTCAGATTTGAGACCCTTCAAGAAAAATTTGATCAAATATTCTTCTGACAGTGACAACCTACTTGAAAGATGGTCGAACTGAGCGCAGTACTCCATCACTGTTCCATCCTGTTTCAATTCTTTAAAATCTTCCATTAGGTCGTCGATGATTTATACATCGAATCACTACTTGTGTGCCCTAGTGAACTCATCCCAATGTACCATCTTTGGTTTATTACAGTTCTTTATATATAGTCGATATCACTCCTAAGCTCGCTCATCCCTATGAAGGATTGCCACACTCACCTTTGTCCTTTCTAGGGTTTGATCCAACTGAAAAAATTTGTTCACAATGATGAAGCCATAGTTAAATGCTCTCATTGTCAAATGTTGGGAACTCGATCCAACTCAATCTTGTAAGAGTTACGTTTTCATCCTTCTCCTGCAAGGATTGCTTACTTTAAGGGGTAGGTTATGACAGGATAGAAGTCGTAGTTCTGAGTTCCACTCCTTGCCAAAAATTGCACGAACATGGTTTTCAGCTCTATTGCATCTTTCTCCACCTTTTTTTTCTGTTTTGAGATTCTAAAAATAATTATTCATTTTTGACCTGTGCTTCTATCAAGTTCTTCACACATTCTTTGATTTGACGTAATTTAGCACCACTTGTTCCTTCTTCCATTAATCTCCATAACCTACTGCTTTGATACTAATTGTTGTATTGTTGTCCGTAATGTTGTCTGTATAGTACAAATGAAGAGAGGAAGAGAGAGAGAAAAAAAGATTTCCATAATCACAAGAGAATCTTTGAGAGGGCAAATAACTTATTTCTATTTTTGCATGCTCTTTATAATAATATCGTAATGTTTAAATACAGTGATAAAAGGACTACAATTGGTGCTGAATTAGGATTACATTCATAGATCTTTTATTTAAACGACACGTTTCATGTGTAATAACTAACACTATCATTCTATTAGTTACTTAAACTTTCCCGCGGCTCAGGTGTCTTCTTCGTTAATTTCTGCAACAATCTCAAACTAATAAGTAGATTGATAGTGATTATTTTGAGACTTAATTCTACTATCTGCTACCTTAATTCTACTATCTGCTACCTTTAGTAACTACTTAGGATTTAGAATATAAGATAAGAGAGAGATAATAAACACAATTGACAGAGAAAGGTAGTGATAATTATTCATTAAGTTCTCCATAATTCATTATAACTGGTTTTAAACAACAATTCTGATGGTTGAATGTAATTCAATGCGATAATTACATGTTTTCTCTCCATTTATCATATTACATTTACTCCTTATCTTTCAAATGATGTGTGCCATATAATCTTTCTCTCGCATGTCATTGTTTATAGCATTCACTATCATCCCAGACATTGTCATATATTTTATGATATCCCATATCAATATCTCCCCCATTGATAACCTTATACACAAGGTTGAGATCTAGATATCATTGTTCCAACTAATATCAGAAGCATCAGCAGATGACTATTGAACCAAAATTTGCACCTCAGGGTGATCGCAATGATTGCTATCATAAAAACTTAGTCACTAAAGTAGGAATGTTGGCCCCTGAAATTTTTTTTATTAAGCATGATTTGATTAATGGGAGGTCATGATGAGTTAAATTATGTTGACATTAATTAATGTAGTAGCATTAATTAGGTTAGGTGGTATGAGTTAAT
>JAOQMQ010000196.1:17143253-17164502 GCA_027563845.1 Erythroxylum subrotundum
TGAGGGTTCAATGAAAGAACTTTTTGAGGTCATATCCACGCTCAGGGTTTCATGGTTCGCAAAGGGATTGGGCTCCGAAAGCGGGGTCCAACACTGTCAGCGTGAAACGCAGACGTTGCCTACGTTACACGGACGTCGTCTGCGTGAAATGCAGATATGGTCCATGTTTTTCACAAAGACGTTAGACGTCTTGGAGCCATGCGTCTTCTTCATGCTTCACTGTCGTTTTTGTATCTTTTTCCAGTTGTCCATCTTCATTCACTATTCTTTGCATTTTTTTTCTTCTTCTTTTAATTTTGTTCTTGTCTTTTAATTTTCTTCTTCTTGCTCCATGAAGACAAGTAAAAATTAATCTTCAGAAAATGGCCAAAATATAGAGCTTCGACCCACTTTAACTTCTTTACTTCCGAATTGTACCTAAAATCACATATGTGTCAAAGTGAGTATCTTAAGCAATTTCATGTCGTTAATCACTAAGTTTTATGAAATAATTAAACAATTAATTAAGCACATATTAATTTCCCCCACACTTAGCTTTTGGCCATCCTTGGGCAAAACATCCAAATTAAGCTCAAAGATCCGAAACATTTACTCAATTCCCATATTTTCCAAAACTATATAATCATAACCAAAGATGAATGAATTTCAAAAATGATAGCAGGAATTCAACATTCAATGCTTCTACTCATGATCAATCAACAAGCATCATCTTCGGAAACCGAGCAATCTAATGGTAGATTCAGAAAATGTGTTTAAGTAAATTATATCTATAGGTACACTTAATACCAGTTATGCTCATGTCAATCCACAACTTTGCATAACATTTCATTTCTCCACCACTAATGTTCACATGTAAAATCATGGATTAAAAGACTTTTCAAGGTTGTAATGTAGTCAAAGGTAAGGTTGGATGTATTTGGGTTAAGTAGCATGAAAGTCATCAAAGCTAGTGCAACACTCATCAAAACTGGGTACCGTCAGCTATGACGAATTGCAGCATTTATATTTCACAACCCTATTCAACTCTCATCCACAAACCACATGAAGCATATACCAATCTGAAGGAATCAATCATACAATTTGTGCCAACAATACATTGAAATCACAAGAGTAAGCATTCCAAGCCAACATCTACCTCATATTCAAGATACTCAAATAACACATTCATTACAACTCTAGGAAGATGCATTAACCATAAACAACTTTTCAACACATATGCAATTCCTCTTTGATACATTTATTTAAACAATTCTTTCTCTTTCTCTTTCTCTTTCTTTCTTTCTTTTTCACTTTCTTTTCTTTTCTCTTTTTTTCTTTTCTCTTTTCTTTCTTTCTTGTCCTTATAAAACTTAAAATAAACTACATCAACATGAGAATTTCAATGATAAGACATAACAAAACATCTCAACATTAACCAATCCACACATATGTACACCCCCACACTTACACTTTTGTACATCCACAATCTCACCAATCACAAATGTTCCACTAGCTTTATAACTTGGGTAGGACATTTAGTTAAGTATAAAGCATGTAATATGGTTGATACAAAAAGAAGTGCTAATAAGGCTCAAAGGGGCTTATTAAAAAGGAAAATCATATAATAGGTAGGCTATTTGGCTAATGTAGTTCGGAAAAGCAAAGAATGACTAATCATATCCATGTTAATGTATGTGATAAAATGTGGTCTCGAATAGAAATTTAACGTAAAATCGGGATGTACATATCATGAAGGTCACACATTATCAAAATGCAATGAGACTGATATGGATGTGTCAGTCAAATAAGGCTCAAAATCTCATCGACTTTGTCTACCATTAGTCACGACTCTTCTAAAGATAATGCATATAGACTAATCACAAGAGTCAAAATACATGCCAGAATTGCTATGAAATTCTCTAGTCAATCCACACTCTAATCACGACTATATAATCCCAGAAGTAATAGAAAATGAGAAAATGTTTGTTTCATTTGTTTTATTCTTTCTCTCATTTTGATTGAAAACGTAAAAACAAGTAAAAGAAACAAATTCAAAAACACACATGTATATAAAAAGTAATGCGAAAATGTAAAGGAAAATAAATTTACTTCCCTTGGGTTGCCTCCCAAGAAGTGCCTTTGTTTGGGGTCGCTGGCTCGACTCCTTCTTCTCCTCACATGACGAAATTGTGATCTTCAGGTGTCACATACAGCTCCTCCATGTGAAGTAGTTTCGAATAGGGCCTTAGTTGATCATCATTCCCATTCAGCATCTTCCTTATCCTCAAATTCTCAATCTTGACTGAATCCATACACTCCGAAAATATTTCGAACATCTCTTCACCTTTTTCTTCATCATTTAATTCCTCCAATCTATTATGTAAAGGTAAAGAGTTAGTCTAAAAAATAATCATAGACTCAGTACTTACCTCTGAGCTAAAAGATATGTCCCTATCGGCTGCGAGCTCCTTCTCAACTTCTTCGACACAAGCAATTTGTTGAGGGTTAACCTCAAAATTGTCAAAGTCTTCATCACTTTGTAAAGTTTCCACACAAATGTCCATGGGGTACACCTCGGGCTGATACGGCTGCTCTTCTTCACTTTACTGTTCCAATTGATTGATATCTCCCCATCGAGGCAATGCATCTCGCTGGAATTGTAGAGCATCTTGTTAGATTTGCTGTACACCTTACTGAAACAGCTGCTACATATTCTATTAGAACTGTTGCATATCCTATTGTAGGCTTTGTTGAAATTGGAGATTGTTAGCAATCAAAACATTCATCAATTCTTCCAGAGATGTAGCTGAGTTTTGACAAGAAGCTTCTGGTTCACTCAGGAATTGTTGTGTGTCCTACAAACTATCATGGAAGTAATTCTGATGATTATCCTATCCATAACAAAAGTTAGGTTGATCAGTCTAAACATTATTATAGGATTAAGAATATGAGTAATAAAAGAAATTACCTCCGTCTATATCGAATTTTTTTAACAAACAAATAAAAATGAAAAGATCACGAAATAACTGAAAAGAAATTAATAATGAACAAATATATACAAACACACCAATTAAATCACAAACAAAAACTAAAACACCGCACTCCCTGGCAACGACACCAAAATTGACCTCGCGTTGTAACGCTAGTTAAAATAAAATAACTATACTGCTACTATAACAGTAATGAGTCTAGGTCGATCCCATAGAGAGTGTGTGCAAAGTTTATGAAATGAAAGTAACTGATGTTTAGGTTTAACGAGGAGTTTTGGATTTTTTGAAAGAAGAAAATAAAATGAAACTAACTAATAAAAACAAATTAAAGAAAACATGTGAAAAATGATAAAAGTGGAGAATTCGGTAGGGACCCGGTTCTTTGGTTCAATCTCGGCCTACACCCTAACTAAGCATATTTCATTGATTTGTTATTCTTTAACCTCTCCCAACTATTAATTGTGGGTTAATAATTAACCTGAGTTTCCCCTTAGGATTTGCTTAATCAAGATACAATTGTTAATTAAACCTGACTAATCAAGGCAGTAGCATTACGAATTAGAAAAACTGATTAATCAAGGCAACAACTACATACAATGCGTCATTTAACCTAGGTCATATTATCCCTAATGATTACAAATCATTAATCGCTACATATGAATTTCAACATAATAATTACGGATTATATCAAAATTCTAGCAATGGGTTTACAATTAAATAATTCAATGAATGCATTAAATTCATCTTTTAACAAAACTCAATGGGTTCATACACAAATAACAAACAATAACAAAAATCCGATTATCCATACACAATACCCAAATCAATTAACAGAGGATAGCACAATCAATTTCTAATGAGAGAAAGAAACAACAAAACAATAAAAAATACTTAATATTTTAGCCCCTATTGATAACCCTACCAAAGACCCCTTATCACTACGTCTCCACTCCTCTCTCACGCAGCTCTCTTCTCTTTCCCTATTCACTGATTTGACGAATTAAGTTTGTGGTCCATATCCACTATTCACGTCTCACTCCCAATCTCTATTTCACACTCTTTTCTGCCACCCCCTCCTCCTATAGCTTGATGTGACGAATAAGTATATATAGACCACGTTACTATTAACTTTAAAACCTTGCAACCATTTGCTCTTGAAACGCACTTCCCGTTTACGTTATGCAGACTTCGTCTGCGTGAAACTTAGATATGTCCGCATTTTCACGCAGACGTTAGACGTCTTGGAGCCGTGCATTTTCTTCATGCTTCACTGTCATTTTTGTATCTTTTTCAAGCTATCCATCTTCATTCACTGTTCTTTGCCTTTTTTCTTCTTTTAATTTTTTCTTGTCTTTTAATTTTCTTCTTCTTGCTCCATAAAGACAAGTAAAAATTAATCTTCAAAAAATGGCCAAAATATGGAGCTTTGACTCACTTTAACTTCTTTGCTTCCGACTTGTACCTAAAATCACATACGTGTCAAAGTGAGTATCTTAAGCAATTTCATATCGTTAATTGCTAGGTGTTATGAAATAATTAAACAATCAATTAAGCACATATCACTCCTTTCTTAGGCACACATTGTCTAGTCCATTCGCTATCTAAAATAAGGTAAATAATACTCGCATCCAACAGCTTCACTACTTTCTTTTGGACCACTTTTTTCATATGAGGGTTTAGTCTTATTTGTCTTTCCCTTATTACCTTACAACCTTCATTAATGTTAATCTTATGCATCACCACATTAGGACTTATACCTCTTGTATTAGATATTTTCCATCCCATGGCTCTCGTCCTCTTCCTAATTGTTTCTACCACTCTTTTTTTTTTTTTTGCCTATCTAGGTAGTATAAAATTTCAATGAGTAAAGTATGACACTCACTTAAAAGGGTATACCTAAAATGTGTGGGTAAAGGTTTCAAATCAAGAGTAGATGGTTTCTCAATGGAGGTTGGCATAGGTGCTTCTATTCTCATTGAGATTTCTTGCTTTAATTCATTACCCAACTCCTTTTTCTCTAATTCTCTTTCGTCTTCTACTTTCTCAACATTGGTTCCTCATTATGGATTTCTTCTTACTCTTTTGTACACATTCATTATATCAATCTTCCAGTAAGAGTTGCACTCCTTCAGATTCTTCAACCCTTTATTCATTTTGAACTCAACTTGCTTATCACTAATCTGAAGAATTAATTTTCCTTTATGGACATATACCAACGCCCTTCCTATATTCATAAACGATTAATCAAGAATTAATGAACAGTTTTGATCCTTTTCAAAATCTAACTCAATAAAATCCACAAGAATAATAAACTAACTTTGACTATCATATCCTTTACCACTCCAAACAGTTTCTTTATAGATTGATTCGCCAACTGAATGAGCATGGAATTTAGTTCCCTAGCCCTAATTTCCTAAAAATAGAAAAATAATAAGATTAATACTTACACCTAAGTCACATAAGCATTTAGCAAATTCTAAATTACCAACTACGCAGAGTATGGTAAAACTACCTGAATCCTTCATTTTTGAAGGCATATTGCTAGTAATCATAGAGCTGTAACTTTCTGTCAATGAGATCATTTGGTTGTCCTCCCAAATCCACTTGTTTGATATGATATCGTTAAGAAATTTGGCGTACTTGGCATGTTCTTAAAAGCTTCTGCAAAGCAAAAGTTAAGTTTTAGTTGCTTCAATTTCTCTACAAACTTTGTAAATTGAGCATCAATTTGATTCTCCTTTAGCCTTTGTGGGAATGGAATCTTTGGAAAATATGGGGGTGGTGGGACATATTGTGGCTCCTCCTTCCTATCTTCCTTCCTATCTTCTTTCTCTTAGCTTTCTTCTTGGTAGGATTCAGCATTCTTCTCTATTGGTTCTTCTAACTCTTTCTCATTTCTAAGTGTGATGGCCTTCAATTACTCCCTTTGATTAGATTTTTTGTTTCTCAAGAGACTCCCCACTTTTTGTGTAGATAAAGCATTATCTAGTTGGCATACTTGAAACTCCAAAATATGGATGGAAGAAACATGATTATTCATAATTTGTTCAAACTTAGCTTCCATCCTCTTCTAACTCTCATCTTGTCTTGTTAACTATGAATTCAACACATCCGTTAACCTTTCCATTGTATCTAACGAACCAAGCTTATCATGTTGAAATCTTGGTGGGCCTTGTGCTATCATTTGGTTTCTCCATTATTAGGCCAAGGGAAATTCGAGTGGTTTTTTCACCTAGGATTATAAGTGTTAGAATAAGGGTTTTTACCACCCCAACATACAATAGCTCCCATATAATTGAGCTATTGTATGATGTTGCTCTCTACTAGAAAGCAATCAATTTTAATATGGCTTTCTTGACCGCATAGTTCACATCCATGTTGTATTACTCTAAGTGGGCTGGAAGAAGTGGCTTTCAAGCTGTTTAATTGTTTGGTCAAATTTGCTACTTTAACCTGTAATGTTGTCACTGAATCAGCAACAAGTACTACCTTTTGATATTTAAAGGTTGGTTATTATTTACTCCTCTCCGACATCCATAGAGAACTATTGTTTGCCATCTCCTTCAACAAGTCATGTGCAACATCAATTGTCTTCTTTATTAATAAACCTCTAGATATTACATCAATGGTACATTTAGTAGGTGGATTTACTCCATTATATAAGGTTTGAAAAATGAACTCCTTCCGTAATTTATGGTGTAGGTAGCTTCTTTGCAACTTCTTGAATCTTTCCCATGCTTTGTACAATGATTCCCCTTCATTTTGTTGAAATTTTGTTTTCCTTTATGATCCTTGTAGTCTTTGCTAAAGGGAAGTACTTAGCCAAAAAGGCTTGTACCAACTGCTTCCATATCGTCACATTTTCTAAGCTAAAAGAATTCAACCAGGCCTTGGCTTGATCTTTAAGTGTGATTAGGAATAGCCTCATTTTAGTTGCATCCTTTAATATCCCATTATACCTAAGCATGTCACATATCTCCGAAAAATTGGCCAAATAAGCATTAAGATCCTCATTGGTTAGTCTATAAAACTAGACATTAGTTTGTAGCATGCTCAACAGTGCTGGTTTAATCTCAAAAGTATTTGTTTGCACTAGTGGTCTTGTGATCCCTTGTTGATTAACATTGAACGTTTTCCTCTTAAATTCCATGACAGTTTTTTATTGTCCTTCTTGGTTCCCTTCTTCTACCATTGCTCTCTATAGTTTCTTGGCATCTTGCTTTTTAAATCTACCTCTCTTGCTTAGTGATGTTAAAAACTTGCATACCTAAAAGTTTGCTTTAACTCACAGTTGCTCATATTTTCATTCACCTACAATCACATAAGAAAAGCGTTAAAATCCTTAAATCGAAGTAACTTAAACTACATTAGATGCTAACTTATCAATCTTCGGTGATAGCGCCAAAAACTTGGAAGTTTAATTTAAACTTATCTATACTATAAGTTTACGGATCATATCTTATAGTATAAAAATTATCATTCCCGAAAGGAATGTATTATTCCCCTTAAAATTCTTATAAAACTTTGTTTAAGGTCAACAATATGATAATATAATGAGAAAATAAACTAAACTAAATAAAATTGATAATTGAATAATTGAACAAGCATTAGTGAAACAGTTGATTAATCAATGATAAAAACTTAGAAACTACATTTCCACTTTACATTCTTGATTTAAGACTAATCGACCCTGAATATCCAATAATTATGATTACCCTTTGTCGCAATCTAATCAAGTAATCCTAATTAAATAGATAGAAATTGAATTATGACCTCTCGATTTATTAAATCTCTTCTTAACTATCCAATTGGATTTGAAGCAGTCCTACGGGTAACTAACAAACATTTAGATCTCTCTTCAATTTCCTATTAGTTTCATTTTTATAGTTCCATTATGGTACTAGATGTTGCAATATAACACAATATAGATGATTCAACCTAATCTCCCAATTCAAATTGAATATAAAATAATAAACATCATAAAGTATACTCTCTTAAATCAAGAATGTAAAAGTTTAACAAATAATTCGAGAGTAATCCCTAAATTAAGTTTACCAATCCATATCCAACATATATCCCAATTGATTCATTGTTAATATCCAAAAGGAAGGAAAAGAAAAGAGTAGATGTTTGAATTCATAATGTCTTTTCATCTTTTTCCTTGAGATGAAAAATTTCGTAGCTTGTGTTCTTTAGAAGTTTGTCTCTTGGATCTCTTCTTTTTTATGTTTCTATCCATCTCTTTGATGATTTTCCCTTCCTTTTTATACTCTTGGTCCTCCTAGGGTTCTTTCTAGGGTTTCTCTAGTTATTTTTGTTCCAAAAATAGCCTCGAATCATCAAAAGTATAAAAAATCTAGCGATATAGAAATCTACCTCTTGCATGATTGTCCACAACTTCCTCCACAACCTCTCTATCATGATTGTTCATAATATGCATGATCTTGACAAAGACTTCACCAAAGCTCCTGCTGCCTTCACGCCTGACTTCTTTTTCTTTTAAGAAAGAGAAATCTTGAAAAATCCATCAATAAATGATAAATCCCATGATATAGATGATAGGATAGGGATAAGGCATTCATCTTGATAGAGAATAAGGTAAGCTTTGATGAATAAAAGAAGAATTGGTAGAAATTACCATGCACAATCATAACAGAGATTTCACTAAAACTCCTACTGCCCTCATACGATCGTTACCCAGCTTGTTCTATAGCTCCTTCTTTATCTTTTCTTCAATTTTCCTATCTCCACTCATCATCAAACATGTAAACATGCCTTAAAGCATACAATTAAGATCACTTTCTTGCCCTAATTAACAATAATCAAACAAAACATATAGAAACCCTAATAAAAACATAAATCTAAGTCTTAAACATATGATTATCACTTAGGAAAACACTTAGAAACACACTTTAAGGGCTAGAAATCACATTATAATTTACACCCATCAAAGAGGACAAACAAAAGAGATTTAAGAATACATCAGAAATGAAGCAACTTTGGATAAAAGTAATAACTCCATTAAGAGTCATCAAGAACATCAAGATTCAAGATCTATGATAAATAATTTTTATTTTTTATGTTCTTTCCTACTTATTATGGAATTTCTTTACATTTTTATGAACTAATTATGATAGATATAAGTGGATGTTCTAAATCTTTTGTTTTAAAATGATTCTTTTATTTAACGCAAGATTTTAGTTTCCTTGATAAATATTTGTACTTGCTTATTGTGTTGGATTGAAATGAGAACATAGAAAATTTAACTTCAAATTTCATTTTTAAGAATCGAAGTAGTTGTTGGTTTATTTTGTACAACCAATCAGTTGGTTGTAGTTTAGTGACTTAATTATTTAAAATCATTCTTTGTCTTATACATATTCATACATCCATTATAAAGTTCATGGGATAAATATACATTGCAAACGAATTTATGATGAATTCATAATTATGATATTCATATTATATTTATGTATTATCCCTAAATTATTCCTTCATAATTATTGAGATTCTTATCCATAAATTATTCCTAGTTATTGTTCTATTAAGACAGGATATTAGTACAGAGTAAAAAAGATAAATATATATTATGTTTCTTCTTTACAAAAGAAGTAGTCGATCTCATAGACTAAAGTATGCAAATACTTAAACAAATGAATAGATGCATGTTAGAGAACATGTTCACCCAACTAACCTAGTATGAGAATTTCATTTCGAACATTAATTGTATGTCTATGAAAATTCTCATTGTGATGATTGTATAATTGATCATTTGACATCATATCTCCAAAGTTATCTTATATAGGAATTGTTATGTTTTGATATTACTTATGACCTCTAGTCAAGGGTAGCTCAGTCGTTAGTCATTAGATATAGCATGAACTATATGGAGGTAGCTGAGTGATTAATATAAGGTTCATCACTTATTCATGGAGGTATTTGAGTGATTAATATAGGATTCATCGCTCTAAAGTGATTACAGAGTACGTTCCATTGTTTTAATTAGTATTTATTTGGAAAATCCTTGGCTAAGTTGGAATAACACTTTTAAAATAGTTTTCAAATTTCATTAATTGAATCAGTTACTCATAGTGGAGAATTGACATGATTAGGCTTAAATAGAGTAGACATTATTTATATGATCTACGTCAAATGGAAATATTATAAGAAGAAAGGATTAAATTATATAAACAAAATTTTGCACGAAAAGGTTAGTCAAAACTATTTTGACATTCCTAAAGATATGGGTGGTCAAGATGCATTGATAGACACTAATCTTAATCTATGAATATAAAAATTTTAATTAGAAAATTAAAGATAAATTAAAGGATTTTAATTTAACTAATCCTAAATATGATTTAGTTATAATTTATATCAATTTTCAATATATTTGGGAACCTACTGGGTCACACACAAAGAACGGGATTGAAAAGACAAAAGATGTTTTAATCAAGTTCGACTTAATTGTAAAGTTTAAGAATTTTATGATTAAATATGTGATATTCAATAAATAAGGATCAATATGAGATATTGGATATTATTTGGGCCTAATTGGTATTTAATTAAAATTAATTGTAATTTTAATTAAATTTTAAATGAAATTAGAATTTAATTTTAATTGAAATTATAATTTAATTTTAATTAAAATACTAAAATGTTTAAAATTTATTATAAATAGGCTTAAGCTCTAAAGGAGCTACACTCTTTGCCTAACCCTCTCTGTAATAGTTGTAGAGTTCTTTTAACACATTTTATGGATATTATTAGAGGTCGGATACATATACGACTACAGCTGTTGAGATACGCTAATTTCATAAATGATTCAAGGGAAACAACAAGAAAATGATCAAAGTTTGGAATAAGGATTTTTATTTTTAAAGAAAAATGTATTAATAATAAGAAGTAAGTGTAAACAAAAGTTTGTTCAAAGAAACTATGCAAACAAAGACTAGATAAATATTACATCAAAGTGATTAGAAATCACATAAAATGACAATTTGCATTATTGAGCTAGTTGTTGTTTTGGCATTAGGAGTTCAAGTTATGATTATCTTTGTATACTAACATATAAAGCTTGCAAAGTAATTTCATTGGACTTAAAAGAGTCACTAAAAATCTTAATGTTTCTTTTTCCCAAATAACATTAACTAGGTAGTTGAAAGCTACTTTGAACACCTATAGATCACCTTCATGTTTTATCTGAACCTCACTACATCACTTGATAATGTCTGACCAAAAGATGGTGGGCTATCTTGATGAAAAAGTTGGATGATTGCCTTCTAAATGTGTTGATTGTATTGGCACTGAAAAAAGATATGTTCTATGTATTCAGTAGAAGACTTATATATAATACACCAAAATATAGTTTGATTGGTGCTTATAAATATGGTCCAACATGATGCATTAGAGAAGGTATCAGAAGGTGTATGTAGCCAATGGATTACATCTTCCTGGGAGGTGTTTAGGAAAACATTTGATTAGAAAGTGACCCATACAAATGTCGAAGATAATGTAAAGAAGTTTAATGGGAAATGCTTTAGCTATTGTTATATTTGAGTATAATATATCAAGGAGGGGATTTGCTTCAATGACAAAAGCCAGAGGACCAAAGGGAGTACAATGATCAAGCCAAAAGAATGTGGTTCTACATTCATTAATGAAATGTTTGCAAGAGTTTATGATGATGCCTCTAAGCCTTAACAAGGAGTTTAAGAGTGATGAAGAATTGATAGGTGTCTTAGAACTCCATAAACATTGGCCTTTTTACGTAGTAAGTGTGTATCCATTTCACCCATAAGGAATGTTTATCTGTTAGTAACCTCCAATGCCTCTTTATAAAGAGAACTGATTTAAGCATTTTGATTGGAAAAATACCTAATCCACCACTTTTCCTTGGCATGCAAACATCAAAACATTTGACTTTTTAACTAATTCTAGCATTAGCATTACAAAGGAAGTTTCTAAAGAGTTTCTCTAACTCTTTGATGACTGCTTTATAAAATACTATATGTAAGGCCTAATAGTATGTGAGTGAGGAAATAACTAAGTTAATCAATTGACATCTACTTGCAAAGGATAGAGTTTTTGAGCTTCAACTATCTATTATGCTCTTGATTTTGTTAATAAGAGGCTTAAAGTCAGAGAAAACAAGCCTGTGGGATCGCATCCTGCCACTATTTCTTAACAGTAGTGAACATAGAAAATTAATATATATGATTAGATTAAAGCAAAAGTGATAAGAATTGCATAAAAAATCTTGAACAAGGACCACATATCTCTTTTGGATTAAAGTAAACACTCTCGTGAGCATACATATAAAGAATGAATGTATTCTAAAGGGTTTTTTATTATAGAAAACTTTTGGTTAGTCAACTTGAGGATACTAGGAATATGTTTTGAGAAAGAATATAATTGTAGCTCTACCATTTCAAAAAACTAGGATTAAACATTGGATCATATAAATTTAAGTATAGGAAAGGTCTTTGAAAGATTCTTTATCTAAATCTTATTTATCTATTGGTTCTTATTCTTATTTATGATTTTGATTTGGTTATTCTTATTTTTTATTTTAGTTTATTTAATTATATCATTTAATAAATAATTCACTTTATTAAACTAAATATTAGGAAAATAGTTAGTACTAAGAATTACAGTTCTCGTAGAATCATCACTTGAACTTATTGAAGCTATACTAAAGAAAACGATAAATGCACTTACCTTAGTAATTTCCTTTAGTATTGTTTTATCTTTCAGACATATAAAATTACATATCACTTTTCGTGCATGATTTTCTATATAATTTAATCCTTTCAGCATGTAATATTTTAATTAGACATAGAGTATAAAATTAGCTTCTACTCTTTTTGACTCCAATCATATTATTTCTCCACATTTGAAAGCTATTTTCAAAATATCATTATATTTTAACCAAGAATTTTCGAACTCATTACTAATTAAAAAGAATGAAACATTTTTTTCTAATCATTTTAAGGTAATGAATCATATATTGATCTTTTAACTTTGTCCATATAGTTCACATTGTATTCAATGACTATTAAACAAGCTATCATTGGCTAGGTTAGGTCTAAGTAGTATCAAAACACAACAGTCCTTAATATTTTAAAGATCTTAAGTCAAATAATCACTTATACAATTATCACAATAAGAATTTTCACATATATACATATATTGTTCTATATTAAATTCTCTTGTCGGGTTAGTTCAGTAAATTTTTTTTCTAATAAGAACCTAAACGTTTATTTATATCTTCATATTTTAATATATGAGACCGATTACTTCTTTTATAAGAAAGAAACATAATGTACCTATAGACGAATATGTAAGCATACGTTTCATTATTGCTTGAGTAATAACAATGAGATTCCCCACTATCATGTTCATAATAGCTAAGATTTCCAAAAGATGTCTATCTAGTAACAATTTATAATAATATATAAATTCAATACAAAATTTATAATTATAATATAATCATAATATCATTTAGAATGAATATTTATTCTACTAATTTTTCTTATACACCACTTAAATAAATAAATAAATATAAAAAAATACTTTTAAATAATTATGTAAAGAAACTGTATCACATTGATTATAAAATATAAACTATCGCCGGTATGTATAGGCGATGTGGTTGCGACAGTATTACTGCCTGGCGTAGATAATGACAGATGGTGTTTCATGTCTGGCTGACAAGACATGCTTAACATTGTTATTTTGCAAAGAAGCGAGTGACGCTTACTCTTGCTGGCCGAGCAGTGAGCAGGAGTTTAACTTCGGCATCTCCAAATATTCTTGCTTACTAAGTTTTGGCTTTTGAAGGAGGACTAGTCGCAAGTCGGGCTTGCTCCCGTCGCAGATGTTAAAATATGGGCATTTTTTCCATCTCGATTAATGCCACTCCATTAGAAATATCTGCTAGTATATATTACACGACTTGATTAGAACATACGAATCTTTGTGCGTTTAATGAGTTGAATTTGGCATTACGTTCTAAGATTATGATCCATATATCAGATTTCGGATAAACCATTATCAAGATTCTATAACTTTAATAATATAAACTCAATAAGCCCTTATCAGGATTCTTCAACTTTGATAATACGAACACATAACTAACGAGCATTATCATCAAAACTGTGGTAATATTTTCTGCAAGAACTTTCCTGACCTAGGACGTCCTATACTGGTTTCACAAATTTAGACAATTGTTCGAGTGTGAAAACACCAACAGCCCTTGAACTGTAAACAATCACCATCATATTGTACTTCTTATCCAACATGAGGTCAACAACATATCCAATAGATGTCTTCGTCGTGACACAAGGTGGTGGACTTCTCATCATTTTCATAACTGGGCAATTCAACTGCACCATATTGTGAAGTTGTGTTAGGAAGAAAATGACCAGTTCTTGAAAATAATTAGAACTTCAAATTTAGCATCTTAGTGAAGATGCTTACAGGTTTAGATTTTTATGAACCATTAGCGGAAAGAAAGTGAAGTTACCTCAGTGCAGTCTTCTCGATGCAACAATCCAATGCAATTGCCCCAGTTATCTACGATCGGCACAACTTGATCATTAAAAAAGCGCATCGACACTTTCTTCAAGTTTGTAGTAGAAAGGAGTGGCTGAGCTGCTTTAAATGGTATCATGATGCTCTCGATTGGTTCAGCCGGTGAAATCTAAATGGAAATTTTGTGTTAAAAACCCTAGAGACAAAATCTTCCAAGTCAATAACAACTGTAAGATAAGCCATGTTTGGTCCAATAAAGGCTATAAGCATATACCATATCGGTAATCTAAACTGACATATAGAAGTTCAGGCACTCAACACACAATTTCCTCCAACCAAAGATCAAAATTTTTATTCATTTGTGCTGTTAGTACATCAGAATGTCACCAAAGGCAAAAGTTGACATTTATTAAAGCATCTCATAACTCATCAGTCTTAATTTAAGTCATTTCTTTTTAAATACAACTTGCTGTATAGTGATCCCGACAATGCATACATGTCCTTAAGCCTTCGGTAGGTCACCATTAAGTCATTAGGATGTTAATCTTAACTACACCATGAAAAGCAGAAAAACAAATTTGGTTACCTGAGGAAGTAAGCGAGGCATGAACATAGTTCTCGCAAATCCCAGCAATGCCTCTATGCGCATAGCAGCCTGTGTTACAAGATAGATTGGGCATATGATTAGAACATGATAAAACGGAAGACGATCAATAGGTTTGAGATGTAAATTTCACATAAATAAATAAAAAAAACAACTGAAAAGAATTTTGTACATCGAGAACAGTAGGTGGTGTCTGAAGGATGTGAGGAATGCTTATAAGAACCTTAATATAGCCAGTCTCTTAACTGAAGGCCAGAAGCCAAAGGCAAGATCTTACAAGGAAATTTCAGCAGATATAGTAACTGTTCAAACAAACCTTGGGTACTTATCATTTCATTATCTTTCGTATTTGCTTGTTCTTTTCCCAGATATATATATATATATTTTTTAAGAAATCAGCTATGTATTCACTTACATACCATTCCTCCTCGACTCTTCCATGGTATGGCCTGCCACTTCCTTATGGCATTTTTCAGATGGCTTACAGCCAGATCAACCTGACAACATGGGGAGAAAAGTCATTTGTAACATGATATGCAAGATGTATTCTTAGGGAATAAATGTACAACGAAAGCAGTTTGGAGCTGGTGGGAGCAGCTAATTAGGAAATTATCTTATATTTCTATAGTAATTATCTTATTTAAAAAGTCCACTATTTTCAGATTTTCAGAACTCTACTATTTTTAAAAGTCTACTGTTAGCAGGAGAGTCAATTAGCAGATTCCTATTCTATTTTAGTTCCTAAAAACTCTATGTATTCAACATATTTAAAGGCCATTAGGATAAATAAGAAGGCAGTCAGAATGTTTCTAAAAAACAATTGACAGAAGGTTTGTCAGAGACAAATTTTCTCAGCAGCAACCATAGAGCCTATGAAGAGGAAGAACTTCAGTAAGGGAAAGGAGGATTTCCAGGTTAGTTGTCCTATGACTAGATCCTATAGAAAAACACAAATCAATTTGGTATTAGAACCTGGCACCATGGACAACTCTATAGATTTGTCAAGCCGAATGGAGGTGCTCATGAGAAACATCGAGCAGAGGCTATCTATAGTCAAGGATTGCCAATAGTCCAACAAAATGTCCTTAAACTCACAGCTAGAATAGATTCTGTGAGAGCTAAAGGGGCATGATAAGAACAATGAGATGGGGAGCAGCAATTTCACCTATAGGGACCAAAGGGAGTAAACAAGTGTTAAGCAAGCAAGGGAGACCATTGTTCTTAGGTATTTTAGGTCGACTGAACATTCCATCTCAAT
The DNA here is from genome assembly GCA_027563845.1 of Erythroxylum subrotundum. Lineage (NCBI taxonomy): Eukaryota > Viridiplantae > Streptophyta > Magnoliopsida > Malpighiales > Erythroxylaceae > Erythroxylum > Erythroxylum subrotundum. The sequence goes on from JAOQMQ010000196.1 coordinate 17,159,617, forward strand.
GGGGAGGCGCAATTGTGGCTTTACAAGGTAAAACAAGAGGAGGCAGGTATGGATTGATTTACAGAGCAATGCCACCTGAAGTTGATCCTCCTGTGAGCCTTAGCCCCTAGGCAAGTTGGCCAACTTAAAGCAAATTTGAATATTGGAAGATTAATAGGAGTTCCAATCTTTATTGGCTTGAACAACACAGATCAACCTATCGATCAGGACGGGATACAATTAAAGGAAGAATTGCAACAACCGAGAAGCTTAATAGTTGATATGAATCTAGCCAAGACTTGCAAAAACTTGTAGAGGAGCAACCAGGTCGTCTTAGGGAGGAATCATAGACAACACCTGTGTGGAGCAATCAGAAAAAAACCACTGAAGGAACACTGCAGAAAACAAAAAATATGGGGCAACATCTAGTACTGGAAGCACAAACATGCTTTTTTTAAAAAAAAATTAAGTTAACTAAGAAAGAGGAAAAGGAACAAAGGGCAAAGGAGCTTTACTTCAATTAGGATGAAGTATTCTCTTGTGAAAATAGAAGTAAGAAGCTTTTATGGATAAAATTGGCAGAATCTAAAGAATAGGATGAGGGAGGAGGCTTCTTGGGAGCTTCATGAAGATTTTGAGAAGACCTATGAAGATTTTGAGAAGACCTATCCTGGGTTTGAGCTTGAGGACCAGCCTTTGTCCAGGAGGGAAACAATGATATGTAAGATGCATTCTTAGTGAAGAAATATATAAGGAGAACAATTAGGAGCTGATGGTAGCAACAGATTAGGAAGTTATCTTATGTTTCTGTAGTTGTTATCTTATGTTTTTGTAGTACTTATCTTATTCAAGGAGTAGTTATCTTATTTAAAAAGTTTGTTATTTTCAGAAGTCCATTCTCAGTAGCAGAATAAGTTAGCATATTTCTATTCCATTTTAGTTCCTAAAAACTCTATGTATTCAATCTATTTAAAGGCATTAGAATGAATAAGAAGGTAGTCAAAATTTTCCTAACAAAACAATTGACAGAAAGCTTGTCAGAGATCGTGAGTCATCTTGTGACTAGATCATACACAAAAACACATATCATAACATTGCATAATTTTCAGTCTCTTATTTAAGAGTTATTAGAAGATAGAATTAGGTAATTTCACTTTGGAGCATAAAAATATTACATGCTACAACAAACCAATGAAATTTGAATATCACTAAAACATCTTTAGTAGGAAATCACGTGGCAAACACATTACCTGACCATGATTTAAAGCCGCCTCAATAAGAAGATGATCAGCTTCTTCTTGAATTGACCTGGAAATAGCTCCTGCTGAATCTGGCCACAAGCGCTTGTGGAGATTCAAGACCATACTGTAATCTCCTCGAATAGAAAAAGCACACATCATGGAGAGGTAGAGGTGAGGCTTTGGTCTTAGGTCTCGACTTATACCAGCCCGCTTCGTTATCTCCCCAAATACACAAAGAGCACCTAAATATAGAAGGACAAAGATGTAAATGAAGTTTTCTTCAACTTCTCCACATCGAACACAATAAAAACTTTACTCCAAAGATCACACTGGAAGGAGCAAAAATTGGAAAATTCATAACAATATAATATAGTTAGTATTGAAGCACAAGCCAGATTGACCCACATATAGCATATTCTCCATAATATATGCATGCAAGTAGCATATCTACACAGGTAAAGTAGCATGTGAAGAAAATGCACAAACTTGAGTCATTCACATGGCATCAATGTATCTCTTCCTTAATCTCTAGTGTGCCCATCTGGTTTTAAGAAGTAACTTCAACTCAACACATTTTTGTACCTCCTCATTAATGAAAAAGTCATTTGCCACTACAATCAACTTGCAAACTCTAACTCTTTCTCTTCATCTGAGTCAATCTTTTACTTATGATATTTGTTAGCTAGCTAAACCATCTTATTGTACTTTCCCATCATCAATAGGTTCACAAATGTTATTTCACATTGAATAGTCCATATTTGACTTGTAATAATTATCAAAAGCAAACCAGGAACTGACAACAAACAATAGTAATCCTAATTTTAATTGGCATTTATTGAAGTGCTTCAAATGAGCATAGTTTAGAAACAAAGCATCAACATGATCATCAAAAAAGTTATATCTAGCGTAGACATAAGTATAAGCACATTAAATAGCCTTTTAGCACCAATATTTGCAACATACCCTTAATTGAACCACAATTTAGCAATATATCAACTATTGCAGTGAATGCAGTTCGATCAATCAACACATTGGGACGCAATTTCATTTCCAATAGTAGTGTTTGAACTGAGAGGAGATCTTTGGCATCTCCAAAACCCTAACATGAAAAGGAAAGTCAAGAAAAATTCTTCATTCATATATGACATTCTGAATACAAAGAGCTTAATTTACCTGTTACAGAAAGCTATAATTCATAAGCTAAAATTTATTCAAGTCTTTAATACTTACACAAACTACTTTAATTTTACAACATTGACATTACACCCATTCTCCTTGTTAGATCAAACAAGGAGATCTATCAAAATATGCTGACCTGGAGTAATGTAGAGTAAGTGACAATATCTGGATAAAGATTGTTATCTCTGAGGCTTTGTGCTTTTCCCTAAAAAAGATCATAGGAAGAGCAATTTAAATGAAGAAGGTCCAACCATTACATATCTTTTAAATGTAAAGGCTCTAAATTGGACTTTAAAGTGCATGCCTGTAACCTTCATTTCCTTGAAGAAACACATGGCTGCATCCAACTTTTGAGCCTTAACACATCCAAAAATTAGAGTATTATACGTAAGCCTATCAGGGGCTAATCCAAGACGCAATACTTTGTCATGCAAGGTCAGGGCAGCTTGAGGATAGCCAGCATTTATATATCCCTGAAAGTTAAACAAGACCTTTTAAAACAATATATAAAGAGGAAAGACTATAAATTGATTTTCCTACTGGAGACCACAAATTGCAAGCAATAGAACTAATGATCTGTGCAAAACCTTCATTAGCAGGTTGTAGATCGAGATTGAAGGGGCACCTCCTTTGCGAAACAAAAAACCATAACGCGCAAGGAGCCCCTTAGCACGGCGTAAATCTCCTGCACTACACCAATGCAATTGTATTGTAGCGACATCAGTAAAATCCCAATGAGTGTCATTGCTAATAACAACATGAATATTTTATGGTCTGACGCCAACCATTTCACAACATATTAGAATTAGCAAGTTTTTTTTTAATAAAAAAATCCCATTAAATTTATCACAAGTAAAATAAGATCTGTTTCTTTGACTAACTAACCCGCGTCAATTAGAGCATTTAAGAGACCGAAAAGGATTGGCGCAGACAACTTAGGACTTCCTGCAGTAGTTCCTTTTTCAATCGATTCCAGTATTTGAAATGCCTCGTCCACTCTTCGAGCCTCGCCCAAACCCTATAACAGCCGACAGTGAGTACCATAAAAGTAAACCAATACAAAGATTGACATACGCCAGATACCTTCAATAGAGTACTGTAGGTGACACCATCGACTCCGCAGCTCTGGGGTTTGGACATATCGTGGAAGATTTGAAGAGCTGAATCAATATCACCGCAATGCACACAAGCCTCGAGGACTGCGTTCATGACGATGGTGTTCAACTTCCCATATCGTAAGTTGGCGGTCTCAATCTCCTCAAATATCTGTTAAAAGTTTAGCAGTCCTAAGAAAATAGAAAAATAGAAAAAGGAGAAGTAAGAAGAAATTGGGACCTGTTTGAGTTGCCTTCGACGGGTGAGCTGGACGACTCGAGAAGTGAGTGGTTTGAGATTAGGAGACGCCTTGTGAGTTGTGTGAAGCAAATGACGGCGTACTGGGGCAGAGGAAGAAGAGAAGACTGTAAAAGAGAGCAAGGGATTGGTGGCCATGAGCGATGGAGCTACCCATCAGCCATGCAAAGTGATAATGTGAGCGGGATTATCTCATGGCGGCTTATGGTGGTGTTTGTTTGCTGGAATGGACTACTAATGGCCTTTGGGCCGAAGTGGGTAGGAGATATTTTTTCGCTTTTCTGATTTAAACTTGTTGGTTATACTCGAGGACTTGGAACCGCCGAAAATTGCTACCAAAGCCAATACTTTTTGTAACGTAGATTTATTTCGACTATTACCAAACCCATACCTATACTATAATACTGGATCAAAATTAAAATTTTTAAAAGACCATTATCCATATCAATCTTGTATATTGGTTTTATTTCCTGAACTGTCATCTTTCTTATGGTTACTATTAGAAATCTGAGAAGGAATCCAATTACATGTAAAACCGAATAAATACCAAACCTTTTTATTTGAGTTTTTGAAAATTTCAATAGTAAAGTAAATATAGAGTGACCATCTCCAGAAGAGGGTGGGAAAACTCTAGAGAGCTTGTACGGGAAGGGTCATTAAAAACTTGGCCCCATAATTTTTTTTAGATGACGAGGTGTTTATGTTGGGAAATTTTGATTTGAAACGTTGTGGAATAAATACGAAATAGTTTTGTAAAATTTGTCAAAATTCAAGGTTACTTCAAATTTTAAAATATAATTAAAACATAAAACATAAATTATAATTATATCTTATTTTGAAACTCAAAAGAGCGGCTGGTTCGTATAAAAGAATGTTAATAATAATGAGAATGAATATAGTGAGTAACAAGAATGGATATTACTATTATAATTATAACAATTAGTTAAAAAGAAAGAATGATTACCCTTATCCCCTATCTTGTAAAAAAATATTAATAAATAAAAAATATTATATTTTAATTAATTATATTGTAATTAATTAATTACAATATATTAATTAATTGAAATATTGAAATTAATTAATTACAATATTTTAGTTAATAAATGAATTATATTTTAATTAATTATATTGTAA
>JAOQMQ010000196.1:17172708-17184973 GCA_027563845.1 Erythroxylum subrotundum
TTAGGGTCCAATGAAAAAAAAATTTAACAGCTAATTAGGGTTTAATGGAATAACCCTTCAAGGTAAGATGATCATGAATTCATGTTTATGGTTTAAGAGTTGGGTTCCGGAAACGGGATCCAACAAAATCTATTTATTATGATGTATTTATACTCCTTGAAAAGAAAAAAAGACTCTAACTATGTAAGAGACCCTTAAACATGGGTCTCGTACCAAAAGATTTAAAGAATTTCTAAAATATAACTCATTAAATCTAAAAGATTTAAATTAAATGAGCTGAAAGTTATTAAAAGTTCATCTCACTACAACAAGCCCAAAATATAATTAAAGGGTTGTCCAATTGGGATTATAGGAGTACTTTTGTAATTTCAAAATTTTTAAATTCCTATCCTCCCTAATTATTATTATTATAGGAATTGATTTTTGAGTAGCCCAATTGGGATCCCCAACTTTTTTTTATATAGCTCCAGTTAGCTACATTTTTTGAGATAAACAATTATACTTTCTCGCCTTTGTCCTCGACTATCCCCTCCTTTCCTCTTTTAGCCTTTTTTTTTTTGGAAGAAATGGTTCCTCGCTAAGCTTTAAAATAGTAGGTTTTTCATAAGAAATATACCTGTTAACCTAGCCCTCTTTTGAATTTATCCCTTCATGTACTAAAGAAGGACAAATGTTGAAGTTTTAAATTAATTTGTTTTACTACAATTATATTATTGTCCCACGTGAATCAGAGTAATCAACTAACAATTTTTGTAAACTTTGTTTAAGGTAAACAATAAGATAATTTACTAAATATTAAACTAAAAACGAAAAATTGATAAAAACAATAAAATATGCAATAGTGAATTGGTTGATTGAACAATAATAAAAGCTATGAATTATTTCTATTCTTATTTGTTTTCGTTTCACCTTCTTGATTTAATACTACTTGACCTTAAATATCTCATAATCATGATTACTTCTCTCGAGATCTAATCAAATAATCCCAATTAAAATAAGATAAAAATTGAATTGTGATCTTTCAATTTATCAAAACTCTTCTTAACTATGAAATTAGATTTGAAGCAATCTTAGGTAGCTAATAAACAATTAAGATCTCTCTTCAATTGCATGTTAACATGGTGTTTATAAGTCTATTGAGGTACTAACTCTCGCTCTACAACACAATACAAATACTCCAATTTAATCTCTCAATTAAAAATGTGTATAAAGCAATAAACTTTACAATCGCATTTCATTAAATTAATAACCAATCTCAGTTTTACTGATGACCTTATCTTACTTTCCAAAGGAGACACTACATTTGTTTCCGCTCTTATAAAAGCTAACATAATGTCTGATCTACAGGTGAACTGTTCTAAAAGTGGGTTTTCCCCCTCCAAAAGTATTGTATACCAAAATTTAATTTTGACTGCCATAACAGGTTTTAAATAATAAACTCTTCTTATAACATACCTTAACATTCCAATCACTACTTCTAGATTAAATAACAGAAATTTTAGCAGTTTATTTGATAAAATCAACACCAGAATTTCTACATGAAGTTCTAGACATCTTTTTACAGCTGATAAAGCTCAGCTCATTGTCTCCATTTTAAACTCCATCAATGTATATTAGGCTGCTCTCATAGCTTTACCAATCAACATCATTAAATCTATTAATAAGATCTTCAACAAGTTTTTACGGTCTGAAAGTAATTGAAATCCTAATAGGGTCAAAATGAAATGAGGTGAAGTGTGCATCCCCAAAGATCAAGGAGGCCTCAATATATGCTCTCTTTAAACCATGAACACTATTAAGCTGACTAAAAGAATTTGGAGACTCATTTTTGATAAGCAATCCCTTTTGTGCAAATGGATACAAAATTATTTCGTCAAAAACAAGCAATTCGTTGAGGGTTGACCTCAAAATTCTCAAACTCCTCACTTTGTAAAGTTTTTATACAAATGTCCATGGGTACAGCTCGGGTTAATATGGCTGCTCCTCTTCGGTTTGCAGTTCCAGATGATTGATATCTCCCTATTGAGGCAATACATCTTGCTGGACTTGCAGAGCATCCTGTCATATTTGTTGTACACCTTGCTGAAACAACTATTGCATATTCTGTTGGAATTGCTGCATACCTGTTGAATTTGAAGATTGTTAACAACCATAATATTAAGCAATTCCTCTAGAGATGTACCTGAGTCGTGTTGGCTCTCCGAATCTTAGGCACTAGACCATGTATTTTACAGAAATTGCCCCCATCCTGTTGGAATTGTAGAGTATTCTACTACAATTGCAAAGTATTAACATTCACAATATTAATCAACTCTTCTAGAGATGGACCAGATTCGTGATAGGAAGCTTCTAGTCTGTATGAGAATTACTGTGCATCATGTAAACTATCATAGAAGTAATTCTGATGGTTATACCATCCATAACCAAAATTAGGTTAATCAGTCCAACCTTGGTTATAGGATTGAGAATAAGAGTTAAACAAAAAATTACTTCCATCCATGATTTTTTCTAATATTAATCACAAACATGAAATAGAGAAAAAGAATGAAAGGATCATGAAATAACTGAAAAGAAATCGATTACGAAAAAATATATACAAAACACCAATTAAAATCACAAACAAAAACTAAAACACTACACTCCCTGGCAATGACACCAAAATTGACAGCACGTCTAACACTAGTCAAAATAAAATAACTAGACTACTACTATAGCAGTGGTGAGTCAAAGTTGATCCCACAGAGAGTTTGTGAAAAGTTGTTGAAATGAAAGTAACTGTGAAAAGTTGTTGAGATGAAAGTAACTGATGTTTAGGTTTAACGGGGGTTTTGGATTTTGAAATAAGAAAATAAAATAAAATTAACCTAATGAAAATAAATTAAAGAAAATACGTGAAAAATGATAAAAGTGGGGAATTCAGTAGGGACCCAGTTCTTTGATTCAATCTCGGCCTACACCCTAATTAAACATATTTCATTGATTTGATGTTTTCTAACCTCTCCTAGTAACTATTAATCGTGGGTTAATAATTAACTCGAGTTTTCCCTTAAGTTTTGTTTAATCAAGATACGATCATTAATTAAACCTAACCACCGAATAACCTAGGATACGATCTCTAGATTTAATTAGGCAGTAGTATTACAAATTAGAAAAATCGATTAATCAAGGAAACAACCACATACGATGCGTCATTTAACCTAAGTCATGTTATCCCTAATGATTACGAATCATTAGTCACTACATATGAATTTTAACATAACAATTACAGATTATATCGAAATTCTAGCAATAGGTTTGCAAATAAACGATTCAATGAACACATTAAAATCATCTTTTCATAATACCCATTGGGTTCGTACATAAATAACCAAACAATAATGAAAATCTGATTATCTATATACAAAACCCAAATCAATTAACCTAGGATAACACAATCAATTTAATAGGAGAGAAATAAACAACAAAAATATGAAATACGCTTAACCCGGGTCATCGGCATCGATGTCACCTCTGAACCGGCATTGAGAACTTAGCCTTCCATAGGTCTCTCCAAAGAAAATGCTTCAACCCCACTCAATTAACCCTAGTCGAAGCCCTCTTCACCCTCCCTACTCTATTCACTACTCTCTACCAACCACTGTTCACTGATGTGACAATTTAACTTTGTTGGCCACGCTACTATTCACCCTCAGTTAACCCTATATTGGGCGTTTTAAGTAAAACGCATGGTCTATGTTTTGCGTTAACGCAGGGGTTAAAGTCTACGTTTTGTTCTTTCCCAACTGTGCGCCGTCTTTTGTATCTTGGCTCCTGCACTACTTCTTACTTGCTTTTTTCTTCTGTGTTTTACTTCATTTGTTGTTGCCGTTTAGCTCCTTATCTATGCTACCTTTTGGATGTTGTCATTTTCTTCCTTCCCATGTGTTGTCGTGTTCCCCTTCAGTTGCTACGTGATTTTGCTTATGTTTGTGTCAATTTTCATTTTCTGCTCCTTGGACGACCGTTTAGCTCCTTGCTGTGTTGTCGTTTTACTCCTTTCTTGACCACCTTTCATCATCCAACCATCACTCCATTAAATTCACATTCAGCTATGGAAAAACATGCACCATGAGTGTTGATTCCTGGCAGCCCTCTTCCAATCTCGAAAAATGGCCAAAATATCATGCTTTCGACTCACTTTAACTTCTTTGCTTATTAATTGTGCCTAAAATCACATATGAGTCAAAGTGAGTATCTTAAGCAATTTCGTGTCAATAATCACTAAGTGTTTGGAATAATTTCATAATCAATTAAGCACCTATCAATGGAACAATGAAATAATGACACAATAGCATCAAATTTCATGAAATTAACTTAGTCACAAACATTAATCACTTAAAAATTTTTAACACATTAACTTATTCAATCTATATTTAGGTGATTTAATTTAAATACACATATCAACCAAAATATTGACACCCTATTCATACACCTATGACACTTGAGAGCATGCACTCATTTTTATTTACCAATTAAAAAGGTAGGCCATCACAAAATACCTGTTTGATTTTTTTTGACATTTAAGAAGAAGATCTATAGGTTCACTTTTATTAATTACACCATATTTTTAGATTTTATTTAACGATAACCTAGTCTTTCGATGCAAAGGCAAATACTTTGTCATGAATGTCCCCCCAGTTGCTCAACTAATTTACATTATATCTAGCTTGGTAACCTAGTCTTTTGATGCGAAGGTAAATAATTTGTCATGAATGTCCCCCCAGTTACTCAACTAATTTAAAATTTATCTAGCCTGGTGGTAGTGTCACTCTAGCCTTTTAACTTGAAGACAAAAATTTTGATGTAAATGCCACCGAGTACTCAGCTATATCATAACTCACAACCAGCTACCAACTATATTGTTAACATAATTTTTTTTTTAAAATGGACTAGTGAAATAGGACATTTATTTAACATACATTTTTTTATTTGTTTTCTAACCTACATCATTTCTTCCTCGTCAATCATTCCCATAAAAGACTACTAATGACGCCTATCAATTTAAATGAATTTAACTATACAAAAAAGTGTCATAAAATGAAAGAAATACAATATCCTAATCAACGTGCATTTTCAACTTAAAACACTTAAACAAAACTTCACAAGCTAATGTTCTTCATAAATTAAGTGATCATGTTCATAAATAAGCTAATTCCTTTCAATTTCAATGCAAATTCAAACATAAAAAAACTAATACAGTGCAAATGCAAAGTCAAATAAAAATGATATGCAATTGCATATATGTCTCGAAACTTGAACAACACATTATCCTCAATGTGGGAACAAAACATAACTCAAGCATAATCAAACATAAACTAATTGAACATAAAAAAAGAAATAGAAAATAAGGGCAAGAATACTAATGCCATGAACATCCATCAATTCAAGTCACTAGAAAATTATAAAGATAAGGCAAGATACATACACAAAATTATATTAAAAAAACCTTAGAACATAACATGCTAATTTTAAAGTTACTATCTTGGCCATTTAAGCTTAATTATTCAACCAAATCATGTTTTGAATATTAAGGTCCTACATCACAATATGACTTATGCTTCTTATGTCCCAAATTTTCCATCCCATAGCTCTCATTCTCTTTCTAGTTATCTCCACCACTCTCTTTTCTTGTTACCCTTTAGTTTTTAGCTCTAGAATGGATGGTTGTTTAATAAAGGATATCACGGGTGCTTCCGTCCTTACTAATGATTCCTATTTTGATTTTTCACCTAACTCCTCATCCTCTAGCTCTTTATCCTCTTTCACATCTTCAACATCACCATCTTCTTTATGGAACTCCTCCTGCTCTTTTATGTACTCATAAACTATATCACTCTTTATGCCATATTTTCCCTCGTTAGGATGCTTCAATGTCTTGCTTATATTAAAGTCAACTTGTTCATCATCAATCTAAAAAAATGAACATCAACCGAGCTTATTCCTCTATTTATAAATGGTATACAAAGAATTAACGAATAGTTTCAATCCTCTTCAAAGTTTAAGAATCAACATGAATAACAAACTTGTCCACTTTTACTAGCACAACCTTCACTATGCCAAACAATTTGTTTATAAGATGATTCCCCAACTAAATAAGCATAGATGCTAGCTTCACATCTCATATCCCAAATATCTTTAAAATAGATAAAGGAATAAGATTAATACTTACACTTAAGTAACATAAACACTTAGGAAATTCTAAATTACCAACTATATAGGGTATAATAAAACTCTTTGGATCTTTCAATTTTGAGGGCATGTGGCTGGTAATTATGGAGCTACAACTCTCTATTAAGGAAACCGTTTGATTTCCCTCCTAAGTCCACTTTTTAAAAAAGATGTATTTGAGAAACTCCAGATACTTAGGCATGTTCTCCAAAGCCTCCATAAATGACAAGTTAATTTGCAATTTCTCTAAAAACTTTGCAAATTGCACATCCATTTGATTCTTCCTTAACCTTTGGGGAAAAGGGATCTTTGGCATATATGGAGGGAGAGGGACATATAGAGCTTCCCCCTTCTTCTCTTCCTTCTTCGCCTGCTTTTCTTGGCGTCCATTAGTATAGAGTTCAACCTTCTTCTTAGTTGGTTCTTCTAACTTGCACTCGCTTATAAGTGTGATAGCCTTTAATTGCTCCCTTAGATTATACTCTATGTTGCTCGAGAGACCCCCTAAGCTTTGTGTATACAATGTATTAGCTAATTAGGCCATTTGAACCTCCAAATTGTCGATGGAAGTAGAATGATTCTTTATAATTTTGTCAAATTTAGCTTCCATCTTCTTATAATTCTCATCTTGGCTCCTGAAATTGGAATTCAGCATATCCATTAGCTTATCTATCTTTGATTCCAATTAACCAAGCTTATCTTGCTGAAGTCTTGGTGGGCATTTAGCTCTCATTGGTTTCTTGCATTGTTAGGCTAATGAAATTTTAAGTTATTTTCCACCCAAGAATATAAGTATTAGAATAGGGGTTGTTACCTCCCCGACCAATTTGTGCTCCCATGTACTTGAGCTACACCAATTTGTGCTCCCTAGTTAAAATGTTACATGTTCATGAAAGTAAATGTGATAGGTGTTGAAATTGTGATATGATTGTGAATTGTATATGTTTTGAATTTTGGTTTGATGGAACATAATTAGTAACTTGAAATTAATTGTTACCATTAGAGAATTGATGAATGAAATGTACAATTGGACTAGAAAAATTGTCAAGTGGCAAGACAAGTTGGTACATAGAAATTTTGAATGACTAAAGCCTATTCATTTAGTGACATTTAGCATAAGTAAATAAGGGATAAATGGCAGTATAATTGAATGACATTTGAAAACATTGATTAAGTGACAAATGGCTTAATAGAAGTGTGACATTTGGTCGCTTAAATGGAGGATAAGTGGCTCATTTCTATGTACGACATGTAGGTTATTCCATTGAAGCACATGTGGTTTGTGTCTTTATGTGATAAGTGTCCCTAGAGTAAGGACACTCATCTTACACATGGCATGGCCTTATGCATTAGCTGATTTCTACTGTAACTCATCCTTCACTTTGCTCCTCACCACCAAAACCTCTCAATTCCTCTCAACTATTGGAGTTTTTTCTTGATTTTGGGTCATCAATGCTTAAGAATCCTTACATGATACTGCATCAAGAAAGCTACTTTATACTACCTTCTATGTTGTTATCATCTTAGTGTTAAGAGTAACCTACATCTACCTTGATTTTGGAAGTGTGTTGGTTGCATGAAGGGCTATATTACTTGGTTCTTTGAAGAAGGAACTTGAAGTTAATTATGTAAGGGAATTCTAAACTTGATAGCATGTATTAATACAAATTTTATGATAATTGAATTGGGATGAAATATGTGTTATGATAATTGAGTGTTGGAAAATGATCCTTGTTTGGAAAATTCTATTTTGGTTTTAATGTATGTAAGATAATGATTTTTGAGTTGTCTAATGAATAATTTTTGAATTGGGTTTGGATATGAATTTGATAAGGGATTGAAGCATGAATAAGGTAGAATAGAAGTGAAATTGATGAACTTTGGTGAAGGTCTATTGGATGGAGTATGGAAGAGTAAAATTTGGAAGCAAAATGAAGGTTGTGGGTGAGTGAACCTTCGGTTCACTCATCCTACGATCGTGGGATTTATATGACTCATTCCCATGGTCGTGGGAAGTACTTAGGAAGGAGAAAAGGTTAGTTTTGGGCAATTGTTGGACTATATAAGGTTACGGTACTTTATAATGGTGTAATTGGACTTAATTAAGGTGTAAAGTGATCCTAGTTTTATATGGAATATGTTAATTAACGGTTGAATAAGATTTCGATTTTTAATTGAAGTAATAACTTAAGGAAGGTGTTATTAGATAACAAAGTATCTAATTTAGAACTTATAAGTTATTAAAGAAATGAAGTATACTTATGAATACAAATGTGATTTAAATGATATAAGTTATGACTGTTTGTGAATTGGGAACTTAGTTGAGTACATGTAAAGTGTAATTACTTAATGTATCCTTTTGTGCATCATTGCAAATGCTTATGTTTATAAGGCATGTTGAGTTTGATCAAATATGAATGAGTATGTTCAAGTTGAGCAAAGTGGAATAGAGTCATATGTTTGGCAGTATATCTTTTATATGAGAATTCTGAAATGTGACATGTTTTGTTTTAAAAACTACTAAGTCCTAGTCGTGGGTAAATAGGAATGCCTAGAAGGGTCTGCAGCTGCTCCTGATTATCGACACTACAGTGTCCCCTGATTATTGACGCTACAGTGTCCTCTAATTATCGACACTACGGTGTCCCCTGATTTAGGGACATAAGTCTCTTCTATTTTATATGCCAAACATGGGTATCTTCTATTCTGGTCTAGTTATCCACTTCTGTAAAAAGGATTAGCAGGCTAACTTGTTTTATGTTCTGATATATGTTCAATTCTAATATAAGCTAAGTTCAGTTCTGATACGACTAAATTATGTTACGATATAATCAAGTTCTGTTATAACATAATCAATTTCTATTCTGATACTTTAAAGTTATGTTTTGATATTATGGTATTCTGTTCGGATACTTGTAAGTTTTATTCTGAAGCAAGTATATCCTGTTCTGATATGTTATATTTTGTTCTGATGCAAATAATGTTGGATTATTCTTTAATTTGAACAATTAAAGGTTGTATATGATTTGATATGATTCAGTGCATGTGAATTCCAGATGACTGTTAGAAACGGTTGCCAAATTATATCTTGTTTAGTTATTCCCCACTAAGCTATATGCTTAGCGCGGTAATTTTGCCTCCGTGTAGGTTCTGATTAGAAGATCTAAGGCTGGGTCAACCGCAATAGCCAAAGAAGGATGTGCTTTGTTTTGGAAGATGTATATTTGTGTTTAAGTTTAAGTTGTATTTCAATGTATTGAGACATGTTATATTTTGTGTTTTGTTTAATGGCTTGTAATAACCTTAATACAGGAAGAATTTGGAACTTATGGCATGTATTTGGAATAGTACAATATGTTTGATATGTTTTATTTACAACAACATCTAATGATATGTAATGTATGTTTGCTTGAGTTCCTGGAAGTGTTTTGGATTGTTTGGCATGTTTTAGTTCTGTTTTGTGTGGCATTTGCATATCCTCCCAGGGGGTATTTGAGTGCTTTTCCATCTGATTTGCGAACGAAGATAACAACCTTCACTTAGATGGAGGGAGAGCCATTCCATAAGGCATGGGAATGCTTCAAACTTTTGCTCATACAGTGTCCACACCATAATTTTCCACTTCACATACAAAACCAATTCTTCTATGATGGATTAACAGAACAGTGTCAGTACATAGTGGATAATGCAACAAGAGGAGTCATGGGAGAGAAACGTATGAGATTTTCAAAATGTTGGGGGCCAATTCTCAACAAAAGAGCCTGAGGGGAAGAAGAGTTAGAGTTTATGAAGTGAGCTCGAATCAATAAATGGCTATGCAGTTAGCTGAGTTGACAAGGCATGTAAAGATGCTAACTATAAGACTACCCCAAAAAGTTCCAAATCAAGAGGTATATGGTATATGTGGAACTTGTGGCAATGGAGCTAATGTTTGTTCCTGTTCTTATAAGCCTTTTGTAGATGGAGAAGAACAAATGAACTCACTCAACTTTTTTCAACTAAGGGAGCGAAATGATCCATACTTGAACACCTACAACCCTAGTTGGAGAAACCACCCCAATTTTTTATGGAAGACCAATAATCCACTAGTACAGCCTCAACCACAATACCAAAATTTTCGGAGGTCAAATTATTACCAAAGGCAATCTTCACTTTAAAACCTACAAAGCAAGCCTTCTTTGGAAGAAAGCCTAAATGCGTTTATTCTGGTCACAACTTAAAATCAAGAAACGAACGATAAGAGATTTGATTCTTTAGAGGCATTTGTAAGGAGGATTGAGACTTGTTGTGCCCAAAAAGTTCTAAAAATTACCTAGGCCATCCTACTCGCAATTATACAAGGTAGTTGTAGTGATTACGCAGGGTTGTCTCCCATGGAGGTGAAATTGGTTCACTTAAATTAATTTTGAACAAAAACAGATGCAATCCTAAACATTCTATCCCAATTGTTGAGTGAAAGCTTTAAAAAAAATCACAAATTAGTCTGAAAAGTAAACTGAATTGACAAGAAGCAAAAACGAGTAGAAATTGAAGTGGAAAACTCTTGAGAATTAATTTCACTAATTTAATCTCCTATGCATGATTAAGGGGAAATGATTGGACAGTTGTCTTACCAAAATTAATAGTTTGGCCCTAAGATCAACTTGAATAATTAACTAATCTAACTTTCGTATTTGACAAGTTATCACCCGAGTTAATTATGGAAACCCGACTACTAATTACCACTTAAGTTAATATATTTCTAATTCTTAACCTAAGCATCTATAGTTTCTCGTTCTATATTAAACTTCTCTTCTTAGTCCTTCGTTTAATACTAAAATGATGTAAAGTTTGATCATGCTATTACACCCATTCATCTCAAAAACCACAGTCTTAAATAAAACAACAAAATCGTAACTCAATTATGCATAATTGACCAAAATAGTTACATTAATTTTCAAGAAAAAGGCTAAACACAGTTCATCATCTCTATATAGTTCAATCCCGTGTTAAATGTAAATAGAAAAATGTAAAAGCAATGAACAGAATGAATAAACTAAAGATGGACTAACAAGCAACAGAATAATAACAAAGAAAGTAAGTTAATAGACAAAAGATAAATGTGTTCAACATTATCAGCAAAAAATGAAATAAAGATGAGCAAACATAATAAGACTCTCACCTTCTACTTCTGCTCTCTTCTCGTCCAGATGAATGGTTGCTCAAGTTCACTGAGATTCAGTTTCAGCTCTCACTTTCTGCCTCTATCCCAAATTTCCCCCTCTCTGTTGTGTTTCCCTCTTCTCACTCGACTATTTGCTTTCTGTCCTTTCTTCTCTCAACTGAAGCTTTGTTTCTTCCCCACCTCCACACTTCTCTCTTTCTCCTTTTTGTCCTAGTAGAATGAGTTTCTGGTGTTATATGGAATGTGGAATGAATGATTCATCCTTTTGTCGACACCTTCTCCTTCTATTTGTAGTATGCTCCTAGGTCTAGGGTTTCATGCCCTCAACCTTCTAGCTGCCATGTAATTACTAGAACATTACGGGAAAATGAAGGGGTGTGTAAGTCATGGTTGTGACTTACATATCATAGCCGTGACATGTGAGTCACAGTCAGTCGTGTATATAAGTCACAGTCGTGACTTACACATGCACCACTGTACATGTAAGTCACGACTGTCACGGTCGTGACTTACACATGCACGACTGTACATGTAAGTCACGACTGTGACTTACACATGCACAACTATGCATGTAAGTCACGGGCTGTGACTTGCATACAGTTCATGCCACATTCACAAAATTAAGATTCATGCAACATCCACACAAATTTTATTCAATCTATTTCACATTTGGATCAAAACACAAGAATTTATAACCAAAATCATCATATGAAAGAAATTAAAAGCAATAGAAACTAGGCACAACAAGACTCAAGTGGGGCAACCTTGAAATAAATCACTTGTTAATATAGGAATCACGTAAATTATATAAAAATATATAAGAAGGGGGGTTGAATTGTGTAATCTTTTCGAAATTATTAATCTTTTGAGATTTCTTGAATATCTTTACAACTA
>JAOQMQ010000196.1:17193656-17213811 GCA_027563845.1 Erythroxylum subrotundum
ACAAGGCATATAAGTAAGGGTAAAATGGACATTGTTCAATCATTAATGGTATAAAAGGAAGAAGAAAAGAGTGTCTTGCAATAGAAAGAAGCACGAAAAAGAGAGAGAAGGAGAGAAAAGAAAGAAGAAAAGCTAGGTTTTGATTTTTCTATGCCTTTAAGGGTGATTTTGAAGTTCTTCAAGAAGGGAAAAAGGAAGAGGAGGATTAGAGCTCTCATTCAAGCCGAGAAACTCTTCATTTGGTAAAGAATCAAGGTAAGAGCATTTTTTATTTGTTGGATTTTTGGAAAGATTTTGGTTCACGGAACTTAGGAAATACATGGGTTTAAGTTTTCTAGGATCAATTTTAGTGAATATGACTTATGGGTTCTCCCATTGGAATTCCTATTGAATGGGGGATTTTGCTTTTGATGAAGGAAATCAAGAGAGGCAAGGGGAGCAAGGGGAGAGACATTTTTTTAGCAAAGTTTCAAGCAAGGAAATCAAGGTAGGTTTCATGTTTATAATTAAGTAATGAGCCATTGATGTTTTTGTCCAAATCAAGAAAGTAAAATGATTTCAATTACTTCATAAATGCTGCCTTTATTGCTTTTGAATGATTTGTGAAAGTGTTATATTTTTTGGTGTATGAATTTTGATGATGAATTGTGAAATGATGATAGAAATGCATATGAAATATGTCATGCTTATGAAAAACAAGTTTCCAAAAACGTGCCATTTGGGCAAAATGTTTTTAGTTCATGAATTATATGTTATGTAGGTTTGGTGTAGTCCATTCAAGAATGTCACGTGCACGTTGACCAAGTTAAAGGCTTCTCTTGCCTCCCCACTAGTGGCACAAAGCTCCTTCATGGACTCCCTCAAGTTTACGAATACATAGGACCAATATGTGGAATTATGTAGTTCGTCATGTTTATGGATCTACCCAAACCATTCTGATGTGTTTATGATTTGCGAATAAGTTGAAAAATGCATAAATTGTGTTGTTTGTAATTTTGATTACTTGACAAGAATTTTGAAAAACATGTGTTTTATGACCTAATAAGAATTTTCTATGACAATGAACTTTTTAAACGGTTTTGCTTGTTATTCGTTATAAACTTGTTACCCATGAGCTTTTTAAGCTCCCCCATTTCCGTCCCATCTCCAGGTGATGAGCAAGAGACAGAATGAAAGAGAGTCAAGGCTTTACTCCATATTTGCATGTTTTGTTTTGTTTTGGAATAATTTATGTAAAACAAGGATGTAGTCACATGTTGAGTAATTATAGTTCAAGTATTTTATGTATTTTGGGATTTTGCGAAATATTGTATTGTGGCTCGGAATACCCATTGAAGTTTGTAAAACTCTTAATTTATGATGTTAATGAAATATGGATTTGTGTATGGATTTGAAATGTGAATTTGTGTATGGATGAGGTGGAGTTGGAATATGAATTAATTAAGGATGAGGTTAAGTTGGAATTAAGTATACTTGAAGAAGTTATCAACTTGAGTTGATGATTTTGAACATGAATTGTTGTGATATATATATATATACACATAGGTGAGATGTTATGGAAAAGAAAATAGGAATTATGAATGGATAAGAATGATGTTACATTAGTTAAGGAAATGAATTTGGGACAAATTTCAAGTTTTTCATAAAGGAAATTTTGTGAACTGACTCTAGGGAAAATCTGGAATAATTTAGGTAGAATTGGTCAAAATTGTCTTCTTGGAAGTTGTAGATGATCTTTCTAGCTTTTCAACGATATAAAGTTTGTAATTTTTGGATACCGGAGTGAAAAGTTATGATCGCTACAAGATGTGATGCTGCATGGAATGTATGCATATGACAACTATGGTAAATGATGAGAATGTATGGTTTTGATGAATCAAATGGGTTGACAATTGAGAGTTTTAAGAGATAATTTTGGTGTTTGAATTGATATAAAGTGATTTTGCACTAGAAGAGTTGAATTTGGAAAGATTATGAGTGAACATGATGTTAGATTGGATATAGGAAGCATTGTAGAGGTTTTGGAGGGGTTTGGGAAACCCCTATGTCCATTAAACGGACTTTAGGTCCGTTAAACGGACCTTCTCGGGCCAAAAAGGGGTCCCCTACCTAGTCTATATCCGTTAGATGGACTTTAGGTCCGTTAAACGAACCTTCTTGGGTCTGGAAAGCACCCTAGGCCCGACAATGTCCGTGAAACGGACATGGATGTCCGTTTAACGGACATTCACGGGACAGTTACAGTCAATCGCGATTTTGACCCTTTTATAGGCAGAATATCACTTCGAATTCTTCATAAAAGTTGTATATATTGAAGTCTTCTTTCAACTCTGTCCAAACATGACATCAATCAGAAGTCTGTAGCAAAAGTTATGGCAATTGCGCCAAGATAGGTACAAAATGATTAAGGAAATAAACAAGTTGGATTCTTTTGGCAATAACTTCATCATCCGACTTCCAAATGAAGTGATTCTTGAAGCAATAGATTTCTAAGACATTATGATATCTCTACATAAAAATTTTGTAGCCTTTGGGGTTTATTTTAAAAACATTGATGGAAAGGAAGTGAGGGAATCGATGGAAGAGTATGAATTGATTATGTTACTGAACATACTTTGGTATTTTGATGATATCTTGATCTGTAAAGCTCAAAATAAGATGATTCTTGTCTCTAAATAAATTAGAGACCTAGGGATACAAATTCCCTAAAGAAATAGAGTGTTAATTCAGTGCATAAGACCTTGAATTTTTGGATGGAAGTTGAGTATAGTGTATTGTTCAGTATAATAATAGTCCGTAAATGTTTGGGGTATAACTTTCAGAATACTAAACCAAATTGAATGATTTTGGTATCATTAGAAACTTAAGACAATGAGAAACAAATTTTCTGAAGAAGTCGAGTTGAAATTCTAGTTTTAAGATTTCTAAATTCTGTTATAAAATAGGAGAAATGAGTTTGAGTATGGTGACTGATTTGTGTGGGCACGCCATTGAACAAATTGTGAGGAAATTTTTGGGATGTTATGAGAATAAAGATGAACTGATGATGGCTAATAAGGGTTAAATGAAATAAACCTATAGGATAATACACGCACGTTTCATGAGTCTGAAGGATGTTGGAAATCCAGAAATAAGGAGTAGTAATGAAGATCACTTTTTATGACTCAAGAGTTGGGTTCCGGAAGCGAGGTCTAACATGTATAGTATCAAAGTAAGAGTTAGGTTCTGGAAACGGGATCCAACATTTATAGTATCAGAGTAAGAGTTGGGTTCCGGAAACAGGATCCAACACACAACCTTGAGTAATCCACTTTGTATTATGGGACAGCTTTGCTCCAATACTTGGACACTTACTGACCTTCTCGATTGAATCTAGTGTCACAATAACCGACAATCCATCTACCATAGATACTAAGGTGTCGTCTACCACCTTTGCATTTTTCCAAAACTCATATATCTCATTCAGATAGACTTTTTCACGAACCTTAAAGAAAATTTTCCAGCCAACTGCTTCAATTTATGGTTTAATGTCCATCTGATTTTCCTTTAAGGAGATGAAATCAACATGTCTCCCATAGATAAGAGATTGCTCCATTTGTGATCTGTAACAATAAGAACTATACACACAAATGTATTTTGCTCAAGGTAACGATGTTAGTATCTGAAAGTAAGAATATGAAACGAAAGAACTTGAAGCTCAGAACAGAGTGATGAATCGTCTTGGTTGAGAGCACTAAACACGTCGGTTTCAAAGTATTTCAAGAATATTCTAGAGTGAAAGGTATTCTATAAACTTGAGAGGATTTCCTTCTAATACCTACTTTTGAAAAGTTACCGTCTGTAACTTACCGTTACTATTTACTTGAAAACTGACAACTTTTTATCTTCTTCTAGTGTGAATCGTCTGGGTCATAACGTGTCAGACGAATGGTCATTCAGCGTTATCATATTCAAGTTCTGCCTGATTTCTTTAAATTTATCTTCACACAGGTTTAGTGAAGATATCCGCCTATTGTTGATTTATCTCAACAAATTGTAGACTAATGATTCTTCTATGTACATAGTCTCGTAGAAAATGATGTCTAACTTGAATATGCTTTGCCCTAGAGTGTTATATTGGATTCTTTGATAGATTGATAGCACTTGTGTTGTCACAGAAGATTGGAATTTGTTCTTCTTGTATGGAGTAATCTTCTAACTGATACTTAATTCATAACGTCTGTGAACAACAGCTTGCAGCTAACATATATTTAGCCTCTGTAGTAGATAGAGCAATTGAACGTTGTCTCTTGCTTGACCAAGAAACTAGATTATGACCAAGAAAGTGACATCCTCCACTTGTACTCTTCCTATCAATCTTATCTCCAGCGTAATCAGCATCACAGTAGCTAATTAACCTGAAATCTTTACCTTTCTCATACATTAAACAAAGATCAGTAGAACCTGACAAGTATCTCAATATTTTTTTAACAGCAATATAATGAGATTCTCTAGGATCTGCTTGAAATCTTGCACACAAACAAACACTAAACAATATATCAGGTCTGCTTGTTGTTAGGTAAAGTAAAAAACTAATAATTCCTCTGAAAAGAGTTTGATCAACCTTCTTACCTGCTTCATCCTTAGATAAAAGGTTTGAAGGATGCATAGGGGTTGACATAGGTTTAACCTTTTCCATTTTATATTTGACTAATAGTTCTTTGATATATTTCTGTTGATGAATAAAAATCTTTTCTTCGGTTTGCTTAATTTGTAATCCAAGAAAGAATTTTAATTCATCCATCATACTCATTTCAAATTAACTTTTCATAAGATTTTCAAAACTGGAACATAGCTTCTTAGAAGTTGCACCAAAAATAATATCATCTACATATATCTGTACTACAATGAAATCATTTTTAATACATTTTCTAAACAGAATCTTATCTACTTAACCTCTCCTAAAGTTATTTTCAATCAGAAAAGAACTTAGACGATCATACCAAGCACGAGGTGCTTGTTTTAATCCATACAAAGCTTTATAAAGTCTATAGACATAATCTGGATTATCAGAATCTTCAAAACCAGGAGATTGCTTTTCATAAACTCCATCATCTATAAAACCATTCAAAAAGGAACATTTCACATCCATTTGAAACAATTTTATATCATGACAAACCGCATATGCAAGAAAAATCCTAATAGCTTCTAATCTAGCTACAGGAGCATAAGTTTCATTATAGTCTATTCCTTCTTGTTGATTATAGCCTTGAGCTACTAATCTAGCTTTGTTATGATTTACTCTACCTGATTCATCTATTTTATTTTTAAAAACCCATCTGGTTCTTATGATTGACTTATTGGAGGGTCTAGGAACTAAAGACCAAACTTTGTTCCTTGTAAATTGATTTAACTCCTCTTGCATGGCTAAAATCCAAGCTTCATCCTGAAGAGCTTTGTCAATTTTCTTAGGTTCTAATTCATAAATAAAAACTACATTTGCCTCTCTTCTAAATTTAGACCTAGTTCTTATACCTTCTGAAGTTTTGCCTATAATCAGGTTTTTTGGGTGAAAGGATTTAAACTTCCAATCTTTTCTAAGACTAAAGTTTTCTGGAATATATTCTACCTTATCAAGTGGAACATCTGATGGTGACATGTCTATATTATCAACTAAGGGAGCAGATAGAGTTTCATCATCAGAATCGTTTCTTCTATCTGGTTGTGAATCATCATCAAACTTGACATGCATAGATTCTTCAATAGATTTAGAAACAAGATTATAAACTCTATAGGCTTTAAAAGACATCGAATATCCTAGAAAAATTCCTGAATTGATCTTAGAATCAAATTTATCCAATATTTCTTTTATATTCAATATAGTACATTTGCAACCAAATGGATGGAAGTAAGAGATATTTGGCTTCCTTGCTTTCTATAATTCATATGGAGTTTTATTTAAGAGAGGTTGCAAAAGTACTCTATTTTGAATATAACAAGCTGTATTTATAGCTTCTGCCCAGAAATATTTAGGAAGATTCATTTCACATAGCATGGTTCTTTCCATTTCCTGAATCGTCATGTTCTTTCTTTCTACAATTCCATTCTGCTGTGGAGTTTTAGGAGCAGAGAAATTATGAAAAATTCCATTCTCTTCACAAAACATTATGAATTTTTCATTTTCAAATTCTCCACCATGATCACTCCTAATTCCAGCGATAGAAATTCCTTTTTCATTTTGTAACTTTTTTGATAGAACTTTAAAGCACTTAAGAGATTCATCTTTATGTAATAAGAACAATATCCAACAAAACCTAGTGAAGTCATCAACAATTACGAGACCATACTTCTTTCCGCGAAGACTTAGTGTTTTAGTTGGACCAAACAAATCTATATGTAACAACTCTAGAAGTCTAGACGAAGTTACAACATTTTTAGAAGAAAAAAATGTTTTAACTTGTTTTCCTTTTTGACAACTCTCACAAAAGAAATATTTGTTAAAACTTATTTTTGGTAATCCTCTTACCAAATCATGTCTAACCAACTTAGAAATATGTTTAAAACTAACATGACCTAGCTTTTTATGTCAAATCAGTTTTTCCTCATCAGTTGATATAAAACATGAAATATTTTCACTTTTCAAATCTTCTAAGTTAATCTTATAGAGATTGTTTTGTCTCTTGGCAGAAAAGAATACGAAACTGCCCTTGTTTTTAACTACACAAGAATTTTGATTAAACGATACTTTCACATAATTGGCTTACACTAATCAGATTATGCTTTAAACCTTCAACTAGCAGAACATTATCAATAGACGCAAATGAATCTTTACTAACTTTGCCGATTCCAACTATTTTGCCCTGCTAGTTGTCTCCAAAAGTTACTGATCCTCCTTGCTTATTTTGGAGGTCTAGGAACATAGACCTTCTTCCTGTCATGTGTCGCGAGCATCCATTGTCCAAGTATCATTGGTGCTGATTGCTTTTTCCAAGAAAGGAGATCTGCAGTATATATTATGTGTTTCTTAGGTTACCATATTTTCTTGGGTCCTTTGGGGTTAGTCTTATAATTATTCCTCGAATAATAATAAGAAAGTTGTTTCTTTTCCTTTCTGTCAGGAACAAAATTCTTATTATGACGAACATTGTTATTAGTGAACCCTAAACCACTCTTATTATTTGGGTGTCTATATTTTCCAATCATATCGTTCATCTTTTTTGTACTTTCAGTAAATGTTGATAAATCTGCTGAAAGACTATTAATCCTTTGTTTCAATTGACTAACTTCTTCAGATCTATCTACAGTTACTTTCTTTTTCATATCGTCTACTTGTTTCTTAAGGCAGACGTTTTCTTTTTCCAACACCTCCGTGTTCTTCAAGTTTTCAGCAGATTTCCTTTTTAAAGCCCTATATTGCTTTAATATAGCATGTGAATCTTCTAATTATTCTAAATATGCCTCTTGAAGTTCATTAAAATTAGAAGTTACCTCATCGTCACATTCCTTTTCAGCTACTAAGCATATATTTGCTTGTACTGATGCTTCTGAATCGGAATTAGATTCGGACGAATCCAAATCTTTCTAAGTTGCCATCATACTCTTTTTATTTTCTTTACTTTTCTTCTATTTTCTTTTAAGCAACAGACATTCAGACTTGTAGTGTCTCGGTTTGTTGCACTCATAGTAGACGATATAAGTTTTCTCATTCTTGACTTCGTCTTTGCTATTTTTCTTAAAAGAAAAATCTTTATTTCCCTTTGCTTTCTTTTTCCACATCCTCCTAATCTTTCTTGAAATAAAGAATAGTTCATCATCATCTTCACTTGAATCTTGATCCATTCTTGATTTCTTCAATCTTTAATTCTTTTGAAGATGTAATTCTATTTCTTTGGTTCTTTTGATTCTTCTGACTAGCCTTTAATGCTATAAATTTGTCTCTTCTAGGTTTATCTTTTGCATCAAGCTCTACTTCATGTATCTTCAAAGAACCAAGTAATTCATCTAGCTTCAACTTGCTTAAGTCCTTGGCTTCTTATATTGCTGTAACTTTAGGTCTCCATCTTTTAGGAAGACTCCTGAGAATCTTTCTGACATGGTCTTGATTATCGTAGATTCTCCCAAGAGCTTTAAGTCCATTAACGATAGTTTGAAATCGTCCAAACATCTGATCAATAGACTCATCCTCTTTCATCTTGAACAGCTAATATTGATGTACAAGAATACTGATCTTGGACTCTTTCACTTGATTTGTGCCTTCATGAGTGATGGATAATGTGTCCCACATTTCCTTTGTAGTTTCGCATCCATGAACCTTATCATATTCACTTCTGCTTAGAGCACAACTCAGAAAGAACTTGGCCTTTGAGTTTAACTGAAATTGAGCTTTTTGATCGGCTGACCATCCGTCACGATAAATGATATTGCCTTCATCGTCTATTGGTGTGTATGGTCCATTCTCGATGATATCCCAAAGATCAATATGTGTGGATTCTATAAAGAGCCACAGGAGGTCTTGTGACCGAGGCACCTTCAGTTATAAAAACATATGATTCAGCCATGGATCTTTGTCCTCACTTTGTAAAAGTGGTTCTTGGAAACTGAGCTTTGATACCAACTGAAGTAAATCACTTGTTAATATAGGAATCACATAAAGTATATAAAATACACAAGAAGGGGGGTTGAATTGTACAAATCTTTTCAAAATTATTAATCTTTTGAGATTTCTTAAATATCATTACAACTATCAGATGAATACCAAGGATACTTTACTAAAGTTGATAAGTATTGGAATCGCAAGTAATTTTATCTACTAGTCTAACAACAAGAAAATTAAAGTATAAGGGTTAGAGAATAGACACTGAGATTTTATACTGGTTCACCCCAAACCTTGGGCTAAGTCCAGTCCTCAGGGTTTGTCTGAGATTTCACTATACTCTTCAACTTTACAAGTATTCTTTCTGCCCTTCCAGAGTCTCTTCAGGTCTCTTTCACAAAGTAATCTTTCTGCTATCTTAGCCTCTCCAGGCTCTAGCCTTTTCTTTCTCTCTCTAAGAAAGATATTTTAAGCTTTACGTTACAGTAGTATTCACTCTCTTATTTCGCACTTTGAATATATAATTTTTCTAAGTATTGTACAATCAAAATTTTCTCTCTTATAAAAACATTATTTTAGTCTTCGGCTAGGACTAGTATTTATAGCCGAAGTCTCCAACTGTCTTCTTAAGAAACTGCTTCTTTAATCTTTTAGAAACCGTTATTTAGTTGAGTCCTGTAACTGACTCCAACTAACTAACTGTCTGATGTTCTAGAGTATTTTCTTTTTTGTATCGTCTAATATTGTTGCTTCGTCTGGTATTGCGCTTCATCTGTTGTTTGCGCTTCGTCTCTGATGACGTGTATCGTCTATTGCAATAGACGTATCATCTGGGATGACTAAGTGTTACTTACATTTTTCTACACACTTAACAAACTTATCAAAACAGTTCATACATTTCCAAGATTATTATTTGATTGTCACCAAAATTAATAGAAGTGAAGTCTTCTTGACCTAACAAACTTGTGGCTAAAATGCACAATAATTAAAAAGGGAAGTTGTCCAATCAACTCGACCAAGCCCAAGCAGTCACTATTCTGAGAAGTGGTAAGATGATTGATACTCATGTTGAGATCTCTTATAATCTGTCTGGTGTAGGTCATCAAGAAGAGGAGAGCCTCACTAACGAAAAAAGTGAGTAGAATAAAGAAAGCACTGGGCATGACAACTTTTTAAGTCACATTCAGAAAGGTGAAAAACTGGGGCGTGAAGTCACCTTATAGACCACCGATCCCATATCCGAGCTGCATTAAGGATTCTAAATAAGATAAGCAATTTTCTTATCTTGATAACATATTTTACAAAGTTAATATTAATATGCCTTTATTAAGTGTGGTCAGGAACATTCTTGTTTATGTGAAGTTCTTCAAGGAACTATGCCCCAAAAAATATAAGTTTGAGCCAAACGAGAAGGTGATAGTTTCAGAGATTGCAAGTGTAGTGCTTCAGCAGCAATTACCCCCCAAATTGAAAGACCTAGGGAGTTTTCTTGTGCAAGTATCAATAGGTAATGGTGATGAGGTTAAGGGTATACTTGACCTTGGGGCGAGTATAAACCTTATACCTTAATCTATTTATGAGAAATTGGATCTAGGACAGTTAAGACCTACAAACAAGTGGTTGCAATTAGCTGATAGGTTAATCCGTTATCCGAAAGGAATAACGGAGTATGTGTTAGTAAAGGTTGGAGGATTGGTTGTTCCTATAGACTTTGTTGTCCTAGACATGGGAGAGGTTAAAGAACAAGGAAAGGAATACATCATACACCTAAAGAGGCCTTTTATGGCCATTACCAATACTTTGATTGATGTAAAGAACGAGAAACTGAGTATGACTATTTTGGGAGAAGTAGTGAAATTTTCAATTTTTAATGTTGAACATATTTCTTCTACTGCTATTTCTAAAGACTGTTCTTTTGTTGATCAAATTAATGCTGCATATTTTGATTTCGCCTTGTAGGAAGAAGAAGAAAATCAGCTGGACTTAGTTAAAGAGAGTGATGAATGCCATCAATTGTTGGTCAATGCAATTGAGGAAGAGGTTGGGAAATTCTTGGAGAAAAATCCTAATG
The DNA here is from genome assembly GCA_027563845.1 of Erythroxylum subrotundum. Lineage (NCBI taxonomy): Eukaryota > Viridiplantae > Streptophyta > Magnoliopsida > Malpighiales > Erythroxylaceae > Erythroxylum > Erythroxylum subrotundum. The sequence goes on from JAOQMQ010000196.1 coordinate 17,204,300, forward strand.
AAGAGAAGAAAATAGTGGAATCAATTACTTTGAGCGATCCACCTTGAGCATGACTTCGTGACTTTAAACGGTCACAGAAGCTTACATGGTCATGTATGTCAACATACATAGGTGTGTATCTTCAAACGGGCATAAACAATGTCTTAGAAGCTCCACATAGTTACAGTGACTTATACACAATCGTATAAGTTGAAGGTTTCTTCAATTCTTCCATTTTATGCCCCAATTTCATTCAAATTCTTCTCCTCTTAGTCTATGAAGACAATTATTACTTAAAAATACACTTGAAGTATAATAGGTACCACAAATACCATAAGATTCTCAATCGATAAGCAAAACACACTAAATATGAGTACATAAATATAGTCAATTAATTGTTTATCATATATTACATTGATGAATATCAACCTAACAAAACAATACATCCATGTTCATAGAAGTTCTCACTTGGAAAGCATGAAAAGGCCTCTCTCCACTATTGTCAACATTGCAATTGGTGTTTGTCTCATTAAAATTTTTGTCATTTAACAAATCTTCGCACTACATACTTTCAACGAGAAACAACAACAATGAAGATGTAGCAATAAAATTAAGGTAAATTGTTAAACCAATTAATATGATGCCCAATTCTTATATTGCCAAGTAAAAAACTTACCCTAGATTCCTTTTGATGGATATGCTACAAAAGTCTAGCTCTATTAAGAGATAACCATAAGATGAAGGATTAGGAAAGTCCTGATTCCAAAAGACCGGATGAAAATTAATGAAAGAAGTCAAGAATCTACCCAACCACTAAGAAGATAACATTTGTCACGAATAGGAAACAGTAAGAGAAAGGAAAAGAAGCCAATTACTAGCTTATGCCCACGCTGAAAACAAATTAACGAATTATGCACTAGGAACTCAAAGAGAATAAGAAGGTTATCAATGGCCAGAACAATATTACAGTGAACATTTCGAAAGCCATGAATAAAACTTTGCAAATTCAACTTATAGTAATATGAACCACGAATACAGCATAAAACCAAAAAGAAATACCAAACATTTTGGAGATACAAAAGCGAAAATCAAGAAAGGTAAAAAGAGATAAAGCATATAAACATAGTTATAATTAAACTAATTATTTATACAAATACGGTGAGACATCTGCTCTAATTAAAATTTCTAATTCATAAAATACGGCAGTTGACAAACAAATCTATCAAAATTTATATTAAGTAATCAGATAATCGGATATGATAGGCAGTGATGGTTAAGACGTCGTAAGGAGTTTGTTGTAGTTTCGGCTTTCAAGTTGAACGTGGTCTTGTAAGATATGGTCACCTGACATCGTGGGCTTATGTCCAAAGCCACTAATCAGCCGAAGAGGCAATGAATTAACGTGCGGTATTTACCAAAAGCCCGGGAGAGAGTTATCTAAAAGCCTTGCCCCTTCCATGTTTTTTTCGATAATAAGGTCCAAAAGGGTTAGCCTTAAGATCTTTCGATGCCAACAATTTCATTTCTCAACTGACCTTGTTGCTCATGATTTTCAGTCGATCCCACTGAGAACTGTACAATTCCGATTCCAATTCCAATTCCTCTCACCTTAACCTCTTCTCCTCGGATCTCATCGCTGCAAGGTGCTTTTTCTCTCTATCTATCCTCTTTGCCTAATTTGCGTTCGACGGATTTCTTTGGAAACGTGCTCTACTGTTTCTTTCTTTCTCCTTGCCAACCAAATACATTTTTTTAGCTGTTTTGGATTGTTGGTTGTTGTTCATGCCGTTGAATTTAGGTTTTGAATCGGTATCTGATCTGATTGGGAGTCTTTTCACTCTTTCAATTGGTCATTTGCTGTAGAACTAGGGGATAAAAGTGGTCACGACATCCTTGGGGTTTGTCTTTGTAAGACACATTATGATTTCATGTCCATGAAGCTGATCTACTGGACATGTCCATGAGTTGAAGAAATCAAAGTTCTTAGGTTATAACTCTGACTTATAGTCTCAGATCTGACATCGTTGCTAGCTTTTAGGCGCATTTACTGCTAATTCCAACTCTTATCTCTCTTTAGAATTAGTGCCTTTTCAGATAAATGTGAATTACATGCTTATGGAAAGATCTGCTCACTGTTAAATGTGGTCACAAACTACGGATTTTGTGAGGATTGGAACTCCTAAGAATTACTGTTTATTTTGTGCTTAAGTGATTAAATTTTTTTGGGTCTTACTTTTCCTGCATTCTTTTGTTAACATTGTTTGGAGGGTTTCATCTATTAAGCTTTGCTTTCCTTATTGTTTAAGTGCATTTGCTTCTTCATATTTTGTATGCATCCAGTGTCTTTTTACATTTTTTTTTTCGTCTTCTTCCTTTTTTTTTTACAATTTATTTTTTACCATTGTACTTGTAAATAGTTTATTTTTCCCTGAACCTTAATTTATTGCATTACCAGAAAACAGCAGGCGATGGAGAAGTCTTGTACATTGCTTGTTCACTTTGACAAAGGAACGCCCGCAATGGCGAATGAGATTAAGGAAGCTCTTGAAGGCAATGATGTGCCAGCAAAGATTGATGCAATGAAGAAAGCAGTCAGTCTTTTGTTGAATGGTGAAACTTTGCCTCAGCTTTTCATTACAATTGTTAGATATGTCTTGCCTTCTGAGGACCACACAGTCCAAAAGCTCTTGCTTCTCTATTTGGAGATAATTGACAAAACTGATGCCAAGGGTAGGGTGTTACCAGAAATGATCTTGATATGCCAAAATTTGAGGAACAATCTTCAACACCCCAATGAATACATTCGTGGGGTTACATTGCGATTTCTTTGCCGCTTAAATGAGACTGAAATAATTGAGCCTCTGATCCCATCAGTTTTGCAGAATTTGGAGCATAGGCATCCTTATATCAGGAGGAATGCTATTTTAGCTGTTATGTCTATATATAAACTTCCGCAGGGTGAGCAACTTTTGGCTGATGCACCTGAAATGATTGAGAAAGTTCTGTCAACAGAGCAAGATCAATCAGCTAAGAGGAATGCTTTTCTCATGCTCTTTAATTGTGCACAAGATCGAGCCATTAATTACCTCGTGACTCATGTTGACAAGATCTCTGATTGGGGTGAATTGCTTCAGATGGTTGTGTTGGAATTGATCCGGAAAGTCTGTAGAACTAATCGAGGGGAGAAGGGGAAATACATAAAGATCATTATATCTTTGTTGAATGCTCCTTCTAGTGCAGTTATTTATGAATGTGCTGGCACACTTGTTTCTTTATCTTCTGCACCCACTGCTATTAGAGCTGCAGCCAATACCTATTGCCAGCTTCTTCTTTCTCAGAGTGACAACAATGTAAAACTTATTGTCCTTGATCGGCTGATTGAGCTCAAGGCATCACATAGAGATGTAATGGTTGATATGGTTATGGATGTTCTCAGGGCACTGTCCAGCCCAAATCTTGACATCCAGAGGAAGACACTTGATATTGTGCTTGATTTGATCACGCCACGCAACATCAATGAAGTTGTACTTATGTTGAAGAAGGAAGTTGTTAAGACTCAGGGTGGAGAGCTTGAGAAGAACGGTGAGTACAGACAAATGCTTATTCAAGCCATCCATTCTTGTGCTATTAAGTTCCCAGAGGTGGCTAGCACAGTGGTCCATCTCTTGATGGATTTCCTAGGAGACAGCAATGTTGCTTCTGCTATAGACGTAGTTGTTTTTGTACGAGAAATAATTGAAACCAACCCTAAACTTAGAGTCTCAATAATAACAAGGCTGCTGGATACTTTCTACCAGATACGAGCTGCAAGAGTTTGCTCATGTGCGCTGTGGATTATTGGAGAGTATTGTCTGTCCCTTTCTGAAGTTGAGAGTGGCATAGCAGCCATTAAGCAGTGCCTTGGAGAGTTACCATTTTATTCAGTTTCAGAAGAACCAGAAGCTACTGATGCTTCTAAGAAGCCTCAACTTGTTACTTCAAATCATGTTTCTTCAAGAAGACCAACTATACTTTCTGATGGGACTTACGCAACACAGAGTGCTGCTTCTGAAACTGCTTTCTCACCACCTACTATTGTTCAGGGATCAATGTCTTCTGGAAACTTGAGATCCCTTCTTCTCACTGGTGATTTTTTCCTTGGAGCTGTTGTGGCCTGCACCCTGTCAAAGCTTGTTCTGAGACTGGAAGAGGTGCAGACTTCTAAAGTTGAAGTGAATAAAGCATCCACACAGGCTCTGTTGATAATGGTTTCTATGCTACAACTTGGTCAATCTCCAGTTCTGCCACATCCAATTGATAGTGATTCTTATGATAGAATAGTACTTTGTATAAGATTACTGTGCAATACTGGTGATGAGATCAGAAAGATATGGTTGCAATCTTGTCGTCAGAGTTTTGTAAAGATGCTTTCAGAGAAACAGTTGAGGGAAACCGAGGAGCAAAAGGCGAAGGCCCAAGTTTCTCATTCACAACCAGATGACCTCATTGACTTTTATCATCTGAAGAGCAGGAAGGTCAGTAAGGGTTTGCTTAGTTGGACAATGATTTGTGGTTTCTGTAGTTCTGTTTGTTGGTAGCTTGCACTTTGTCAGTTCACTCTTATTTAGTTTGACTATCTTAATCAGGTCTTATGCATCTTAAATGTTATAATTTGACTAATCCACCCAAACTTTGATTGGTTTCTTAGGATTTGTCATAAAATTTGGTTTCACATTATGGTGTCAAACTTCATCTAATTTTCAGGGTATGAGCCAGCTGGAGTTGGAAGATGAAGTTCAAGATGATTTGAAACGTGCTACTGGGGAGTTCATTAAGGATGGGGATGATGCAAATAAGCTTAATCGCATCCTTCAACTCACTGGTTTTAGTGATCCTGTTTATGCTGAAGCATATGTGACTGTGCATCACTATGACATTGTGCTTGATGTTACAGTTATCAACAGGACAAAGGAGACTCTTCAGAACCTATGTTTGGAATTGGCAACCATGGGTGATCTCAAGCTTGTTGAACGCCCGCAAAATTATACTCTAGCTCCAGAATCAAGCAAGCAAATAAAGGCTAACATCAAGGTGTCTTCAACCGAGACTGGTGTTATTTTTGGGAATATTGTGTACGAGACATCCAATGTACTTGAGCGGACTGTTGTTGTCCTCAATGACATACACATTGATATTATGGACTACATTTCTCCAGCAGTTTGTACAGATGCAGCTTTCAGAACTATGTGGGCGGAGTTTGAATGGGAAAACAAGGTACTTTGGACATTGACGATGATGGATTTGTTTTTCAATATTAGTGTTACATTTAGTTGTTACTTTTTAGTCATATGTCAAGTCAATGTTCAAATGTTACAACATCTTGTACAAGATGTGCATTATTGTTGAAGTGAAAGACAAGAAGGTTGGCAGTTATAGAGTCGTTAGTTTCGTACTCCCAACATTAACTTACTATAAGTTGGAGGCTTTTGTAATTTGTGTTTCAGGTTGCTGTTAACACTACAATTCAGGAAGAGAAGGAATTTCTTGACCACATCATCAAATCAACCAATATGAACTGTCTCACTGCACCGTAAGTTTTATTAGCGTACTTTATACATGTCCATAACTAGCATGACTAAGTTTTTGTAGACATTTCTCCCATTTCTCATTTATTTATATAAGCACTAGCACTGTTTGATCAAATATTTTATGATTTTTCAGGGCTGCATTGGATGGTGAGTGTGGATTTCTGGCAGCTAACTTATATGCTAAGAGTGTGTTTGGAGAGGATGCCCTGGTAAATGTAAGCATCGAGAAACAGTCAGGTGGGAAGCTCAGTGGATATATTAGGATAAGGAGCAAGACCCAGGGGATTGCACTCAGCCTGGGAGATAAGATCACCCTAAAGCAGAAGGGAAGCAGTTGATGCACAAATATCAGCACTGCTGTTTCCAATTTACTGGTACTCATTCACCTGGTTACTTAACCGTCTTATATTTGGAAAAGTTACAAGCTTTGTTCACTTGACTTGTAATTCTGAATTATTTTATTGTTGAAGGTGCTTGAATCCAAGCTGAAAGGTTATTTCTGGCATTTTTGTTCTCACTGTACCTACTGCACAGGGAGGAGAGGCGTGCATTATTGTATTTTTTTTTAATCATAATTCTACAGTTAGTAAGGGTTGCTGAACAGTGACAAGATTCTTGTTAAAGTTAAGACACGGGATTTTTTTTTTTTCATAGTTTTCACATAGCATTTGAGTTCAATTTTACCCTGTAGTTGAAAATGTTGTTGGAGCCAATATCTGGGGTTCTTCTAGGCGAGTGTTTTTTTCTTCGCAGAATGTTCTATTGGTGGACTGTTACCATTTTTGAATACTGATAAAGTTGGCTCAAGTTATAAATATAGAAATTGCCCATAGTAATAGCTGTGGAGTTCTAATTACTGTTTGATTTAGTGAACAACCCTGAAAAATTACTACTTTTTCCAATGATTTTGAAACCAGATTGGATTGGTCAGTTTGAGTGGATTATGCACGAACTGACCTGATTTTCTGTTCACTTTTATTTTTTACCATTATTAATGAAACTTAGCATGTGAAAGAATAAATCAGTTAGTTTCTTTTTGAGTCGTGAAGAACTGTAAACTATGTGTTATTCTTCTTTGGCAAGAACTAGGTCACTGACAGGTACAACAAAGGGTGATCTTCCTATTGAAGCTTGAGCAAGATTCCACTAAGCACTTTTGGATCTGCTTCATGGGGTCGGTGGAGAACCAATGAGATTTCTCTACCAGTCTAGTGGACAAACATCAATGGAGAATCAGAGAATCTTGAAACCAAATAGGGAAATAAAGCATTGGAATAACATATCCTGGGTAGTATTTGAGAAGTCACAATCATAAAGAAATTACATACTCAATGCAGTTCAATCATTAGAGCAAGTTGGAATCTTCCCTAACTTGCAGATGGAGATCAAAGATATAACGAGGAACCTTCATAACATACAAAGACAAATCGCGAAGTGACATGGCGAATTGAAACACAAAGAATACAAGGAACAGAGAAGGCATAAAAAAATCATTTGTGGGTTATGGTTGAATAAAATGCATACCTACACCCTTTCAAAATTTCCAATAACATCACCTTCTGTGCAGAGAACAAATCACACACCAAAGGGAAGAAGAGAAATCCAAAAGATAACTTTTTGACACTGATGTTTAGTGATAAGCATCTAGCCACCTATTAAGACAAAAGCAATGCATGTTGCTTTTTAAATTTTATTTTTATTAATCTTATTTAGGATAATTTAAGAATATATTAAAGAGTGATATTTAAGCTTTAAAGAAGCATGATTAAAGGACACTAAAAAGTTATTAATTAGTAATTTAGTATAGATATGTAGTTTTATTCAGGATAATTTAAGAGTGTGTTAATGAGTCATGTTTAAACTTTAAAAAAGTATATTCAAAGAAGGACAAAAAAAATATTAATTAGTAATTTATTATAAGTAAGTAATTTTGTTTAGGATAATTTAAGAGTATGTTAAAGAGTGATGTTTAAACTTTAAAGAAATATGTTTAAAGGACATAAAAAAAGTTATTAATTAGTAATTTTAGTATAAATAAGTAATTTCTCTAGGATAATTTAAGAGTATGTTAAAGAGTGATGTTTAAACTTTAAAAAAGTATGTTTAAAGAAGGACATTAAAAAATCCATTAATTTATAATTTAGTATAAATAAGTAATTTTATTTATGATAATTTAAAAATGCAATAAGGAGTAATTTTTAAGCTTTAAAGAAGTATGTTTAGAAAAGGACACTTAAATTTTCAGTGTCCTTTAAACATATTTAACATTTTTAGAGACCTTTTAGATTTATTCAATATTGAAAAATATTTTCATTTTTTTCCATTTGAATTGATTTTCTTTATTGTTTCCAATTTTTTTCAACCTCTTTTATGTTTCTTTTATATATACGTTGATTTCTGTGTCAAGATCACAAATTAACTCTCCTTTCTATTGTTATTTTTTTGTTCATGATGATTGAATTCAAATCTCATATTATTAAATATACATAAAAGGTGAAAAAATCAAGAAGACAAAATTAAGGGTATTTTCTTTTCCAAAATTTATATTTTTTCATTTCATCTTTCTTCTTTGGTTCATTATTTTGTGACTTACTTTTGATTTAGTTATTGTTGTGACTTATTTTTGTACAAAACGTTTAAAAAATATTTTCTCATATTTTAATGTTAAAATTATAATGGAAAATATGGAATCATCATAAAAAGATTCGATGAACTTAGCATCCTCTACTTGGGGTAAGTTTGATCCAACATGAAATTATTTTTCTTCTTCTCAAGCACCTGATAGAAATATCCAATATAATTATATATCTTGTAGTAGAATATTTAAAGGGGGAGATTTTATAGAATGAAAGAAAATCTTGCTAGTGTTAGGGGTAATATTGTCTTTTACAAAAAAAGTACCATTTGATGTACATGAGATGTGATATCCTATTTTCCGGTATATGCTTAGGGTTTAACCCTAGATTAAGTATTACATATACATGCATAACATTACCATTCATACACGAATTGATATTTGAACACATTACAAAGATAACATATGCACTCAATTGACTTATTCCGGGGTATGAAATAAATTAAGTGAATATGATGTGAATTGTGATTTGGTATGTCTTGAATTTTGGTATGTTTGGATTTCAATTAGTAAATTGGGATTAAATGTTATTGATTGAGAGATTAATTAATTACATGTATATTTGGTCTAAAAAATGCCAAGTGGTAAGAAAAATTTATATACGAAAATTAGCATGATTAAGCCTAAAATTGAGTGATATTTGGCATAGCTAATGCATTGACATTTGGCATCATCCATTGTGTGACAAAATGGCTTGGCAAGAATGTGACAAATGACATTGTTAATAAGTTGACAAGTGGTCTAATGGAAGTGTTGCAATTGTCGGCATAAATGGAGGGCAAATGGGAGTCATACATTGGAGACATGTGTCAATGCATAAATGAGACACCTAGTAGCTTCGGTGTTACGTTCTTGTAATGAATTTTCTGCAGCCTTCACTTTGTTTTCAATCTCTCTATCAAAATCATCCTTGCCCATATTTTGAATTTCTGCATCAATCTTACATGTTATCACACGAAGTTCTTTGCCAAACTATTCATTAAGGGAGCTACTTCATGTTATCCTTTATGTTGCTGTCTCTATGGTGTGAAGATCATCTTAGTTCCATCTTGATCTTGAAGTTGGGTTTGGTTGCTTGAAAAGGGTGACATAGTTGGATCTTTGGAGTTGTTCTTTGAAATTAAAAAGGTAAGGGAATACTAATGTAACACCCCACTCCCGAGTGACCCGAACCCGATATCATTGGTGATATCCGAGTCCGTGCCCCGCGAGGGTAGCGTATTACATCAGTCAGTAAAACTCGGCATATATATATTTTTTTGAACCATTCATTCCACGTTAAAAGGAAATAGTTTCAGTCATTACACATTCACGCAGAATAAGCAGTAAAT
>JAOQMQ010000196.1:17237381-17248710 GCA_027563845.1 Erythroxylum subrotundum
ATGAATGAACAAGCAATTGCATTACTACCCCTCACTAACCACTCAAAATTCCCATTTTACCCTTCCCGCAGGAACCGAGATGCTACATCTTATAAGCTGTAGATATGATTTGTTTAGAGTTAACATGTGGATGCTTACTAACGGTAGTAAGTACATTGAATTGACCTACTATGAGACAATCATATGGATATTCTATTCCAATGTCAATGATAGTCTCATCATAGCAATGGTGCAAGTATCCTTTGACTTGAGATGCTCAAGGATATCTCAGATACTGATCCTGTGCTTTGACTCCATTCATTGATGCCATTCAGGGGTTACTTATAGGGTGGTGATTGGGTACAACTTGAGGTATTCGGAGGTAATTGAGTAGCCAATAAAGGATTCACCACTCATGATATAAGGAGATGATACCCACGGCCTCTTGTCAGGGTCATTAGTTAGGAGTCTCTAGCTAGAGCAGATATGTGTCATAAAGAGAGTCTTCAATGACACATAGAGTAATGAGATCCTCAAGGCAAGATCTAATATCACTTGAAATAGATGTGACGTAGTCAGTCTAGTGGGAGTTGACACTTTGACCATCCTCTGAACCAAGTGGGATATAGATGGTGAAAGGATGAATTGCATGGCAACATTGCATATGGAAGGGTTTGTAGTCAAACTAATAACTTTCCAGTCAATTGGGGGTTATGACGTGTTACTAGATACCGCTCTTGACTTACTTGAATTAAGTGTTAATTCAAGTGACCAACATAACCAGGAACCTAATGGGTCACACATATAGGAGATCCTAAGGATAAGTAAAATGGTATTGAATGGTGATTCAAGATATGAGAGAGTGTTTCGGGAATGTATCGTGATGTGATCATGGTAGAAAACGTTACATGGAAAGGAATAGGAACAAGTGTTATTGGCTGCCAATTTGGTCATTAACTTCCCAAAACTTCCATTAATAAATGTTATTCATGGTCATTAACTTCTCATAAATCCCATTAATGCATGTTATTTATGACCATTAACTTCCAATAACTCTCCATTAGTGATGGGGTTATGAAAGGCCAAATGGTGCAGAAAATAGAGATGATTTTCGTGCATCTTTTCTAAGACACAAGTGAAAGAAAGGGTTCTTTCTTGCATACACTCTTTTTTCTCTAACTGTCACAAGAGTTCTTGTCTTTGCTAGCACAAAGAAAGAATTCTAGCCATCTCTTAGTTAGGTTTCATCCTTTTATCTTCATGTAGAATTTCATTAGAGACGGTCTACGTTGATCATTGCAGTTTACGAAAACCCAACGTTGAGGAGATTAAAGAACGAAGAAGATTGTCGGAAGGATATGTAAACATCTTACATTTCATGTTTTTGTTTTCTATATCTATATGGATAAGTACATCTTATTTTTGAGGTTCCTTTTTATTTTCCACTGCGTATATTTGATATATATTATGTATGAAATACATGATCAGAACCTTACATGATTCACCTAGAGGTTTAGAATAAAATCTTAGGTAATCTCATACTTATAACCTTTGTTTATGCTCATACCACTGCATACGAGATAATGTTTTTGTGGAACCAAATCAAGTCACTTATAGATACTTCCTCCCTTCCTTGGTTAGTTGTTAGGGACTTTAATGTTTTTATTAATCTAGAAGAAACACAAGGCATTAGTTCTTCAGGAATTCCCTAAAACGAGATAAGGCAATGTTTAACTAACACCCTTTTATCTGACCTACCATTTGGAAGAAACCTATTCACTTATTGTAACAAGCAAATGGGAAATAACTTCATTAGGAGAAAACTGGATAGAAGCTTAGTAAATCATATATGGTTCTTTACCTTTCTTGGTAGTTTCTCCATCTTCACAAACCATCATATATTAAATCTTTCTGGTATTATCACTCAGCTTGACACCGTTAGACCATCATCCCCCTTCAGGTTCAATGATTTCCTCACTAAACTAGCTAATTTTAAGAAATGCATTTTGAGGGCTATGAATCTGTTCATCTGATGCTCCAATCAATTTGTCTATACAAAAAATTTCTCTTATTAAACAAAAAATGAAAGATATTTTTCGTTGCAACATTGTTAATACACACCATCTTGTTCTCACTGCCAGAGCTTCTCTTGATAGAATTCAATCTGAATTACAATGTGATCCCACTTCTATTATTTATCAAAATTAGGAAAGAGTGGCTATGCAACCTCTTTCTATTGCTCTCTTACATGATTATTCTCTGATGAAACAAAGATCTAGGTGGATTGGATGAAGTGTGGAGATTAAAAAAATACAGCTTTTTTCCATAGAGATGTCATAATCAGGATAAACTCCAACATAATCATTTCATTACAACTCAATAATCAGGTTCTTGATTCCTAAGATTTGTTGCTTCATGGTGCCTTCACATTCTTTTCAGATATCTTGTCTTCTCCTACACATGCTACCTATTCTCAACTATTACTGAGTGAAATAATACTAGACAAGATAAGTCTTACAAATGCTGACTTACTTAGCAAGTCTATTACTGTTCTGGAGATTGAGATTGCCTTAAGATCCTGAAATCCAAACAAGGCTCCTGGACCTGATGGATTCAGCCCTCATTTGTTCAATAAATTCTGGCATCTGAGAAAGAATATGGTAGTTGATGTCATTCTAGAATTCTTCAACAAAGATTAGAGGTTATCAGAAATCAATGACACCTTTGTAACTCTACTTCCTAAGAATGGAGAAAAAAGAACCTTTTTAGTCATCAGAATTATTTCTTCTTGTAACACTGTGTATAGGATCATTGCGAGGATCTTGGCTTAAAAAATGAAAGAGGACCTATAAAAATACATTGACATTTTAAAAGGTGCCTATTTACCTGGCAGAATTATAGGGGATAATATCATGTTAATGCAAGAACTTATAAGGTCTTACACCAAGAGAAGGGGAAGCATAAATTGTATCATTAAGGTTGACATAAAGAAGGCCTATAATAGTGTAGACTGGGGCTTTATACTAAACATCTTACATGCTTTGGAATTTCTTGCCAACTTTATTTAATGGATATCATTATGCATCACATCACCTTTCTTTAAGATACTGGTGAATGGTCAGCGTGGTAACTCCTTCAAAAGAACCATAGAACTTATATAAGGAGATCCTATATCACCTTACATCTTTGCATTTGTATTTCAAGTTTTTAACAAAACCTTGAAAAGTGTAATGGAAAGAACCAAAGATATCATATTTCATTATAGGTGAAAGAAACTATGGATTACTAATCTATGCTTTGCAGATGATCTCATACTCCTTTCCAAGGCTGATCAGAGTTCTGTATCAACATTTCTGAAAGCCCTGAAAATCTTTAGCAAGATGTCTGGATTGGAAACCAACTATTCCAAAAGTTTCTTTTATTTATGAAAATCAACTATAAGTAAGCAATCTGCCATTGAAATTGTCACTGGTTTTGAACCATAGATGCTTCCTATTTGTACCTAGGAATTCCCATTTCAGCTACTAGTGATACACATGGAGATTTCATCAAACTTCTAAATTGTATCAACTACATAATCTCTTCTTGTAGTTCTAAATTACTTTCCAAAGCTGATAGACAGATGCTTATCTCATCTGTACTAAATTCAGTCAATGTTTTTTGGGTTGCACATATTGCTATACCTAAAAGAGTAATCAAATCAATAGAGATGATATGTAGCAGTTTTCATTGGAATGGGAATGAAGAAAGTGTCAAGTGAGCTCGAATGCATTGGAAATAGGTATTACCTAAGGACAAAGGTGGTTTGGGAATAATTTCTCCAAAACTAATGAACAATGCTATGATATCTAAGAGGTTATTAACTGACAAGCATTCCTTGTGGTGTAAATGCATTCATAAGATCTATATAAAAAATAGTAGCATATGGACCATAAAGAATAAATCTTCCTATTCTTCAACCTTGAAACCCATTTTAAAGACCAGGGAACTTTTGAGGAATAAATTTACATATCGCATTGGAGATGGCAAACAAACCAATTTTTAGTTTGACATCTAGACGTCTCTTGATACTCTTCTTAACATGCAAGCTATTGAATGTCTCAAACATGTCATCGATAAAAAAGCAACAGCATTTGATGCACTGGTTGAAAAATAGATCTTTAAACAAAGCTCTATCCCTACACCCATTTATGAAGAAATTGGTCACACCAACTTGAGTGGAGGGAAATATTATATTTACTAGAAGAATTTGAGAAATGGCAAGTTTATCAACCAATCTTATAGGAATTTTATGCAGAAACATTATAACAGGGTTCCCTAGCACAAAGTTGTTTAACACAAGCAATTTCATCCGAGGGAATCAAGCTATCTATGGCTAGCTATGAAATATAAGTTACCAACTATAGATATGCTATAGAGATTCCTAAATATCCCTAATTGATGTATTATTTGTCAGAAAGCTAAAGAAAGTATTGACCACTTGTTTTTTCAATATGCCTATGTTAATAGTATGTGGAAATATGTATTACACCAATGCTTTATTCATAATGCACCTAGAAGATGGGATTGTATAAGGAGATGGTGTAGTGAAATCAAACATCTTGAATCTACAATCGAGTGGTCATTCAGCCTAGCTATAGCATGTTTAATGAAAACTATATGGGATGAAAAAATGTAGAATTTTTAAGATGGGATTGTATAAGGAGATGGTGTGGTGAAATCAAACATCCTAAAACAAGTGTTTTTGACTACCAATTTGGTCATTAACTTCCCAAAACTCCCATTAATACATGTTATTCATGGTCATTAACTTCCCATAACTCCCATTAATGCATGCTATTCATGGCCATTAACTTTCAATAACTCTCCATTAGTGATGGGGGTTATGAAAGGCTAAATGGTGCATAAAATAGAGATGATTTTTGTGGATCTTTTGTAAGATACAAGTGAAAGAAAGGGTTCTTTCTTATACACAAGATCTTTTCTCTCTAACTCTCACAGGAGTTCTTGTCTTTGCTAGCACAAAGAAAGAATTCTAGCCATCTCCTATTTAGGTTTCATCCTTCTATCTTTGTGTAGAATTTCATTAGAGACGGTTTACGTTGATCATTGTGGTTTACGAAAACCCAACACGAAGAAGATTAAAAAATGAAGGAGGTCGTCGGAAAGGTATGTAAACATCTTACATTTCATGTTTTTGTTTTCTATATCTATATGCATAAGTACATCTGATTTTTGAGATTCCGTTTTTATTTTCCACTGCGTATATTTGATATATATTATGTATGAGATATATGATCGGTACCTTACATGATTCACCCAGAGGTTTAGAATAAAATCTTAGGTAATCTCATACTTATAACCTTTGTTTATGCTCATAACACTGCATACGAGAGAATGTTTTTGTGGAACCAAATCAAGTCACTTATAGATACTTCCTCCCTCCTTGGTTAGTTGTTAGGGACTTTAATGCTTTTATTAATCTAGAAGAAACACAAGGCATTAGTTCTTCAGGAATTCCCTTAAACGAGATGACGCAATGTTTAACTAACACCCTTTTATCTGACCTACCATTTGGAAGAAACCTATTCACTTGGTGTAACAAGCAAATGGGAAATAACTTCATTAGGAGAAAACTGGATAGAAGCTTAGTAAATCATATGTGGTTCTCTACCTTTCTTGGTAGTTTCTCCATCTTCACAAACCATCATATATTAAACCTTTCTGGTATTATCACTCAGCTTGACACTGTTAAACCATCACCCCCTTCAGGTTCAATTATTTCCTCACTAAACTAGCTAATTTTGAGAAATGCATCTTGAAGGTTATGAATCTGTTCATCTGATGCTCCAATCAATTTGTCTATACAAAAAGATTTCTCTTATTAAACAAGAAATGAAAGATATTTTTCGTTGCAACATTGGTAATGCACACCATTTTGTTCTCACTGCCAGAGCTTCTCTTGATAGAATTCAATCTGAATTACAATGTGATCCCACTTCTATTATTCATCAAAATCAGGAAAGAGTGGCTATGCAACCTCTTTCTAGTACTCTCTTATATGATTATTCTCTGATGAAACAAAGATCCAGGTGGATTGGATGAAGTGTGGAGACAAAAAATATATAGCTTTTTTTCCATAGAGATGTCATAATTAGGATAAACTCCAACATAATCATTTCATTACGACTCAACAATTAGGTTCTTGATTCCTAGGATTTGCTGCTTCATGGTGCTTTCTAATTCTTTTCAAATATCTTGTCTTCTCCTACACATGCTACCTCTTCTCCACTATTACTGTATGAAATAATACTAGACAAGATAAGTCTTACAAATGTTGACTTACTTAGCAAGCCTATTACTATTCTGGAGATTGAGATTACCTTAAGATCCTTAAAAGCAAACAAGGCTCCTAGACCTGATGGATTCAGCCCTCATTTCGTCAATAAATTCTAGCATCTAAGAAAGAATATGGTAGTTGATGCCATTCTAGAATTCTTCAATAAAGATTAGGGGTTATTAGAAATCAATGACACCTTTGTAACTCTAGTTCCTAAGAATGGAGAACAAAGAACCTTTTTAGTCTTCATAACTATTTCTTCTTGTAACACTGTGTATAGGATCATTGCGAGGATCTAGGCTCAAAAAATGAAAGAGGACCTATAAAAATACATTGACAATTCAAAAGGTTCCTATTTACCTGGCATAATTATAGGGGATAATATCATTTTAATGCAAGAACTTATAAGGTCTTACACCAAGAGAAGGGGAAGCATAAATTGGTCTTACATCAAGAGAAGGGGAAGCATAAATTGTATCATTAAGGTTGACATAAAGAAGGCCTATAATAGCGTAGACTGGGGCTTTATACTAAACGTCTTACATGCTTTGGAATTTCCTGCCAACTTTATTTAATGGATATCATTATGCATCACATCACCTTTCTTTAAGATACTGGTGAATGGTCGGCCTAGTAACTCCTTTAAAAGAACCAAAGGACTTAGACAAGGAGATCCTATATCACTTTACATCTTTGCACTTGCATTTGAAGTTTTTAACAAAACCTTGAAAAGTGTAATGGAAAGAACCAAAGATATCATATTTCAATCTAGGTGAAAGAAACTATGGATTACTAATCTATGCTTTGCAAATGATCTCATACTCCTTTCCAAGGCTGATCAGAGTTCTGTATCAACATTTATGAAATCTCTAAAAATCGTTAGCAAGATGTCTGGATTGGAAACCAACTGTTCCAAGAGTTTCGTTTATTTATCATAATCAAATATATGTAAGCAATTTGCCATTGAAATTGTCACTGGTTTCAAACCATAGACGCTTCCTATATTGTACCTAGGAATTCCCATTTCAGCTACTAGTGATACAAATAGAGATTTCATCAAACTTCTAAATTGTATCAACTACATTATCTCTTCTTATAGTTCTAAATTACTTTCCACAACTGATAGATTGATGCTTATGTCATCTGTACTAAATTCAGTCAATGTTTTTTGGGTTGCACATATTGCTATACCCAAAGGGGTAATCAAATCAATAGAGATGATGTGTAGCAAGTTTCTTTGGAATGAAAATGAAGAAAGTGTCAAGTGAGCTCGAATGCATTGAAAATAGGTATTACCTAATGACAAAGGTGGTTTGGGAATAATTTCTCTAAAACTAATGAACAATGCTACGATATCTAAGAGGTTATTAACTGACAATCATTCCTTGTGGTGTAAATGCATTCATAAGATCTATATAAAAAATAGTAGCATATGGACCATAAAGATTAAATCTTCCTATTCTTCAATCTTGAAACCCATTTTAAAGACCAGGGAATTGATGAGGAATAAATTTACTTATCTCATTGGAGATGGCAAACAAACCAATTTTTGGTTTGACAACTGGACATCTCTTAGTAATCTTCTTAACTTGCAAGCCATGGAATGCCTAAAACCTATTATCTGTAAAAAAAAACCAACAGTATTTGATGCACTGGTTGAAAAATAGATATTTATACAAAGCTCTATCCCTAGACCCATTTATGAAGAAATTGTTCACACCAACTTGAGTGGAGGGAAAGATTATATTTACTAGAAGAATTTGAGAAATGGCAAGTTTAGCAACCAATCTTAAAGGAATTTTATGCAGAAACACTATAACAGGGTTCCCTAGCACAAAGTTGTTTGGCATAAGCAATTTCATCCGAGGGAATCAAGCTATCTATGGCTAGCTATGAAATATAAGTTACCAACTATGGATATGCTATAGAGATTCCTAAATATCCCTAATTGGTGTATTATTTGTCAAAAAGCTGACAAAAAATACACCAAACACTTGTTTTTTCAATATGCCTATGTTAATAGTACGTGAAAATATGTATTACACCAGTGGTTTATTCATGATGCACCTAGAAGATGGGATTGTATAAGGAGATAGTGTAGTGAAATCAAACATCCTGTATCTACAATCGAGTGGTCATTCAGCCTAGCTATAGCATGTCTAATGAAAGCTATATGGGATGAAAAATGTAGAATTTTTTAGATGGGATTGTATAATGAGATGGTGTGGTGAAATCAAACATCTTGAATCTACAATCGAGTGGTCATTCAGCCTAGCTATAACATGTCTAATGAAAGCTATATGGGAGGAAAAAATGTAAAAATTTTTAAGAAAAAATTCTACTAACGGAACAATTCAGTAGCAAAATCATCATGCAACTCAGAGGAGACGTGAACATACACAAGTCCACAAACTCCTTAATGAAGAATACTAAAATATAACGTGGAATGTACAAGCCTATTAACTAGTGTAGCATTTTGTCTTTAGGCTTATAAGCTTCTAATGCTTGGTTTTCAATACTTACAGCTCTTTGTAGCTGCTTTGTAACTTTCGCTTGTCAATTATGGCCTAATTCATTATTATTATTTCCTCAAAAATAAAAATAAAAAAACAAATTACAGCTTAGTTAATTATCACAAGACAACAGCAAAAAGCAACACAACACAACACAACAATCTCAGAAAATGTCATAAGAGTAGATTTTCCTTTGTCCGTCAAGTTTCTTATTCAATTATTTAAAAAATTCTTGAACTGGCCAATACCAGAGTCGAATAATCTCCTTCAAGCTCGGAATGCTAACTTTTGAGTGTCAGTTTGTGCAACCAGGCCCAAAAGCTAACTTTCCATTTTTAGTGTCGTAAAAAACATTCAACTCCCGATGTTGTTGATTACCAATAATAATCAACTCACTTTTGTCATTATTAGCGGCAAAGGCCAAGCAAACATGATCATCTTCTCTAATGGCAATGGCAGATTGGTCCAAATTAACATCAATATAATCCTCGAAATGAAGCACAACTTTAGGTGGCGTCCAGCTAATGTGCCGTTCAAGATTATAGCAGGTGTTCAAGAATTGCGATGGAGGAGCAGGTGGATACGGAGACATCAATATCGCAAATTCAGATTGAAGAGCTAAATATAGTGGTTGAGGTAGACGAGTAATGACAGTCCCTGAATCTATTTTGGTCTTCACTGATGACTGAATATACGAAGAAATTTCCAGTCTTTGATCGCCAATTGTTATTCCAGTGAAGTTAACGAAAATATCTTGGTCTTGATTATATATGAGTGGAATCATTTTACTAGTATCGGGTTGGCAGGTTTCAAATGCTTGGACACCAAATACTAGGTACCCAGGAGAGCTCTCTGTGGAAGGAAGACAGTAACAGAAAACGTTGAAAAGGTCTTTGTCAGTTTGAGCCATTAGAGAGTTGTTTCCTTGTCCAATACCTAAAACTCCGTCGGCTCCTCCGAAATCACCACCAATATTATGGCTGCAGCCAAAAAAAAAGCCGCTGTAAACATTTTCGGTCGTCATGGTGAGGGTGTCAATTGAATAGTCCCCAGCAGCATAGGAGTCGTCATTGTATGGGATCCTGTAGCTGCAGGTAGGAACATTGCAAGTAGCATTTGAGTATGTTGAAGAAGAGGAAGGATCGAAAATGGAGTCTTGGCTTTTGCAACCCTCAAAGCAAGGTTGGCACTTTATCCAAGTGATATCACTGCCTGTGTCGAAAATCAAGTTGAAATCGCGAGCCGGGGTGCCAAAACCAAGTTTGACAGCAAAATTGCCGTCGGTTAATGAGCTTAGAGGCAGAATAAGTCCTTCTCCATACATTTCTGTACTATACATCAATCTTGTTTCTACAGAATTCAAAGAGGGGGCTCTTGACTGATTCCTGAAAATCTTGGAGGAACCAGGATTCAAATTCTGCTGTCCAAGTGCCGATCTTGGGAAACGGCTATTAGACCTCTTCACTCCTTGAAATTGTTGTTCGCAACCTGAAAAATTAAATGTGTGATAGATAACTATTATATTCACCACTTGAAGGAAAAAGGAAAGAGGAATCTCAGAATTATAACAGATCGTGCATTAACTAGTGGAAAGGAAGAAAGTGACCTTTTGTTGAAAATGGGCAAGAGGCTAGTGGCAAAAGAGACTTGGTTTCCTTTAGAAGATGAACTAGTGGTGCTGTTCTAGCACCATGAACCCACTTCTGGTCACAAGATAAAAACAGAAAAATGTGGCAAATGCCCAAAGCTACATGACGGTTAGCTATATTAGCGGGGGAAAACGCCATTATGTTAGCAATTCCTCGAATTCCATCTGCTTGGGTCTTTTATAAGACACCAGAAGACTTCGACAAGTCAATTGCAAGTCTACGGACAAGTATTCTTGCGCGTGTTTGGAATTCTATGTCATGTCACGGCGGAATTACAGGACCAACTGTCCCATAATTGGGTGTTTACTTAATGTGCTACAGGACCAACTGTCCGATAATTGCGTGTTTACTTAATGTGCTAATCGACTCCAAAATCCTTTATCTTGAAAGTCACGGCACGGTCGGTAAATTGAAATTGCACGAAGATCGTACCGAAATTTATCTATGATATGATACGAATCAATATCAAATAATATTTCAGATAATTTTATAAATAATTCTTAAATTTTATATAATTAAAATTTGAAAGTCCCTCTAATATATAATTATCATTCATAATGTTAATTTTAGTATTCAATAACTAGTATTTAGCTACCAGAAATAATTCTTATTCTTTTTATTTTCCTTTTCAAAGATATGATATGACCATTTCTTATTTTTGCTGTAATGTAATGTAACTTTTGTTCACTTGATAAAATAAACCAATCAGTTGTACCTCGAGTATTGTAGCACAGTTACATATTAAATGAAATTCACGATGGCATCTTGTAGGTCATTCCATGAAAAAATGTTAAACAAACTTGGCTAAAAAGAAAGGATATTTTGGTTTAGATAAGTGTATTTTACGT
>JAOQMQ010000196.1:17288740-17304871 GCA_027563845.1 Erythroxylum subrotundum
GCTTCATTGATTTGTGATAGTGAACACTGATGAGCCCAGTCCACTTAAGCCACGAATATTAGTAGGCAACAATTTACGAGTTGTGGCTAGTCGAAGAAACGTGTCAGTTCTCTGAATTCTGAACTCCCAAGCACTCACCTTACGCCTCTCTCTCTCTCTCTCTCCTCTCTGCTTATCGTCGTCTGTGCATTTCAGCGATCGTTTGGTCTGCAAAAATTGTGGCCAATGGATTTTTAAGCTAAATCCCTGGTCTTGTGTTTGATAAGATTTTCTGAGAGGCAATGACTAATGTTCTCCGGAGCCTTAATCGTCATCGCCAAGTCTCTCTTCTTTTCAAAGGTATTTCGCCATAGTTTCGTTCATTGCCTTCCTTCCCCATAGTTTCGTTCATTGCCTTCCTTATTGTTCTTATTATGTGAAAATTTGTTCGTTTAGCCGATAAAATGTAGTAAATATACATATTCTTGTGACTATGACACTCGCGTGAATTCTAATTCTCGTCTCACGTGCTTTGTTTTCTTGGAAAGCAAATCGGTATTTTATAAAATTCTACTTAAGCTAGAGTTTGGTTTTTCTCGTCGTTATTTAAGATTTCGAGTGATAACCGTTCCATATTTGTGTGGATGAATTTCAAAAAAATGTAGGCATATGCCTAGAATAATTTGATGCATGATCATTGTACCTGTGCACAGTAAATTTTAAATATGATCTTTTTTAAACTTAAATTATCTGATATGGTGTAGTTCATGTCCAATTTTCCTGCTAATTCAACTGCTAGATTTTGGCTCGCGGATAAGTGCATTGTAGTTAAATAGTGCATTTTAAAATAATATATAAGTTGAATCCTAATGTTTAGAAGCGTTGAAAATGATCCCTAATGTTTTTAAACATTCAAGGCCAAAAGCGCAACTTGAATTTGAGCACTTTGAAATGATAGAGCTCAAGTTGTAAATTAAACTTAACGTTTTGAAAAAGTTCAAATAGACTCTTAATGGATGAAAAATTTAACGGAGTTTAGTTAAGTGCCTTATCATTGCTAACGTGATAATTTTTATATTTTTAAAAATTTGTTAGTGGATTTCATTGTAAGTTATATTAGCATAGCCCCTCAAATGTATTTTAAAAATAAATTAATACGTTATTTAATTAATAAATATGCATAATTTATTTTTTAAATCTATTGGTGGGGCCCATATGATATAATGTGGCCTAAATGTGGAAATGAGATCCATCAACAAATTTCTAAAAGTACAAAAAAAACTGTCATGCTAGTGATGACGTGATATTTGACTAACAGAAGTTTAACTCCGTTAAATTTTTCATATAGTGAGGGTCTATGTTGAACGTTTTGAAGATGTCATGATTGAATTTGAATGCTCTGAAACTTTAGGGTTCAAGTTGTTTTGATTAAACCTTGAGATTTAAATTACACTTTTTTCCAAACGTTTAAAATGAACTTTGAGTGAATGGAAGTTTGGACAAATTTAAATCTGTCCCTTATGTACCACGTTAATATTGACTTGACACGAGTTTAATACTTTTATTGATAAAGTGGGTTTTATATTGCCACATAACCCATTGACACCCATTTTTAAAATAATATTAAAATAATTTAAATTCTTTAAAAACATATGATTATAGCTTCTATTATTTATTAATTTTAATTATAGATTTACATAATTATAGAAGTGATATAATTATTGTAAATTTAACAATAGAGGCCCCTAATTTCCTCGTCTTCATATGGAACAAATTTTACTCGAGTTAGCATTAGGAACCTTGGAATTTTCTTCAAGACTCTATATCATGTTTGTTGAAAAACACTAGGCTTTGCTCCAGGACAGAAGTTGAAGGGAGCCATTTCTTTGAAACCCACCATTGAAATAATCCAGGAGCATACTTTGAAAACTAAACCCATTGGACAAGTCTTCTGTAATCATCTCTTATTAGAGTTTTGGGAAGAGAAGGCCATTTATAGTTACCAATTGTTACAATTAGGAAGACATCAGCTAGCCTGCTCAAAAAATTATGAGGTCTAAGGACAATAACTTGTCCAGGAGTCTTTGCACAAGTCTTATAGAACTATGTAGAAAATTTCATTGATATATTTGAGGCAACACCAAGTGGGATAAGATCCCATTGAGACTCCAATTACATAAAACTTGGGTTCCATCTGTAGCTGATCAACAAGCTCTTGTATGTTGAGTGCTTCACTCTTCATCGATTGCCTCATCGATTGCCTCAGGTCTGAGTCACTCTCTCCATATCAAGCTTGGTTGAAAAAAAGAAAGTATATCCTCGACTCTTCTATTAGCTCCTAAAAGTGAATAGGTTATCTTTTGTACAGTTACTCATCCAATGGAAACTTAGATGAAAAAACTAGTATGAAGAGGGATTAGTTGGTTGATGATTTTGCTTCCAAACCTAGATTTCATTTTTAGATTTGAATTAGATTTTTTTTATTTAATTTAAGATTACTGTGACTAAGCAATATTATTTAAGTTAATTAATATTTATTAGTTTTAATTATAAATTAGCAATATCACTAAATTTTTTTAGTATTACTTTTAAAATTGGGTCCCCACTATGTCATGTGGCTGCTTAGTATCCACTTTATCAATAAAAAGAAAAACTTGTGCTATGTCAATATTGATAAGGCATATAATGGATAGAGACTTAACTACGTCCAAATTTTTATCCAATCATGGTTTATTTTTAATGTTTTGTAAATGTTAAGATTCATTTTGAACACTTCAAAACATTAGGGTTTAATTTGTATTTTAGTGAGAATCTTAGCATTAAAAATGCACCTTTTGCTATTCATTGTAAGCAAACACCAAGGTAGCCATGTCTATGTACATGTATAATAATCTTGCATGTGGCATGCTCCTCTTCACTAGTATCTTCACTGGCAAAATTTGGATATCATATACTACTTTAATTAGACTCTAGTTTAGACTTAATCTTTCACTTATTTGTACTTTATAGCGCTTGATAATCAATACGTTTGGTTATTGTTCCTTCCCAAGATTGTACTTAGGTAAAAACCATTATGTTTGTCAATAGTAATTCAGTATTAACACGTAAATGTTTTAACTATTTTTGCTACAGTTCAATCCTTAATGAATATTTCTTATATATAGTGAACGTGTGAAATTAAATTTGCAGTTCTGTTCATAAAGATTTGTTGTTGATGGATGCATTTATATGCATCATTCTAGTGCATGACATTGAAAAATGCCCCAAACTTGATCTTTAAAATATAGTCTTTTAGTTTTGATAGTGCCCTATGAAAACTCCAGTTGAAGGTAACTAGCATCTGTTTTGGCAGCGTTTACTCTTATATTATTGGTTTTGCTAACAAACATGGTAAGTATAAGGTAAACAGTCTCTACCTGATAATATGGGTATTGTATTTTGATTTACCATTAAAAATTTTTGTTTGTTTGTTTCCTGACAGCTCTATGTCATTATAGTACGACTTTGAGGGGATTTAAGACATTGGAAGCTGAGAAAATATTTGAAAATGGAATAAGACATGGCAAGTTGAAACGTTCATATTTGCATAAAAAATTGTAAGTTCACGTCATAATTTTGAATATGGCTAGAGTACATAATACTTAATTTTTATTGTTGGCATGGAAGAACTTAACTTTGACCTTGAGCATTGGGATTTGATGCAGATACTCCACTACTTTCACCAGTGTGCATGGTGAAAGGCCATCTGCTGAGTATGCAAAGTTGAGGAAGGAATCACTTGAAAGTGAATTTGGAGAAGTCCTTGGTACTAGTTCCAAAGGAGTATCCATTGCATATAGATTTGGTCCATTTTTGGCGTTGTATAGAGCGACAATCATTTCATTTCATGTCTTGAGGTTAACCATCTGGCAGTTATTTGTTCATGACATGAAAAAACGTGCCATCAAGGTAGAGTATCATGGTTTTATACCCTTCAGAAGTGTTGGTTCATAATAATTGAAAGTTGCTAGTTGACAATGACGATTGTTCTAAAGTTCTTTAGTTTTTGTAGACTAATTACGAAAATATTTTAGGTAGCAATCCTTTGGCTTCTGTATAAGCAAGTAGCAAGCCACAATCTAACCCAATTTATCCTTTTAGTTGGCTAATAATACAATTAGAAAGGGTTGGAATGTTGTATGTATTGCTTTACATTTGTGTTTTCAATTGGGATAACCTAAAATGTGAATTTTGACATGGAATTTAAAGTCACTATATGGTAATTAGTTCTGAAAAGGAATCTTTCTGGTCTTTACAAGTTCTAATGTACTGATTTTGAGGGAAGTTCTGTTTATAATGAATCTAGTTTTAGTTGGGAAATTGCATCTTTTTCCTCCTAAGAACCAGGGTTCTAAATCTTGTAAAAATCTATGCGTTTTTTATTTGCCAACAAACCTTTAGGTACTTGGATTAAAGCATGACAATTTTCAGAGTGAAAACTGCCTTAGGTTTCTAAATATAATTGGGAATGAAAACATTCATAATTTTGTGGCATTATAGGATGACTTAAGTCAATAAAGTGCTTAAAGTAGAGGAGATATGTGATGTCGAACAAATCTATATCTGGTGAGTCTCATTGTCTTCACGTATTTAAGGCTACCTATCTTATTGTTGTTATGTTGCTAAACACTACTAAAGATTACTTTGGCATTAGCACTCTAATAATTTAGTTTTTTTCTTTTTTGTTCAAAAAGTTGAGAGAATAACGATGCAGGAAATTTTTTTTATTGCATGGGTTATATTTATTTACTTGTGGCCTTTTCATTCCATTTGTTCTCTGTTATTTGGAACAGATTGGGTTGAGGTTGGTGAGACATTATTCCATGTGTCCACTTTAGAATTTTGATGTTGGGGGATCTTATGTATCAATGAGACGTATTGGTAAAGCGTACTGCTAAAGTGGTGGGCATTGTCATAGTACATACCTACTTTTAGCCTTTTAGCATATGAAAACACTCCCAGCTAACTAGAAACATGCCTTGGGTTGAAGGTTTGGCGGATCACATGCATGATGGTGAAATGTGAAAGCCTAAGGTAACTTAGCAAGTTAAATCAAGCATGGTGTGAGTTTTGTTAGAGTTGTGGACCCTGTACGGACCAGCTGGGCTAAGGCTAAGTTCTTGATGGACTAAAGACTTAGTATATGCTCAAATGAATGGACCATGATTAATGGACTTAACATAGGTAAGCATTGAGTCATACTAGTATGTTATGAAAGGCTTTGAGTTTGGATAAATCATTATCAACGGATAGAGATCATGGAGAGATCTTGGATGATGTGGCTGATAAGATCACAACAAATAAACATCAGCTCTAAAAGATAAAGACCATATGGGAGGATTATCTAAAGATAGCAGAGATCTTTGTGGATATAGATGTGTCATTCCTAGATAAATGTAAATTCTTTCCTTGTTAGTTGAGATGTAGCTAAATCTTATCAGATAGAGTCTTATTTAGATGCGGCTATCATATTATTGGATAATATGATGTAATTTGATTAGAATAAAATATGATCTATTTAGTTACGTTCAGTTAGGATTCTATCTTAGCTATCAAGCCAGAGGTGCCTATAAATAGCTCATTTGAGTCTTGCTCCTCACATTAGATTGAGAGAACATTCCTTTGTATACTTTGAGGGAAGTAATAAAGGTTAGCATTTGTTGTGTCTCTTTTGTGCTCTTATTTTTGTCTATTTTAGTTTAGCGCCTTCTCAATAATCTTCAAAAGTATGAGAGTTAAACATTTGAGGGTGTTCGAAAACAAGTTAATTTGTCAACGATCGCGTGGGAAGGTTGAATCTTGCTTAAATAGACCTAATTGAGATTGTCGTGCAAATGAGTAGGCGTAATTTGTAGTATATGTTTGGTGCTTAGGAAAACTTTTGTAATACCTACCATACCAGTCATCAGCATTTAATGTATGGTAAGAGTTAAATATTCAGTCCAATATAATAGGCATTAAATGCTCCTAACTGGTTTGTCAGTGCAGGTAGATGGGCCTACGTACTCCAAGCGTGTGGGCTCTTGCTTCTATGTTTATTAATACCCCCTTAAGTTTCAGATACATACTTGTGATGAAACTTGTCAGGCCTTGTAGAAGTATGTGATAGACATTAAGGAAGAGCTCCATAAACCTTGAGCAAGATATAGATGAAAGGAATGGACCTTGTGGATGGGTTGTCAACAAATGTTGCTTGAAGCATGGAAACGACTGAGGCGAGACAACATGATGGGCTAAAAAATTTTTGATAGCACGTGATGCATGATCTATAGATGATCTCTCGGTTCTTGATAGCCTATCATTGATCGTTGTACTTTTAATTTTTCACGAAATCTTTGGTAGGGAGAGGTGGGAAATTGTTGCACACTGGAGAAGTAGAAAGGTTCCTGAATCTTGGCCGTCCATTTTTTGCTTACCTAAGCTGTTTGACAAGTTTGTAAGTAAAACTCTGTTTGCTTCCTTTAGAATCTTTACGCTCGTTCTCTATTGCACACTTCAGGAAGGTTTTCATCATTTTCTTGTTGCTTTCTTTCGATCGTTCTTTCCATGCTCTTTTTGTCTCTTCATCGATAAGCTTACTTGGGTTATTATTCTTCTTATTTGGAGTAGCTATGTCTCATTCAGGGTATTTGATCCCCAAATTTGATGCCTCTAGGCGTGAGTTGGAGGGATTTAATTTGTCAAGTAGTAGTGAGTCTACTAGGAGGGGCAAGGTAGGAGCTTGTAGAATCATCATCCCTTATATCGAGTCCATTGTGTGGTTTGAGGCAGAGGGTTACTAGGAAAAGATCAAACTAACTGACCTAAAGGTGATGATATCTGAATTTTTCCTTCCTTATTACATAAAGTTTTGGTGTCCATATAGAGGACTTGTTTTGTTAAGCTTGGGGAGATAAGCATTTACTGTGATAGCTTCAAATGTGGGATGCAACTCCCTCTAGATGACTTCTGCTCGAGAGTCCTGGGAGTGGTAAGCCTGGCGATGGGACGAATTCACCCTCATACTTGATATCTTATTTCCTCTTTTCAAGTAGCTTGTCTTCTTTGGAAGATAAAGCTTACTGCATATATGTTTTAGCTTCTCCTCAACTAAAGATCTAGTGTGGTATAATCTAAATGTTAAGCTTGGAATGAGTTTGATTAAACTGCTTAAGGGGGCCCATAGTTGGAAGCATTGTTTGTTATTCTTGACTATAGAGGATCAACGTTTAGGCAGATTTGAAGAGAGGTTGATTTTGGCTTTAGCAAGAGATAGAAATCAGACTCCCTCTTAGCCTCATAGGCAAAAGGCTTTTCAGATCTTAAGGATCTGCTTCCTCTAATGAAATTGTTGTTGGAGGAAGAATTGTTGGTAAAAGCAGACATTATCGATCGGTAGGATCTATATGTGAATTTTTCATGTTTTACGTTTTTTGTATTAGTATATGTTATTAATGTTCAATGGATATGGGATGGATATGCACAAGCTTGTGTTTGCAGCTCGTCAAAAGGCAGGCAAGTCAAAGAAAAGGAAGAGGGTGGTGCCTTTGAGCGTTGAACAATCTCCATAGGTAGCTATGGTGAGCCCTATCATCAAGATAGAGGTTGGAAGATGTGCTAGCGCAAAGGCCCTCCACACATGTAGACTTTTGCCAAGTCGATACTTCCAAATGCACAATGATGAATGATATGTCTTTGTTCCCAATTGGAATGTTAACAGTAAGGATTTGGTTTTTGAGAAGGCTATGGTGGGTGTGGAGATTTGTTGGGGTGTGCTGCTACATAAGGATTAGAAGTCCTTGGGGAAGAAAGCGTTGACCTCACTAGAGGATTAGAAAGTGTTGTCTTGCAATGTGCTGAAGGATGTGGTCTTGTTCTTGTGCCCTTCCTTTGAAAATGTAGTAACTATGAAGTTTGTCTCTCATCGACAATCCTCTGGGTTTGATGGTGTTGCTGGTCCCTTTGTGGCCCTTAGGGTGCTTTGTTATTGTTGATCTATTGAGGATGTTGTTGTTCCATCAGTTGGCTTAGGAATATCTTGTTTTTGGCAAAGCACGTTCACCAGTTCCTTGAATTGTTCTTGCATGCCGAACAATATGGCCTATGTCAATGCTTTGGGTTAATCCTGCTCCCCCTTTGGTTGTTGAGTTCCTATTGTTAGTGATACTCCCACAGTAGATTCTTTAGAATTCCGTATCTCAACTTTGGCTTTTTGAATGAAGTTCCTATAGAAAATGCCAATTCATGGACTTAATTTTTTAAGATTTGTGATGGCCTTATTTTGACACGTCTATTCCTATATAGTGGTCAAGGAAACATCAACTAACCATCAACTATGGTTATTTTCCTATTACTTGGACATGAGAAGTAGGTGAAAAAAATATTTGGTGAATGTGTCACATGGTCGTTAGCTCCTTTGTCCATAACTCGAGTTGACAAATGTTTTACATGAGACATTTAATTCAATGGAGAAGAGAAACTCACCTGAATACGCAAAATAACAATTACTTGAAGGTTTTCCAAGGTTGTTGGTCAGTGATCTCACCCTCTCGACCTCTACTTGGTTTAGACTGCTTGTCTCCTATCTTGTTGATTCACTTTGTTGCATTGCAGCAATGGCCTGCCAATTACTCCTTGGCTGCTCTCCTTTCTATCCCAATTATTGACTTGGAGGCTTTCCATGAAACTTCCGACACTTTTCACTATGGTGCACTTTCTTGCAAAGTGCACCACATGCGGTCACATTTTGACCTTTTGGTTGACTAGGTTTTACATTTTCAAAAAATGGTGCTCTTTCCACATTTTTAGCTAATTTTTGCTACCATTAGTAACCACTTCTAAGCTCTCTATGATCCATGGTTCAACCATTATACCTCTTCTACTTTCTTTATTCCGGATTAGTGCCACCATCTCATCAAAACATGGAAACTCCAAGTTGCCAAATTTTTTTTTTTGGTAAATCAGAGTAATAAATTAGAAAGAATAAATACGTACAAAGTGTCCAATTACAAGTGCCACTGAAGACACAACGAGCCTAAAGAGTGATTGGGCACAAACAGGCCAAGAGAAAATAAAACACACTCAAAAGTGAAGCTTGGAGAGAACAACATACTGCCAGACAAAAGCTAAGTCCTAAAAGCTCCACCAAACAACTTCCAAATCATGAGAAATGCAGACGGTGAGCACCAGTGCAGACGATGCTAAACCAAATAGACGACTGCTCATGAACACCCCGAGCACCGAAAACCAGGGAAAGCGGCCACCACATAGGAAAAGCAGGCAAGACCGTGGCATATAGACCCCTCAAACTGCAACCTGACAGCACCAGAACAGAGAACCTGCAAAAGAAAAAAGTAACCTAACCAGAAAATTACCTCCTCGCGGTGTATAGGCTGAGTAGCTCCCTAACGTAGGAGACAACACGGAAAGACACTCGCTCCTCCGCCTGGGCTTCATTCTTGAAAGTCCTAGCATTGCGTTCAGTCCAGATATGGTAAACGGTTGTGGAAAGCAAAAGAGGAAAGTGTAAGAGGGCAGGAATTCTGGGTCTGGATACCGTGCTATACCAAGAAAGGATAGCTGAAAGAGAAGAAAGGTTGGGAGTGGGCAAATGAAAACTGGTGAGACAATGATCCCAAACTGAATGAGAGAAAGGGCAGGTAAAGAAAAAGTGGTCGATGGATTCATTAGCTGAGAGGCACAAGAAACAGTGATTCGGAGTGTAGATGTAAGGAAGTTTGTCCCGGGTCGGAAGCTTTCGGAGGAAAGCTAGCCATAAGATAAAGGAGCAACGAGGGGAGCTGTGTTTAGACCAGACCAGTTTGTGCCAAGGGACAACCGGTAGCGGGGGTTGCAAGAGTTGATAAGATGACGAATTGGTATAGCACTTAGTGGGGCTCGCTAGCCATTCCAGGCGGTCAGGTAAGGTGTGATTTGGGAAATAACCTGGGGGCTCAAGGTGACGAAGGAGGTCCATAGAAGTCTCCCCCCCAGCTCCAAGCATCATTAAGGATAGCTTCTGAGACACGAGCTGTAAGCGGAAGCGCCGAGCCATTGATCTCCCTAGGGGTGGCCAAGGTGCTCAAAATGCCACTGGGATGCCACGGATCCTGCCAAAACAAGGTAGACATACCATTTCCAATCCTAAATTTGAATTGATGACACAGCCTGTCCCGGACCAGTAAGAGCTTTCTCCAACTCCAAGAACTGTTATAAGTAGGAGTGGCACTCCAAAAAATTTTCCTGCGCAGAATAATAGTATGAACCCACTTAACCCACAGTGCTTCCCGATCCTCAAACAAGAACCAAATCCGTTTACCTAAAAGAATTAGATTCCAAGTAGACAAGTGTTTGACCCCTAAGCCCCCTTCCTGTTTAGGACGACAAATATCACTCCACTTCACCTTAGCCTTGTGATGAAACTCTGCCTTACTCGCCCATAAAAAATTCCTAAGCTTAGCCTCTATATCCTTGAGGACGGATGAGGGAAGGATAAAATGAGAGGACCAGTAAACATAGAAAGTGGAAAGGACAGAAAGAACCAGTTGGAGCCTTCCCGCGTAAGAAAGGCTCTTGTGGGTCCACCGATTGATCCTAGTATCAATACGATCTAAGAGGATAGCACAATCTCTTCTAGTTAGACGACTAGTAATGAGAGGGACACCTAGGTACCGAAAGGGAAGGGAACTTAGACTAAGACCGGATACAAGAGACAACCGACGACTAAGAAAATTAACATCCGGGGAAAGGTAAAACTGACTTTTGAAAGAGTTCATTTCCAGACCCGAAAACTGAGAGAAAGTGAACAAGGAATCCAACAAAATCTGAGCAGAGAGTAAATCACCATGGCAGAACATTAAAAGGTCATCTGCAAAAAGGAAATGAGTAAGCTTAAGACTTTGGCATGATTCCCTTATTTAGCTACTTTTAATTTGGTTCTAGCAGAAATGAGTAAGCTTAAGACTTTGGCATGATTCCCTTATTTAGCTACTTTTAATTTGGTTCTTAAGCTAGATTCAATACTCGTACCTGTAACTTTCTTAGAACTTGTTGCAATTTATTTTTGTTAATTAATTTATCCACTTGCCTGACAGAAAAAAAAATGCTCCAAATATACATCGAATCAATTATACTTGTAACAAAATTGAAAATGATCAAAGAGGGTTCCAGAATATATATTCTGACTTTAATTACTAGAATCCTAATTAATATGCCTTCTTAACTACTAATCCATCATATGTTCCATTACCTTTGCACAGTGAATCAAGGAAACTTCTGCCGTACAATAACAACTGGGATTAGCAATAACAAAATTGTGCTCCTCATGACCATAACTAGGGTTTCATTGGTTAAAATATTTACTTATCTTCGCTAAAAACTTCATAGGAACTCGACATGATATGTTCCTTTAATTGTAACTACTCATCACGTAGGCCTAAAAACTGCACTTGATTACAAAAATAATGACATTTCGGGAGCTGGGATGAATGGTAGAATAGCTTCACCAAATAATTCAAACAGTGACACCAGGAGACAGCCACTGCTCAATTCATCATTCCGGACCTGTTTGAGAATTGCTGACATTCTAATGGATGGATCCTCACCCTTTTCCTTCTCATCGATATGCTTAGATTCACCATCATTCTGTGTCTTTTCAAAAGGTGTTCCCAAAGGATCGTTGGGGGGAACTGGAGCCATTGACTCCGCTTGTACAACAGATGGTGAGGAGTCTATTGGCATTATATTGACCGGACCATCTGTAGCCATCTTCTTTGCCTGTGGTTGTTCCAAGTTCTCCATGCTTGCCTTACGTTTACCTTCACAATATACACAAGCAAACGAGATTAAACACCACCATCGCTGTAGTATGCTTTCTACATGTGATAGGAGGGTATACAACAGTACACGCAATTTTAGCGTATGCTTTATACATATGATAGGGGAATACATAACAGTAAGTGCAATTCTTCTCCACTACTGAATAAACATCTCAAATTTATTAGTGAAGAATCTGCTTAATAGCAGAGAAGGTGATAAACATGTACTATTGTTAAAATTTTTAATTTTCTTACATAGAAGTGGTCTATATAAAAGAAGTCCATAACCCAAAAGTTTTAGGCATCGGGTAATGCATCTTTCTTTGTATATAAACCACTCCAGTCTTTTGTCTGTCTGTCGTCACCTCATCTCCAACCTTTCCCACAGCAGGAAATTAAATGGAGGACTTTCAATTGCACTTATCTGCTCTTGTGACCAGTATTAGAGAATAGAAATGTAAAGTGATCATACTATTCAGAATTACATAACTTTAACTATGGTGCCCTCAAGAACGGTTAAGAAATGTAACTCCAATATGTATCTCACGTACAAGGACACTCACACCATACGACAGGATACCCACAGTTCAACGAACTCAAAATCAAATAGAAGAGAGAGCTGCAGATTTAGGATTTATGTATCATCTATTTTGTTGGGGGGAGTAGAAGATGTTCGTGATAATTGAACATATTTCTTCTCCCTTTGCAGGAAATGCACCATCACTGGCCCCAACTGCACTGGCGGATAGAATTAATACTTAAAGGCACACTAGAAACTGCTGGAAGTACTGAAAATCTTGTACAGCATAGTTAAATATGCACAAGCGCAACCAATAAGAGTGCATGCAATAACAAAATAACTGCAGTCAGAAAATACTATTTCACACCAATAAGTCAATCGTTCAGTTCAACGAAAAATATATATGTATATCAGCAAGTACAAATTGCCAAACAAGTAAATTTAGAAAGCTTACTTGGATGTTCAGTAACTAGTCTTCTGTTGATTTTCCAGATAGCATATGTTGGAGGTGACAGCAAAGGCGGGAAAATCTTCGAACAGTCACGTATACAATGACCTGCTGCACACTGGAAAGTGAATCACATCAAAAACCCTTTACATAGCAAGAGTATTTCTACTGGATACCATATGCCAGAGAAAACGAGGAGCAGCTTATATAGTTAATGATTTTAGTGGCATCTTTAGGGGGATGCGACATAATGTTGGGTGTGCATGGTTAGCCACCCAAGATGATGTCCAATGAAACTTTCGTATGAGAACTATAAGGGGTGCTTACTGAAGTGGTTGGTGATCCTGACAAAAACTCCTAGTTGATGGTAGAAAAGGATTTTCAAAAGATGTTGCCTCCTCCAACCAACTTTTTACATGTTACAATTGAGTATCAACCGAAACAATATAGATGAATGCAAACAATCACTGAAACACATTTGATGAAATCAGTTGACTTCTGAGTGAATTTAGTTTGTTGTCATTGCCATCACACAGGAAACAGGATAATAGAATTCATTTGAAAGAGGGTTCAGAAGCCAACATTTGGCCTTATAGATATAATTCAGGTGCAAAAGGAAAACACTAAAAGCATGGGGAAAGAGCTGATACAATAAGGATTCATCTGGCCTAGCATTACTCCATACTCATCTGCAATTGTGTTGGTGAGAAAGAAAGACAATTCTTGGAGAATGTGTGTCACTATAAGGAGCTTAACAAGCAGACTGTGAAGGACAAGAACACCCACCACTATCAAAGAGCAGAGAGGATTTTTGGACCTAACTGAATATCATAAGAGACTTATCAGGCACTTTGATATTATAATTAAGAATTTAACTGAATTGGTGAAGATGCTTTACAGTGGAATTCTGAAGCTCAATTTGGTTTTGACAACCTGAAGGAAGTCTTAATTACTGCTTCTATACTTGCCCTTCCTAATTTCTAAAAGAGAAATTGACTCAAATGCAAGAGGTATAATCATGGAGGCTGTTCTTTAGCAACATCAACACTTTATTGCTCATTTGAGCATGGCACTAGCAACAACGCATCAAGGCTTAACAGCTTATGAAAAAGAGTTTCTAGAAGTCATTAAAGCCATTAAGCATTGGTAACATCATTTGATTGGGGCTATGATTTGAGGTACGATTTGAGGTAACATATGAGTGTCAAAGAAAAAGTTGCTGCTGAGTCTCTAGCTAGGCTCTCTAATGCTAAATTGTTCGAGCTAACACTCGCTAAAGCTCAAATTGAACTGTTACAAGACATCAAACAAAGTTGGGAAGGAGACTCAGCTATACAAGACATCCAAAAGAAGGAACCGGATCTGTATTCAGCAATTCAGCCAGGCAACTTCAAACTATGATCTCAGCTTGATCAAAAACTTGCCTACTAAATTCATGAATCTTCTGAAGACTAGCTAAGGCCTCTTTAGGTACCTTGGAATAAAAACCCCAGAATATGCACTCCACAGATTAATAAATCCAGAATAATATTGATCAATAGAAAAATTATCTTGACTTAAATTAGTAATCTCGAGTTCAAGTTGAAATTTTCTTGCAGTATTATCTTGATTGTATATAAGCTTTAAATAATCCCACATCTCTTTGTCTGTAGCAAAGGGGCATAAATTGTTCACCATGTCGCATTCAATAAATGCTAAAGTCCAAGAGATAATTAGAGCATCCTTTGCCTCACACTAGCTAAGTTGCTTATCATCTTTAGGAGCAGAAGAAGACCCGTCAATGTGACCTCAAAGCTCCTTCCCTTTCAGAAACATTTTGAAATAAAATTGCCATGTTGCATTATTCTTTCCTGCAAATTTGAAAGCCAAAGTCTCTGT
The DNA here is from genome assembly GCA_027563845.1 of Erythroxylum subrotundum. NCBI lineage: Eukaryota > Viridiplantae > Streptophyta > Magnoliopsida > Malpighiales > Erythroxylaceae > Erythroxylum > Erythroxylum subrotundum. The sequence continues at coordinate 17,303,400 of JAOQMQ010000196.1, forward strand.
AGATATTTTTCCAAAAATATTCTCGGTAGCCATTCTCAAACAAATTCAAATCCAGAAATCTCAATGCAAGGCCTAACCACAAGTTGACCCAAAAATAAATCTCAAAGCATAGTAGTTGATTAAAAATTAATCTACCCACAATGAAAATGAAAACAGACCAGAAAACTTCGAAGGACAGAAGTGAAACTCTTATACCATAACAATTTTTGAGTAAATGGCTGAATTGCCTCCTCTTGAGGATCCTTTCCATTAAATAAGAATTGTTGTACAATCTATTTTTGATAATAATATATTCACACTAATCATTGGTATCCTATTATAGGTAAGAATATATAGATAAATACAGCTAATACACTAATTATGGTAGAATGAATCTCATAATCTTAGCCATATTTTTTGCCATAGTCTTTGCAATTATCATCTCCCACAATCTATGCAATTAAGGTCCATAATTTCTTCCATTGATATCACCTATCTCTATCAACACCACACCTATTAAAATTCTCTACATTTATCCTCCTCCTTTCTATATTTCATGATTCAACAGTGTTAAAGAGTGGATCAAGTTCTCTTTGACAAAGAGACAGCTCTTCAAGTGGCCAAATTCCATCTTAAGAGAGCACAACACAAGATGAAACAATAGGCGAACAAAATGAAAACAAAGAGAACTTTTGCTACTGGAGACTATGTATATGAGAAGCTTCAACCCTAAAAATATAATTCAACGGGAAGAAGGGTGAGTCACAAACTATCACCTCTACTCTATAGACCCTATCAAATTCTGGATACAGATGGAAGATAGCTTACAAGTCGCAACCAGAAATGTTGATTCGTCATACTTTCACATTCTCAGCTCAAGAAACATATTTCAAGTGATACTTCAATTTCTTCTGCTCAATTAGCTCAAATTGGATTTTATGATTGATTAACTAGTGGCCATATGGGAAGGAGAATGGTGAAAGGTCACAATCAAACAGCCAAAAAACTTCTGATTCAATGATCGGACTCACAGCCTAAGAATGCAACATGAAACTTGTGCACAACGTTTCTGAGAAGGGAGGCATTGTCACAAATAAAAAAGTAGACGAAAGAAAGTAGACAAGCAGTTTAAATAGTTAACATTTTTATGCTTGTAATTGTTACAGCCTGTTTGGTTTAAGGAATGGAATAGATAAAGAATAGAATAGTTATTCTTAGGAATGAAAAAAATGAGGAATAGAATAGAATGAATATTATTTTGTTTGGTTCAAGGAATGGAATAGATAAAGAATTTCTATGTCAATGTTTGGTTTAAAAATATAAACTTAGAATGGTAAAGAAATAACTAACAAAAAAACCAAAATATCCTTATTATTATTATTATTATTGTTATTATTTTTATTTTTATTTATTATTATTATTATTAATTTTCTTCTTCTTCTTCTATTATTATTATTATTATTATTATACAAAAATAATTTTCTTCTTATTAT
>JAOQMQ010000196.1:17390344-17403199 GCA_027563845.1 Erythroxylum subrotundum
CATGTCCGTTAAACGGACATGTGCTGGGCAGCGAGGCCAAATTCACCCGAATGTGTCCGTTAAACGGACACACACTGGAGAGGCACACTAATTCACCCGAGAGTGTCCGTTAAATGGACACACCTGTCCGTTTAATGGACAAGGGTTCTCCAAACCCTCCCTTGCCGTTTTACCTCACATTTTACACGTCTAACTTCTCAACCAATTTCATAGACCAATTGAAGGAATTTGCCAACAAGTCCTTCTAGATTAATGCAAATCAAAACTCTTCTCATTTCAATAACCAAAAAAAAATTTATAGCGAAAACATCAAAGCATGCTCAATGTAGCATTTTCAAACTTTTAACCCTCTAACACTTCATATATATAATTCTAACTCCGAAGAACAGTTTGGGGTCCAACAGGAAATCTGGAAAAGATTGGGTAAAATTAAGGATTATGTCGCCTTGGAAGATATAGACTGTTTCTAGACTTCTAATGGCAAAAATATTATGATGATAGGGTGTTAGCATGGAGAATTAAGAGTGTTTCAAATATTGGGTTGTTTTGGACTTGTGTTTGAATGGCATGAATGATAATTGGCCAAGATGGTTGAGTAAGTTTTTTTTTAATTGAAGTTTGAGAATTTAATGAGATAAGTGAGATTTTGGAATACTAGGTAATGTGTATGAAGTGCTTGGGCACTAAAATATGTCAATTGGGAAAGTGTATAGGTGTTAGGATGAGTTACAGGTTTGGGCAAAATTTTACAAAGGCATGGGATTTTTGGAAAAATCTCATGTCCGTTAAACGGACACGTATGTCCGTTTAACGGACACATTCGGGTGGAAAATCACCCCTTTGGCCAGAACATGTCCGTTTAATGGACATATATGTCCGTTTAACGGACACATTCGGGTCAAATTGGACTCCTTGCCCTGCCTGTGTCCGTTTAACGTACAGGGATGTCCGTTTAACGGACAGATTCTGTTCAAAATGGACCCCTTCGCCCTGCCATATCCGTTTAACGGACAGTTGTGTCCGTTTAACGGACACATTCGGGTGAAATAGTGCACTTTTGTCAATTCGTGTCCGTTTAACGGACACGCGTGTCCGTTTAACGGACACATTCTGTTGAAATAGTGCTTTGAGTCTTTTCATGTCCATTTAACGGACACGCATATCCGTTTAACGAACATGCTTGGGAGTTACTGTTCATTTTGGGTTTTTATAAGACAAAAGTCTGGTTTTGGGACTTTCATGCGAGCTAGAGTTTTGTATATTTTCTTCCTTATGGTAATAAAATGAACTCAATTTAACTTCTAGGATAAGAGTCGTAGCATTCGGACCGAAAGTGGTCAAAGTTAAGTATATGATCAAGGTTTATGTGTCAGTCCGTTGGGCTCCGGAATCGGGGTCCAACAATTACCAATGAACCCTTTTATGGGACAGTTTAGGCACTCAGTCACAGCAAAGTAATAAACGGGGAGCGAGTTGCATATACATATGCATAATATGATTAACTTGATTGTATTGAATGGGATTGACTTATTTGTATTGAATGAAATCGACCTCATTATCTTGAATGGAATTGACTTAATTGTATTGCATGACATTGTAATGAATGGGAAATGTGACATTGTATTGAATAGGAATATGAAATTATTTTGAATGTGACTATGAAATTGTATCGAATGGGAATACGAAATTATACTGAATGTGAACGTGATATCGTATGGAATGTGAATGTGAAGTATAATAGTGAATGTGAAATGTGACATAATGGAAATGAAATTATGTGTTATGTGGCTGGGTGAACCATCGATGATGGTCACTCACTGAGTTCGCAAAACTCACCCAAAATTTTCATCTATTTTTCAAGTTTCAGAAGATTACCCCGTTATGCAACGGGAGTAGACTTACTACTCACGAGGGAAAGTTAGAGGTCGGGATCAGTTCGTGTCTGCATTAGGATTTTCCTGTTTTTGTCTAAAGTGTATTCTGCAATTTTTGTATAGGTGTAATTGAATAGTTCTGTTTGTTATAAGTGGTGAATTGTGGGAACCTTTGTCAATGGGACTGATTAAATTTTGATATTTCTGTTGTATCAATTTTTGCCAATTGGATTACTTGTAAGTGTTATGTGTATGAAATGGGCCCAAATGGCCCAAAGTGAAATTGGATGTGATTGGAATGAGTTAGAAAATGAATTGGGCCCAAAATGATTATTGAAACATTATGGATTACAACGCATTGAAAACACTCTATCGACTTTTTAATTTATTTGGCCCACATTGGCAATGCATTGCCACATATGTTCGTGTTTTAAAAAAAAAATTATACCGACTTGTGAATGTGTGAGTGTCTTAGCACGCCACTTTCGCGGGCACGGACTTGGATATCACTATCGATGTCGGGTTCGGGTCCTTCGGGAGTGCGATGCTACAACAAAAGTTTAAAATATTTTTTAAATCAGAAGGAATTGAATATGAGACAGAGGAGATGGATAGAACTGTTGAAAGATTATGATTTTAAAATTAAGTATCATCTGGCAAAGTTAATGTGGTAGCTGATGCATTAAACAGGAAGTCCAATAACAATGTGGCTCAAGTACAGTTATCGAGGTTATCGAGCTTAGTTCAATTGAGAGCACTAAATGTTGAATTAAAATTGGGGCAGAATGAAGCATTGATAGCTCCATTGAAGTTGAGGCTTGTATTACATAAAAGAATCAGAAAGGCTCATAATAGAGATTCAGAATTGGTGAAGTTAATTGAGAAGTTGAAAGTGAATCTAGATTCTGAATTTGAATTGAGAGATGATACACTGTGGTTAAAGCAAAGATTATGTGTGCCCGATGTTGATGATTTGAGGAAAGAGATTCTGGAGGGAGCATATGTAGCAGCCTATGCTATGCATCCTGGTACGACTAAGATGTATAACACGCTGAAACAACATTTTTAGTGGTTAGGGATGAAAAGGCAAGTGGCTAAATATGTTGCTAAGTGTCTGACTTGCCAATAGATAAAAGCTGAGCATCAGGCTCCAGTTGGTATGTTATAGTCCTTGCTTATTTCGGAGTGCAAATGGGAGAGAATCACAATGAATTTTATTATGGATTTGTCGAGGACTCCGAGACAACATGATTCCATTTGAGTCATTATTGATAGATTGACCAAGTTAGCTCACTTCTTGCCAGTGAGAGAGAATAACTCACTTAATCAATTAGCTCGGAGATATATGAATGAGGTAGTGAGGTTACATGGAGTTCCAGTGTCCATTGTATCGGACAAAGATCCTAGTTTTACCTCGAGATTTTGGGGTAGTCTGTAGTCAGCATTAGGTACGAAGTTAAACTTCAATATTGTATTTCATCCACAGACAGATGGACAGAGTGAGAGAACGATTAAAACTATTGAGGATATGCTAAGGGCTTGTGTATTGGAGTTTCAAGGAGCATGGGATCAGTATGTGGCTATGATTGAATTTGCTTATAACAATCAGTATCACACTAGTATTGGTATGGCACCGTATGAGGCATTATACGGTAGGAAGTGTCAATCACCTTTATGTTAGGATGAAAAGGGTCTAAGAATTATTAAGGCCCAAAATTGATTCAGGATACTGTGGATAAAGTGAAATTGATCTGAAGTAGAATTAAAGCAGCACAAGATAGACAGAAGAGTTATGTGGATCAACACAGGAGAGATATGAAGTATAAGGTGGGAGATAAAGTATTTGTAAGAGTATCACCTTGGTAAGGAGTGCTGAGGTTTGGTAAAGAGGGTAAGCTCAGCCTTAGATACATTGGTCCATATGAGATCATTGAGAGAATTGGACCATTGGCTTATAAGTTAGCCTTACCGAATGAGATGTCTCAGATTCACAATGTGTTCCATGTCAATATGCTTACGAAATATCAATCTGATCCTACTCATGTGTTACCAGTTCAGGAAGTCGAAATTACAAGTAATCTAAGTTATGTTGAAGAACCGATAAAGATAATTGGCTATTAGAATAAACAGTTGAGGAACCGAGTGATTCCATTGGTGAAAGTTCTTTGGAAGAATCATTCGAGTGAGGAAGCCACATGGGAAATGGAGCAGATGAGAAATCAATACCCCTACCTATTTGGCCATTCAGGTAAGAATTTCGAGGATGAAATTTCTTAAGAGGGGGAGAATTGTAATATCCTATTTTTCGGTATATGCTTAGGGTTTAACCCTAGATTAAGTATTTCATATACATGTATAACATTAGCATTCATATATGAATTGATATTTGTACACATTAAAAAGTTAGCATATGCACTCAATTGACTTATTCTAGGGTATGAAAAATGTTAAGTGATCATGATGTGAATTATGAATTAATATGACTTGAACTTTGGTATGATTGGATTTCAATTAGTAAATTGGAATTAATGTTATAGATTGGGAAATTGATGGATTAAAATGTACATTTGGACTAGGACAAATGCCAACTGGTAGGATAAATTGATACTTGAAAATTTTGGATGATTTAGCTTATAATTGAGTGACATTTGGCATAGTTAAATGAGTGACAAATGGACTAGTAATTAAATGACAAATTGATCAATTATTGTGTGACAAGTGGACCAATAATTAGGAGACATATAGACTGATTAACTGGTGACATATGGCAACAAATATGCAAGACAAATGGAGAACATGCTTAGGGATATATGTCATAGCAATATGGAGACACCTAGCATCCAAGGTGTCAAGTTTTTGCATAAGTGATTTTAGTTCTGCTCATTTTTCTTCTTTCTTCTTCTTAAACCACCGAAACTCTCTCACCCTTACATCCCTTTGCTTTGTCTATGTTGTGTCCCAATTTTTACACGAATAATCCATGATTTTACCCTCACAAAGTTAGGTAAAGAATCAGAAGATACTTGTTCTTGTTATAGCCTTTGATCCTAGCCGAAATCCATATAAGTTTTACCTTGAATGTGTGATGTCTCTGCTTACTTGTAGTACTGGATTGGCTTGATCTTTTGAACTAGAATTGGAGTTAAACATATAAGTAAATTATTAGTGTTTATAGTATGTTATGATAGAGAATTGATGATGATGAATTAGGATGAATTCTATATGATATTAATGATTGATTGTGCTGGAATATGTTAGCTGTAGTGTTTTCACTGAATATGCATCGGTATTTTATCCATAACATGATCTATAGATATCTAAATGAGATTATTTTAAGTTTATATTAAACTAGATACATATGGCTATATTTATCATGAAGGAATAGAATTTGAATTTTGTCTCTAAGATTTTCAATTTTTGGCTTGAAGTTGAGTTTTTGGATTCTGTCGCGGTTTGAGAACATTTTGTAGTATTTTAGGTATAACTTCATAATGCTGAATTAAACTGCATGAAATTGGTTTCATTAGAAACTTAATACATATGGGAACATTTTTTTAGAAGAATGTATTTCCTAAATGCTTCATTTTCCTTATCAAAATGACCATAGAAAATTGACCCAAAATAATATTTTGAAAAAAACTAAAATGATACTTGAATAAAAGGTAATGCACGATCGTGATCAATTGGAAGTGCACGATCATGCACAAGCACAATCGTGACAGTGAAGGTGCACTGCTGTTTGGCAGCTCTAAACACCCTTCACTCTTTTGACCATAACATCTTCTCCAGACCTCCGATTGACTTGAAATTTGAACCACAAGCTCGTCACACATTGCCCTTCCTCTCCACCAAATTTCATTATCATCTTAATTCACTAAGATAGGATTGATAATGATCAATTGATGATGTGATAAAAATCAAGTGTACTAAGTTATGAATCTTAGTGCATGATTGAGTGATGAACTTATAATAAATTTGTATTATTGAGGTGTAAACCTAAATTCAAATTAGACATGTATGAGTTTTGAAGTATGGATGATCATGAGATGTGAATAAAGAAAACATACTCGGAATAGTCATTGGGCATGCATTAAACATGACATATGTTTATATGTGCACAAATGAATAATTATTTGATTGATCAACTTTGTAATGTGAATTATTTGTGAATTGTATGATTTTAGACGCTCAAGTCGGACGCCATTCAAACATTGCTGGACTATCTAGGAAATAGCATAAATTGGAGCATACTGTGAGTCAACCTAGATGATCTTCCTAGGATTGATTTATTCTATTTACTTGCCAATTATTGAAGTATTTTTGATTTGTTTGTGAAATCCAGAATTTAATGGTCCAAGAAGTTTAATATTCGGGAATGTATTGGAAATGTTCTGTTTTCATTTGAATTCTGAATGATATCTGTATACTCAGCGAAAGTTAAATGCAGGACTTAGGTCTGATGAATATGAGATTATGTCTGTGCATTATAAGTGAATGTTATACATGGCATATTATGTTATTTGATGCAGTTCATAAAATGCATGTTCAGATAAAGGCATTGTGATCAAAGTAGCCAGTCTGAAATAGCTTTAAACTCATAATTCTGCACGTAGAGCTTTGCTCTGTGATTTCTGTATCTGATTAAGCCCAATGGGCCAGTATCTGTTTCTATATCTAAAAGGCGCTCAGTCATAACAAATAATAACGAATCTGGAGACTCAAAAGCATCTGCATTTTTATACTTATGATTATGAAATATATGATCATGAAATCTTTTCTGAAATTGTAAAGATAAAGTGATATGCCATGATAATGTGATTGATTGGGTTATTCATGTTCTGAAAGAATGTTTGTGAAATTGGTTGGTTGTGTGATACTTTTGTATTTGACTTGAGTGAGATCATCTATGATGGTTCACTTATTAAGTTTGCAAAACCTAAGAGACCTAGTTCCTAAGATTGTCTAGAGAAACATTTTGGATTAAGTTATGGCTCAAACGTCTGTCAGCTGACATCAAAGGAGTTATATATTGTATTTTGTAGTTTATTGACATATAGAAATTTTGTATAAGGGATGTAAATATTTTTTTTAAATGACTGCAATGTAAAAAAAATTTAATGAATGAAATGAAGTGTTGAGGTTTTTAAGTATTGTATATTCTTTATGATGTCATTTAAGAGATTATGTTTGCTTTAACATACGATTGTGATAGGATATGTACTTGAATGTCCTCTGGATGTTTGGGTATATACTCTATGGTAGTAGGATGTTACATGTTCAGTAGGAAAATCATCTCGTTGCCACATTCATTGGGCACCTGCGATGGATAAAATAGCCTATTGACACGATTGTTTTCCCACCCCATTGTCACGGTCATTACACACCTTTGGTGAGAAAATCGTTCGTTGGCATAGTCTTTGAGCAACTTTGGTGAGAAAATAGCCTGTTTGCATGCCTTCGATGAGAAAATAACTCGTTGGCACCTTCGGTTGGAAGAAAAACCTATTAATGTGGTCATTGGGCACGTTCGGTGAGAAAGTAGCCCACTGGCACACATTTGGTTGGGAAAATAGCACGTTGGCACGGCCGATGGGCACACCATCAATGAGAAGTCAACCTGTTGGCATAGTCGTTTGGCACCTGCGATGGAGAAAGCAGCACGTTGGCAAAGCTTTTGGTGGGAAAAACAACTCATTGGAATGGTCACTGGGCACCTTCTGTGAGAAAAAAGTCCATTGGCACAAGTTCAGTGGGAAGAATAACCTATTGGCATAGTCGTTGGGCATCTGCGGTGGAGAAAATAGTCTATTAACACAGTTGCTGGGCACTTTAGGTGGAGAAAATTGCATGTTGATTATGAATTTATTCCTTAACATTTAGTGATTATTGACATTAAATTGCTTAAGATACTCACTTTAATTCATATATGATTTTAGGCACAATTTGGAAGCAAAGAAGTTAAAGTGAGTCGAAAGCACTACATTTGGGTCATTTCACGCAGACAAGCATGAACACAAATGTAGTTTGCATTCAATGTGGGATGTCTGAGGGTTTTAAAACATGAACAGTATGCATGGCCAACATATTAATTCGTCACATCAAGAACAGTAGCTGGGTGAAATAGAATATAAGGGAGCACATAAAGAGACTCGGGTTAAGTGTATTTAACCATTTTTGTTGTTTCTTTCTCTTATTAGTGAAGTTAATCACTTGTTATTATAGGATGCAAATATAATATACAAAATGCACAAGAAGGGGGGTTGAATTGTGTATCCCTTTTTTGTGAATACAAACCCCTTTGTTATTTCTTTGAAAATGAACTTTTTCAAACTCTAAATGAATATCAAAAAAATGTTTATACGAAAATATCTATGTAGTTAAATTGCAAATAACTTCTATATACTTCTTTAAGAACAATAGAAATTAAAGTAGAGAGTTAGAAGTAGTCACGGTGATTTTTATACTGGTTCACCCCAAACCTTGGGCTACGTCCAGTCCTCAGAATTTGTCTGAGATTTCACTAATCTTCTCCAAAGTTACAAGTATTCTTTCCCTCTCAGAGCTTCTTCAGGTCTCTTGTAGAAAATATTATTTTCGCTCTCTTAGCCTCTTCAGGCTCTCAGCTTTTCCTTTCTCTCACTAGAAAGATATTGTGAGCTTTTTGTTACAGTAACGATTGCTCTCAGATATTGCACAAGATTTTACTTGAAACCTAAATGTTGAAGTTCAAAAACTTAAGGTTCAAAGATTGTTCAGTCTTCAACTTCAACTTGTATTTATAGCCTTCGTCTCCAACTGCTTCTTGTTTCTTGTAGAAACCATTATTTAGTTGAGTTCTGTAACTAACTCAAACTGACTAACTATCAGAGCTAGGTTTTGTAATTTTCAAAAGTGTTATTTTTGTTTTTAAAAAAAGTTCATGACCCTTAGGAGTCGAGTCGGGTGTCGAAAGTCTTTAGTCGAGAAGTTGAGTCTCGGATCGTTAAGTTGACGTCCTTAATGGTCAAATGATTTCGACCTTGATTGGAGTACTTATCAACATTCATTGGGATGTTTGGAATAGCGGATAAGCCAGGCTTAGCCGATTTATTTTATTAAACAGTGTCTTTTTTTATTTTATAGTGATAGCATGGTTGGACGAGGAAGGGGAACGCGTCGCAACGTGGGACCTTTACGAACCGAGCTGGAGGAACATAGCGCAAAAGTAGTCGCAGAACCAGCGGTAGCTAGTTCTTCGGCTCATAGGCAGCCTCATACCGTAACACCACCAGTAGTAGAGCAGCCAAATGTACCACCGGTGCCAAGAGAAGCTCTGCAGCAGGTGATGACATGGTGGGCACAGTACACTGCGCAGCAGCAGCCTAGAGCTGGAGCGCCACAGGTGCCACCATAAGTACTGCCACCACAATAGCCAGTTGCGGTACCTAGTCAAACACCAGGGCATCACCTGATGCTTGAAATTTTGGGTTATATCAAAGAAGCAAGGAACCTCGGGTGTAGTACTTTTGATGGGCGTGGTGGAGTTACAGAGGACAAATCCTGGATGAGGCGAACTGCAGAGACATTTCAAGATATGGGAATTCCTGATGAGATGAAGTTGAAGGTTGTCATCCGATTGTTAGAGGGCAATGCTAGAGTTTGGTGGGAAAATGTCCAAGGAAGCTACCGTAATCAGACGACCTGGAGAGATTTTATCAGTGAGTTCAACGAACAATACTACACCAGATTTGATCGAGATCAGAAGAAGGCTGCCTTCTTTACACTGACACAAGGGAATAGGTCGGTGCACGAGTTTGAGACAGAGTTGAGGGAGCTCGCCACTTATGTCCCCGAATATGTGGCTGATGAAGAGAATCTGTGTGTTCGGTCTACATTTGGCTATTCGGGAGAGGATGACAGTTACCTCAACTACTACATTCAAAGAGATGGTACAGTTGGCTAAGAGAGTCGAGAAGTTGGTGAAAGAACATGGGAGACAATGGGAAGAAAGGAACCAAAAAAGAAAGGGAGGAGATTCTCTCAGCCAGCAACCTAAAAGGAGTCGTGATAGTTCAGCTCCAGGTAGTATTGGGGGCACTACATCATCAGCTGCCCACTTGCGGTTACCACGACCAAGTGGTGAGAGCACTGCTCCTACTATTAGCTCTGCTTCTCGAGCTCGATCATATCGGTCTGAGCAGTGTAGAAACTGTAGAAAGGTACATGCAGGCAGGTGTACAGAGCCGAGAAGGTGTTTTCAGTATAGAGAGACAGGGAATCTGAGGAGAGATTGTCCACAACAGATTTGGACTTCAGCTCAGGGAGGAGATAGCTCAGTGCAGTCGGTGAGACATCGAGGGGAGACTATCAGAGCGGGTGCTCAGTCTTCTGGATCTACACAGAGGACTGGTGTGGGTAGTAGTGCACTGCCAGCTGGTCAGCAATGCCTAACTACACGGGCACAAACATGAGTTTATGCAATGATAGAGGAGGATGTTCGAGCAAATCTAGACACGATTACAGGTATGTTCCGAATGAATATTTCTTTGATGTGTATTGTTATATTTTAAGGTTTACTTGTATAGTATCGGTAAATTCTTAAATACTGTGAATGCTAACCTATAGTGTTATAAGGTGTTATGTGTGTTCTGGGTAAAGATGCTAAAGTGTTGATCGACACTGGCGTGCAAAGATCTTTTATCAGTATGACCATCGTTAAGGATATTTGTCATCCCCTGGAACCGTTAGATCCTCCTCTCATTGTGGTCACTCCTCTTGGAGAGCAAGTGGCTTGCAATGAAGTATATGCTGCTTGTGAGATAAAGGTCGGTGATGCTGTGTTAGAGGCAGATCTTATTCCCCTCGATCTCCAAGACTTCGAGGTGATTTTGGGGATTGATTGGTTAGAAAAGTATCACGCCAGAGTTGACTGTTTTAAGAAAGAAGTGGAGTTTGAACCTCAGGATGGAGTTTTGATTAAATTTACTGGTGACCGACGAGTACTCACGAGTTGTTTGATATCGATGATCAAGGCCAAGAGGTTGATTCGTCAGGGATGCCAGGCATTCCTTGCTCATGTAATTGACACTTCGGCAAAGAGGGTTGAACTGGGAGATCTCCCCATTGTGTGCGAGTTCCCTGATGTTTTTTCGGAGGAGTTGCCTGGATTGCCACCTGATCGGGAACTTGATTTCACTATTGACTTGGTCCTGGGGACAACTCCAATTTCTATACCACCGTATCGTATGGCATCGGCAGAATTGAAACAGTTGAAGATCCAACTACAGGAGTTGTTGGACAAGGGTTTTATCAGACCAAGTCATTCACCGTGGGGAGCACCGGTATTATTTGTCAAGAAGAAGGACGGGACCCTCCGCTTATGTGTTGATTATCGACAATTAAACAGAGTTACCATCAAGAATAAATACCCACTTCCCAGGGTTGATGATTTATTTGATCAGTTAAGAGGGGCTACAGTATTCTCAAAGATAGATCTGAGGTCTTGGTACCATCAGTTGAAGATTGATGAGAAAGATGTGCACAAGACTGTTTTTCGGACGAGATATGGACATTATGAATTTTTAGTGATGCCGTTCGGATTGACAAATGCACCTGCAGTATTTATGGATTTCATGAACAGGGTGTTCCATCCCTATTTAGATCAGTTTATCATAGTCTTCATTGATGATCTTCTGATATATTCTAAGAATGAAGAGGAGTATGCTAGACATCTCCAAATTGTGCTGCAAATACTTCGCGAAAGGCAGTTGTATGCGAAGTTCTCAAAGTGTGAATTTTGGTTGAGGGAGATAGGATTCCTTGGGCATGCTGTATCGGGGGAAGGTATTTTTGTGGACTCAAAGAAAGTTGAAGCTATACTTCAATGGTAGCAACCCAAGAATGTCACAGAAGTCCGTAGTTTTTTGGGGTTAGCTGGTTATTATCGAAGATTTGTTGAGGGTTTCTCAGTGCTTGCAGCTCCCTTATCGAGGCTCACCCGGAAGGGAATAAAATTTCAGTGGGACGATAAATTCGAGTCGATTTTCCAAGAGCTGAAGAGACGATTGACATCTACACCAGTGTTGGCTTTACCTACCCAAGGAGCTGGGTATGAGGTATACAGTGACGCCAATCGCCAGGGACTTGGCTGTGTACTTATGCAGGTCGGGCGAGTGATCGCATATGCTTCTAGACAGCTGAAAAAGCACGAGCTCAATTATCCCACACATGACTTAGAGCTTGCAGCAGTAGTTTTTGCACTCAAGATTTGGAGACAATACCTTTATGGAGAGACTTACCGTATATACTGTTGGATCCCATTTCCGGAACCCAACCCTTATACGAAAATATGAAACCTTAAGCGTGGACATTACCCTGAATGCTTCTTTAATTGACTTCTTCAATTAAAATCATAGCTCTAAGTTTCTTGTTTAATTTGGAGCAAAAATCACTTCAATCGGAGTTCTATAACTCAAGATATCAGCAAAATACCAACATGTGCTCATTCCCCCAATATGCTCTCTCAATTGACCTCTCATTTGCTCTAATGCAACCTTTCTCAACTTAACTCCAAATGACACAATTTTTCATATAGAGATAGATATGTGTCTTAGAAATCTAATAGTTTAAGAATCACCCTATTTAGAGGTCGGATGAGTGAGTTATGATCAAAAGAATCGAACATATTCACAACCTCAATCATGAAATGACATGTCATGGCGCAAATGCCATAACCTTTTGTAAAAATGTCAAAATGCTTTCATTTTTACACCGTTGGAAAGATAACATCGAGATCTACAAATCATATTAGAGGCCTCAAAGTGCGATTCGGACTCTAAATTGGTCAAACTCGTGAATGACTATAGTTGACACGAGGCTGTCCGTTAAACGGACATGGACTGGCCAAACACTCCATTTTCATCCGCGAAAGTCCGTTAAACGGACACCCATGTCCGTTTAACGGACAGACACTGCCCAAAGTGTCCAAAACCACCCGAGAAGG
>JAOQMQ010000196.1:17433405-17461934 GCA_027563845.1 Erythroxylum subrotundum
TTTTAAGAGGGGGAGAGTTGTTGGACCCCGAGCCTTCCCGTAAGCTAGGGCTATTAAACGAGGAACTATTGGCAAGTGACTATATGTAAAAGAAAGGAAAAGTTATGGAATTGAGAAGAAATAGAAAAGGATTTATTGAATTAAAAGTTATAAAGTCATAAGGATTTGGTTAGGGGTTAGGAGTTGGATAATAGAGAGAAGAAGAAGAGAAAAGAAGAAAAAAGAAGGGAAATGATCTTGCCAAGGTAAGTCTATCTTTTTCTTCTAGCCTTGTTAGAGAAAGAATTAGAGAAAGAAAGTATTTCGTGTAGAGAATGGGTGTTAGATTGGAAGAAGATGATTTAAAGAACCCATTTGATTTTTTTAGAGTTTCTAAGTTAGGTTTTGGGTTTTCTAACCTAAGTGGGTCATGGGTAGGTTAGATTTGAGTTTCACTCACAATTATTGTGATTATATGATTTTCCGAAGTTTATAAGTTGTATTGGAATGTTGTTTTGATTGGAACCTTGGTTGTGTTAGGAAACCAAGGGGACTCTACCCAAGAGCAAAGGAAAAGGCAAGCTTGACTTGGATTTTCGCAAGCTTAATAGGTGGGTAATATATTTATGGTATTGTGTAATTGGGCAATATTCTTGCCTATGTATGTGTTTGTGATCATGACTTTTGTGTTTAACGAAAAGAAGACAAAGCATAAAGTATGAGCATATGAGAAAATGATTATGTGCTTTTGTTTGGGCGAGAGTGAAACCATTCTGTTCGTCACGTGCACGTTGACAAAAGCCTTCTCCCGGCTGCCCGCTTGTGGCATATGAGCTCCGAAATTGGACTCATTTTGTTCATGGGGTAAACTTCGGTTCCCTCATTCTGTTTCATGGAACCCTCGAGCGGTTTGTTATGTATTGCATAATTGAACTGTTAAGTATGAAGCATATTGAGTGTTGTGTGTTATGAGTTGCTTGTGAATGGAGATAAATGTGATACATGTGCCGGATATATATACATACATATGCTTGAATTTGTGCTAATTACCAATGGCTCTATATATATTAGCTGCTGAGCTATGTAGCTCACCTCTATTATTCCCTCCTCAAGTGCATATCAAGAAGATAAGTAATCCTTGTAAGGCTTTTGGGTAAACTCCAGGATATTAGGACACTTGTAACTAAGTTAGTTTGATCCCCTTTGGCTAGCTTTATAAGTACATCAAACATGGAGCATCCATATGTATTTGTATTATTTGTATTAAGCTACTGATGAGCGTGTTGATTGTTGTTAAAGCTAAGCTCAAATTGTGTTTGATTTTGTTAAGGAAATATGATTACTTTTGCTTATGATCTTTTTCAAGTTTTTTTATTGCATTTCATACTTCAGGTCTTTTATAGGGGTAAAATTTTTGTTCAAACCTCGAGGGAAAAATCTGGGAAGATCTTGGTAGAATTGGGAGAAATTTTCTATTTGGAAGTTGTAGAGGATCTTTCCAGCTTTCCAACGATATAAAGTTTGTAAGTTTCGGATATCGTAGTGGAAAGTTATGATCATTTGAAGTTTGTGTTGCTGCATAGAGTGAACTTTTGGAACAGCTGCATTGTTTGAAAATTCTAACCCTGATGGAGGCAAAATTTGTTTTTGATGTCTTCATGGAAGTTGTAGGTCTAGAAGTCTTCTTTAAAACGGTCTAAGAATAACCTTAATCTGATATTTGTAGAGAAAGTTATACCCTTTTTACTACTTCGTCTTAGTTGTTGTTCACACTAGACGGAAGATATAAGACGGAAGACTACTGTTCACACTAGACGGAAGACATAAGACGGAAGACTACTGTTCACATTAGACGAAAGACTACTGTTCACACAAGACGGAAGACATAAGACGGAAGGTTATTGTTCATCTTCTACCTTCTGTTTCATTTTTTATCCTTTACAAGATAGAAATAGTCTTCAAAGTCAAGAAAGTTGTAGATCTCGAAGTCTTCTCTCAAACTGTCCAAAAAGGAATTCAATCTGACATCTGTAGTAAAAGTTATGGCAAATGCGCCAAGGCATATACAATGCGAGTAAGGACCTAAAGATGTTGGACTCTTTTGACCATAACTTCTTCGTCCGACCTCCAAATTAAGTGATTACTGAAGCGTTGATTCCTAACAAGTTTCTCCAGCTTTCCACAGGAATTGATAGCTTTTAGAGTTGAATTCAAAAATATTGATGGAAAGGAAGTGAGGGTTCATAGAAAGAACCCTATAGGGAAGCCCGCTCTCGCTTTATGACTCCGGGCCAATTGTTGGGCTTCGGGAACGAGGCCCAACTTCTTGTGGTATCAGAGCGACTAGGTTTTTCCTAGGCTTTGAGTGCTTAGTAGGATGAATTATGTGCTATGTGATTAATTGTTTGCATTGTTAATTTGATATAATTGCATTAAATGACATGCATAACATGCATACATGTAGGAAATAGGATTAAGACAAAAAGTCAACTAATCGGTAGTGTTTCTACTGTAGGAGTAAGATGCCGCCTCGTAAAAGGACACGAGGAGTAATGCAAGGATCAGTTGCACTGACTCTCTAATAAGAGAGGAGAGTATTGATGAGTCTGTAGCCCTAGGGAATGCTGAGGCTTCTGTAGGGCCTAGTAGTGAGCCCATTCGGTCATAATCGCGAGAGTCTTCCTTTTTATAGGAGCAAGTGCCTGCTCCATTAGATCCGAGGATTTTTCAGGCATTTGCTCAAGCCATGGGCCAAATGCCCCAATCTTCTATTCCAGCCCCAATTAAGAAGGGAAAATAGTTTGACAAGCTCAAGAAGTATGGGGCAGTGGATTTCTTTGGGACCACGGATCTAGAAGAAGCCGAGACTAAGTTAAGGAAGACCGAGAGAATACTGGATCAGATGGATTCTGAGGATGATGAGAAGGTTGTGTATGCTGCAAGCCTGTTGCAGGGAGATGCTCTGCATTGGAGGGAGAGTGTGCTGAGAGTCAGAGGAGACCATCAGTACTGGCATGGAAGGATTTCTTAACGGTGTTTAAGAAGAAGTACCTGTCTGAGTTGTATATTCAAGAGAAGCAGAAGGATTTTCTGAGTTGCACCTAAAGGGAGATGACAGCGAGTGAGTATGAGCGCCGATTTACACAATTGGCCCAATATGCAGCTGAGCTGATGATGAGTGAGGTAGTTAAGTGTCGTAGGTTCGAATCGGACTTGCATCTAGCCATAAGAGAGAAAATGGTGGTGCCAAATTTTTGTGACTTCTAGCAATTGGTTGAAGCGGCTTTAAGGGTGAAGAACATTGAGAATATCAAGAGTGTCGTACATAAAAAGAGAAAGGGGAGAGAACAGTTTAAGAGGGGAGGTGGTATTTCTATGCCGGAGAGAAGTGCTAGGACTTTCCTGGTACAGTATGAGGAGAGGAGCAGTGGAGCAAGCAGGCCTAAACCGATGAGAGCTCCTACTGTTTCTCACCAAGCCTCAGCGGTGGAAGGCAGTAGAAGGGGGGAAGGGGACAATTCATCCGTCCCTAAGTGCGACCATTACGGCAAGTTCCATGGAGGGGAATGCTACAAGCTAACTGGACCTATTTCAAATGTGGAGAGAAGGGGCACATGGCTAGAGAGTGTCCATGGTATGCAAGAAGAGAGGGAATCCAAATGCAAGCTTCGAAGAGAACTGGGGATGTGGGGCGCCAGACTGCAACTGAAGTGGGCAATTCAGATGCAGCAAGGAGGGTAAATCCTCCAGGAAGACCAAGGGGACAAGCACCAGCTAGAGTGTTTACAATGACACGGGAGGATGTAGAGGCAGCTCCAGAAGTCTAACTGGTATGGTTAAACTATTTGACGATGATGTTGTTGTTTTGATTGATCCGAGGTCTACCAACTCTTTTATTTCATCTAGTAGAACTGTATATGGTAGAGATTTGAGCCCATTCGATACTTCGCTGATGGTGAGTACTCCAATTGGCCAGTATATTGTTATTAGTCAAGTGTATAGAGAGTGTGAGATACGTATTGGTGGGGAACATTTAGTGGTGGACTTAATGCCGTTGAAGATGGGAAGATTGGATGTAATTTTGGGTATAGACACCTTGGAGAAATATAATGCTAATTTGGATTGCAAACGGAAGATCGTGGAGTTCGAAATTGGCAATGGTAGAAAGGTGGTGTTTAGGGGGGACAGAAAAGCGAGTCTGACTAAAATGGTTTCGGCTTTGACAGCAGAAAAACTGATGAGGAAAGGATGTGAAGCATATTTGGCCTATGTGGTAGACACAAAGGCAGATAAAGGGAAGTTAAAGGAAATACCTGTGGTCATGGAATTCCCGGATGTCTTTCCCGAAAAATTACCAGGGCTACCACCACCTAGGAAAATTGAATTTCCCATTGAGATTCTTCCGGGGACAATACCAATCTCGATTTCGCCTTATAGAATGGCTCCGGCAGAAATGAAGGAGCTTAAGGAGCAGTTCGAAGATTTACTAGAGAAAGGGTACATTAGGCCGAGCTCTTCGCTTTGGGGAGCTCCTTCCTTTTTGTAACGAAGAAAGATGGATCGAGGATGTGTGTGGATTACAGGAAGCTCAACCATGTCACCATTAAGAACAGATATCCGCTCCCCCGCATCGACGATTTATTTGATCATTTGTAAGGGGCAAGAATCTTTTCTAAGATAGATTTGAGATCGGGATATCACCAATTGAAGATAAAGGAGTCTAATATGTTAAAGACTGCTTTTAGAACACGGTATGGCCACTTTGAGTTCTTGGTCATGCCTTTTGGGTTAACGAATGCACCTGTAGCCTTCATGGACTTGATGAATCAAGTCTTTAAGTCCTTCTTAGACTGATTTATCATTGTCTTCATTGATGATATATTGGTTTATTCTAAAAGTGAAAGGGAGTATGAGGAACATTTGAGGGTTGCCTTAGAGACTTTGAGGGAGAACCAATTGTATGCCAAATTCGACAAATGCGAATTCTGGCTGAGGGAAGTAGTGCTTCTTGGGCATATGATTTCAGAGCACGGGGTTCATGTAGATTCGAGGAAGATAGCAGTAGTTTTGAAATGGGAAGCACCTAAGAATATAACAGAAGTGAGGAGTTTCTTGGGTTTAGCTGGATATTACAGGAGGTTCGTGGAGGGCTTTTCTATAATAGCAGCTCCACTTACCAAATGGACCAGAAAGAACTAGAAGTTTGTGTGGACAGATGAGTGTCAGAAAAGCTTTGAGGAGCTTAAGCATCGATTGACGAGTCCACCGATTTTGACTTTACCTTCGGGTAATGATGGATACATAGTATATAGTGATGCCTCGAGGAAGGGATTAGGTTATGTGCTGATGCAAGGAGATAAGGTGATTGCCTGTGCCTCGAGACAATTGAAGCCTTATGAGATGAATTATCCCACGCATGACTTGGAGTTGGCTGCCTTAACTTTCGCATTGAAAATCTAGAGACATTACCTGTATGGAGTCACCACCAAGGTGTTTACAGACCATAAGAGTCTTAAGTATCTGATGAGCCAAAAAGAGTTGAATTTGAGGCAGAGAAGATGGTTAGAGTTGTTGAAAGATTATGACTTGATGATAGACTACCACCCGGGGAAAGCAATTGTAGCAGCAGATGCACTAAGTAGAAAATCGACTATGGCACATGTGGAGACAGTGTATATTCATTTGTTGAAGGAATTAGCAAAACACAGAGTGACATTGAGACAAGCTGAATCTGGTTGTGTATTGGCTAACTGTAGAGTAAGGCCAGTATTGAATGAGAAGATTAAGGAATTGCAGTAGCAAAATGAGTATTTGAGCAAGCTTAGAGAAGAGATAAAAGATGGTAAACCTTCTGAAGTAAAGGTAAGGGAAGATGGATTGATGATGGTAGGAAACAGACTATGTATTCCTAATATGCAAGGGTTGAAAGACGAAATCCTTGATGAGGCACATAATGCACCTTATGCGATGCACCCAGGAAGTACAAGAATGTATAGAGATTTGAAGGAGCATTTCTAGTGGAAAGGAAAGAAGAAAGAAGTCGCGGAATAGGCTAAAAGATGCTTAGTGTGCCAGCAAGTCAAGGCTGAGCACCAAGAATGGAAATGGGAGAAGATTATAATGGATTTCTTGATGGGATTGCCAAGAACCAGTAGGAAGCATGATGCAATATGGGTGATTGTGGATAGGCTAACTAAGTCTACTCATTTCTTGCCAATTAAATAGATGGATTCGTTGAATGTGTTGGCAAAGAAATACATAGATGAGATAATCAGACTTCATGGGATTCCAAGTTCGATAGTCTCTGATAGAGATCCCAGGTTCACGTCCAAGTTTTGGGAAAGCTTACAAGAAGCTTTGGGAACTAAGCTACATTTTAGCACGGCTTTCCATCTACAGACTGATGGACAATTAGAGAGAACAATACGGACTTTGGAAGAAATGTTGAGAGCTTGTGTTATGGATTTTAAAGGCTCATGGGATGATCATTTGCCTTTAATCGAGTTTGCTTATAATAATTCCTATCACTCGTGAATTTAGATGGCACCATATGAAGCTCTTTATGGTAGGAGGTGCAGAACTACTATTTGTTGGGATGAGGAAGGTGAAAGAAGGCTTTTAGGGCTAGAATTGGTGCAAGTTATAGTCGATAAGATTAAATTGGTAAAACAGAGACTTAAAGCTACTCAAGACAGAATGAAGAGCTACTCGGATGCTCATAGAAAAGAAATGGAATTTGAAGTTGGAAACAAAGTGTTTCTTAGAGCTTCTCCATGGAAGGGAGTTTTGAGATTTGGGAAGAAGGGCAAGCTTAGTCCAAGATATATAGGCCCCCATGAGATCATTGAGAAGATTGGGCCTTTAGCCTACAAGTTAGCTTTGCCAGTGGAATTGTCTAAGATTCACAATGTCTTCCATGTATCGATGTTAAGGAAGTATCGATCAGACCCTTCACACATAGTTCAACCTTTAGAGGTCCAATTAAGAGAGGATTTGACATATGAGGAGCAACCAATGGAGATTTTGGATTCGAAGGAAAAGGTTTGAGAAACAAGGTTGTGAAACTAGTTAAAGTCTTATGGAGGAACCATTCGACAAAGGAGGCGACATAGGAACCTTTGGAAGGAATGAAGGAGAAGTATCCACACTTCTTCAATGACTCAGGTAAGAATTTCGAGGACGAAATTCTTTTGGGGGAGGAGAGTTGTTGGATCTTGAATTTTTCTAAATTTCTTGTAAATTGCTTAAATAGTTATTTATGTTTGTTTGTTGGTTTAAATTTTTTTATTTTTATTTTAGAATGGGGTCATTAGTTGGAACTTTGAGGGAAGGATTAGAAATGGAAATTAAAAGGAAGTGTTAGAGATTAAGTTAGCTTGAGTAGTTAGTAAAGCCATAAAAGACAAAAGAAGGGTAAAATAGGAAAGTCTAAGTAAGTGAGGGGCATAATTGGAAGAATAGGCTAATTGGTGTCTTAAATTAGGAGGATGAAGAAGGGAAAATCGTGAAAGCCATTGAAGGGGGAGAGAAAACGTAAAATAGAGAGAAGAAGAAGACAAAAGAAGAAAAAAAGAAGGGAAATCATCTTGCCAAGGTAAGTCTATCTTCTTCTTCTTGCCTTGTTAGAGAAAGAATTAGAGAAAGAAAGTATTTCATGTAGAGAATGGGTGTTGGATTGGAAGAAGATGATTTAAAGAACCCATTTGATTTTTAGGGTTTCTAAGTTAGGTTTTGGGTTTTCTAACCTAAGTGGGTCATGGGTAGGTTAGATTTGAGTTTCACTCACAATTATTGTGATTATATGATTTTCCGAAGTTTATAAGTTGTATTGGAATGTTGTTTTGATTGGAGCCTTGGTTGTGTTAGGAAACCAAGGGGACTCTACCCAAGAGCAAAGGGAAAGGCAAGCTTGATTTGGATTTTTGCAAGCTTAATAGGTGGGTAATATATTTATGGTATTGTGTAATTGGGCAATATTCTTTCCTATGTGTGTGTTTGTGATCATGACTTTTGTGTTTAACGAAAAGAAGACAAAACATAAAGTATGAGCATATGAGAAAATGATTATGTGCTTTTGTTTGGGTAAGAGTGGAACCATTCTATTCGTCACGTGCACGTTGACAAGAGCCTTCTCCCAGCTGCTCGCTTGTGGCGTATGAGCTTCGAAATTGGACTCATTTTGTTCATGGGGTAAACTTCGGTTCCCTCATTCTGTTTCATAGAACCCTCGAGCGGTTTGCTATGCATTGCATAATTGAACTGTTAAGTATGAAGCATATTGAGTGTTACGTGTTATGAGATGTTTGTGAATGGAGATAAATGTGATGCATGTGCTGGATATATACATATATACATATGCTCGAATTTGTGCCAATTACCGATGGCTATATATATATTAACCGCTGAGCTGTGTAGCTAACTCCCATTATTCCCTCCTCAGGTGCAGATCAAGAAGATAAGTAATCCTTGCAAGGCTTTTGGGAAAACTCCAGGATATTAGGAACTCTTGTAACTAAGTTTGTTTGATCCCCTTTAGCTAGCTTTATAAGCACATCAAACATGGAGCATCCATCTGTATTTGTATTATTTGTATTAAGCTATTGATGAGCGTGTTGATTGTTGTTAAAGCTAAGCTCGAATTGTGTTTGGTTTTGTTAAGGAAATATGATTACTTTTGCTTATGATTTTTTTCAAGTTTTTTTATTGCATTTCATACTTCGGGTCTTTTATAGGGGTAAAATTTTTGTTCAAACCTCGAGGGAAAAATCTGGGATGATCTCGGTAGAATTAGTAGAAATTGTCTATTTGGAAGTTGTAGAGGATCTTTCCAGCTTTCCAACGATATAAAGTTTGTAAGTTTCAGATATCGTAGTGGAAAGTTATGATCATTTGAAGTTTGTGTTACTGCATCGAGTGAACTTTCGGAATAGCTGCATTGTTTGAAAATTCTAACCCTGATGGAGGCAAAAATTGTTTCTGATGTCTGCATGAAAGTTGTAGGTCTAGAAGTTTTCTTTAAAACGGTCGAAGAATGACTTTAATCTGATATTTGTAGAGAAAGTTATGCCATTTTTACTACTTCGTCTTAGTTGCTGTTCACACTAGACGGAAGACTATTGTTCACACTAGACGGAAGACATAAGACGGAAGGCTACTGGTCATCTTCTACCTTCTATTCCATTTTTGATCCTTTAGAAGATAGAAATAGTCTTCAAGGTCTTCATAAAAGTTGTAGATCTCGAAGTCTTCCCTCAAACCGTTTAAAAAGGAAATCAATCCGACATCTGTAGCAAAAGTTATGGCAAATGCGCCATGGTATATACAATGCGAGTAAGGAACTAAACATGTTGGATTCTTTTGACCATAACTTCTTCATCCGACCTCCACATTAAGTAATTCTCGAAGCGTTGGATTCCTAACACGTTTCTCCACCTTTCCACAGGAATTGATAGCTTTTAGAGTTGAATTAAAAAAGATTGATGGAAAGGAAGTGAGGGTTCACAGAAAGAACCCTATAGGGAAGCCCCATCTCGCTTTATGACTCCGGATTGATTGTTGGGCTTCGGGAATGGGGCGCAACAGGTAATACGTTTATAGCCATTGATAACGAGCCATACAAATCTAGCATATATATATATACACACACACACACACATCTCACTCTAATCTAGCAATTAAATTATCTACAGTTCTAGCTCAAAGACTCATAATTAACGATGTTATCAAATAAAGCATGTCATGTATATTTAACCATCAAAACATAACACTCAATTTCGTATCATGCTCATCAAATCAAAATGAAATGCACAAACATAATGGCTTGAGAGTCCCATGGATCGAAATGGAGATACCGAAGTTTACACCATAAACTAAATGAGTCTGTTTCTTAAGAGCTTATGTGCCATAAGCGGGCAGCTGGGAGAAAGCTTTAAGTCAACGTACATGTGACGAACAAAATGGCATCTCTCTTGCCCAAACAAAAGAAAATTTTGATGCTCAATTCATTTCATCACATGTTCATACTTTCATGCTTCTTGTGCTTTTTCCTCTTTTCGTTAATACAAAATGTTGTAACATCTTTCAAGGCCTAACATGATAATAAATCATAATGCATTTTCCAACAATCACAATAATTCAAAATCAAGCAATTAAGCATACACACGCAAGTAAGAAATCAGCTCATCATCCATAAAAACTATAAACATATTACCTACCTAATTGCATGTAAATCCAAACTCAAGTTTGCCTTTCCTTTTGCTCTTGCATTGAATTTTCTTGGTTTCCTTCAAACAAACAAAATTTTCATTCAAACCAATATACAAATAGAAAATCCATAAATCTTTAATAATCAAAAATAAAATTGAGCTTAGACTTTGTCTACCTATGGTTTATCTAGACTAGAATAACTAAGATCTAGTTAAAAATCCATGAAAATAAAAAATGGGTTTCTTGGTTCTATTCTTTCTCCCTTTATTTCCAGCACAAGAAACTCATTTCTCTATTTCCTTTTCTACCAAAGCAAGACGAAAAGATGAAGCTTACCTAAGTCTTAGTTGAATCCTCTTCATTCTTCTTTCTCCTTTCTTCTTTCTACGTTTTTTCTTTCTTTCTTCCTAGCTTGTCCAACACACTTCACGCACTCTTCACTTCTCCTCTCCTATTTCTACGTTTTTTTCTTTCTTTCCTAGCTTCTGCAACACATTTCTTTTCTCATTTATTCAAGACCACTTTTTTTTTGTCCTTTCTTACGATAGGAGTTGTTCCAAAGCATTCATCTTTAATTGGCTCCCTTATCCCCTACAAACTAAAAATAACGTTATTTAGGATAGCGAAAAGTTTTAAATTACTGGCACTTCATGAATTTTACATTTGTGAATAACGTAAAAACTAAATTGCACATTACAGATATCACAATCGTAGATGCGCAACTCTTAAATTTATTATATAATAAAATTAATTACTATCTTATGAAATTTATTGTTTTTGAAAGCTATTATGCAATTCAATGTTATTAGCGTTAAATATAGAATAATAGAATTTAATAAAGTATATAAAATATAGAAGTTCCATTTAAATTTAAATTAAAGAATTAATTAATTTTTCCCATTTGATTTCAAAAAGATAAGAGTAAAAATAAAAATTTCACACCAAATTCTGATAATGATCTTAAGTTACAACATAGCTGTAAATCTTACAAAGTAAGTTCAATTAAGGTATTTTAGGCAACTAAAGTCTCGCTCATTTTGGTAGATAGTCATGTTAAGGTTTCTTGTAAATAATATAATAAAGGAGCACTAATATAATAGTTTAACAAGCACTAAGTTAAAACTTTAACGACTCATTATTGTCGAAAAATAGGGCAACTGTTAGATTGTTCAAACTCTCTGGATACATTTTATTCAAACTCTGGATAATAGAGGGCTATTTATTTTTGTCTCTCTTAGGAGTCTAAATTCTTAAAAAGCTAACAGATAAAGAAGAATATCGTTCAGGGCTTTTGGGTGGGAAAAGAAAATACCACCGAACTAGCGACACACTTATCCTTCTCTTTTTGAATCATAGTTTGCTTTTTTTTTTTCCTTTACTTTTGTTATGATGCTATCATTTTCCCTTTTACAGTATGTTACAGAATAATGATGAGGTTAGGGTTTCTGGTGATGACAGGTTTTGTAATAAGGACGACCTTCTGGTGATGACGTCAAGGAAGTTGTTGGTGGCAGACATCTATCTCAACGATAAAAGGAAGCACATATTGAAGGGGTCCCTCCAAGTTCAAGGGGGACCTGCACAACTCCATAGACCTTGGGAAAGCTATATCTACGATGGAATGCACACCACAAGACCTGGGATAGGGAAATAATGCTGAAGTTAGTCACTTAAAACTTAACGAAGGAAGATTTTCCAACATTACAATCGAAAGATGAAGAGATTAAAGCAATTAATGGGGTTGAGCAACACATAAAAGAACTAAATCCTTCTAGGAGATGGCGCAACATAGTGGCGCCTCATTCACAAAAACTTCAACTCACATTTTCAAGAGGTAAATGTGGAAGGAATTCTCAGTCCTCCCAAACAACTTCTTCAAGATGGTGCTACTTCTTTGTCAACTACTCTTATAAGTTTTTTTCGTGGGAAATGCCCTACTTTTCCACTAGTTCATAGCTGGGAAGGTATCTTGGGACATGAAAGGTTTAGAGAAAACCTTATTAAGGGAGGAGGATAATTTTATTTCCAAATTTAATTTATAAGAACCATGACATGTAGTTTTTCGGAGTCAACCTTAACTCCCTTAGAACTCAATACAAATTCTAAGAAGACAACTTTATCCATGCAAAATGAACACTTCTTAATGATTGCATACAACTTCTCTTTCCTAAGCACGTCCAAGACAACCTTAACATACACGGCATGTTCATTTAAGTTCTTACTGTAAATCAATATGTCATCAAAGTAAACAACCACAAATTTACCAAGAATTCATGCAAAACATGATTCATTAAGGGCGTGAAAGTACTAGGTTCATTAGATAAGACAAAAGGCATAACCGACTAGTCATACAATCCATATTTGGTCTTAAATGTGGTTTCTCAGTCATCACCTTCTTTCAACCTAATCTGATGATAGCTACTTTTTAAATCAAATTTGGTGAATATGCAAACACCATGTGACTCGTCTAGCATATAAACTAATTTAGGAATAGGATGACAATATTTTACAGTAATATTGTTGACTGCTCTACATTCGACACACATCCTCCAAGTTCCATATTTTTTTGTCACTAAAAGAGCTGACACAGCAGAAGGACTCACGCTCTCCCTCACATACCCCTTTTTAAGCAAGTTATCCACTTGCCTCTGTAATTCTGTTGTCTCCTCTGGATTGCTTCGGTAAGTTAGACGATTAAGAATTTGAGCTCTTGGTACTAAGTCGATATGATGCTCAATCCCTCTCAAAGGTGGTAACCCACGGGGTACCTCTTTAGAAAAACACCATCATAATCCTGTAACAATGTCACAAACACACTAGGCAAATTTAGGTCAAGGTCAGTGTTAGTAAACAAAGTTTCCTTAAACTGAATCAAGATTAAAGCTCTCTTGCCTAGATATGCACTCTTTAACTCACTCTGTTTTGCATAAAAACATGGTTGTGTCTTAACCTTTTCACTCCTTTCAATTTTTCTTTACTCACTTTTTACACTCTTTTCTTTCTTTTCACTCAATAAATTCTTTTCTCCTGCACATCTCACTTTCTTTTCCTCCTTGTGCAGTCACTCACCATGAGGCCTATTTTATTCTTTTTTTTTTTCTCATGGCCTCTTTTCTCTGTTCTTTCTTTTTCACCTCACTACCTGAATCCTCGCTTGATGATTGTTGAATTTTTAATTGTTTGAGGCATGTTTCTTTAGGTGATAAAGGAGCAAGGAAACTTTCTACCCATTATACATAAAAGAATATCTATTCATGTACCCATCATGCATAACATGCCTATCAAATTGTCATAGTCTACCCAATAGTATATGACCAGCTTACATAGGCACAACATCACACATAACTTCATCAGCATATCTAATAGAGAATGCAATAACTACTTGCTTAGTAACTTTGACTTCACCTTTATCATTCAACCACTGTTGTTTATATGGATTAGGGCGTTTATCATATTTCAACCCCAACTTCTATACCAAAGTAATATTAGTGACATTAGTACAACTACCCCTATCTATAATCATGCTACAAGCTTTCCCACCTGCTAAACATCTAGTGTGAAATATGTTCTCCCTTTGTTTTATCCTATCTTCCTTCACACTCAAGTTCAGTGCACGTCTAGCAACTAAAGATTCACCTTTAACATCATACTTAACATTTTCATCAACATCAGAATAATCTTCTAAATCTGGCATACTTAAATCACTACCATTAGACTCATTACCATCATCAGACTCAAAAACAATATCACCACCCTTAATAAACATAGTCTTCCTATTAGGATATTCAGATGCATAATGACCATGCCATTGACATTTAAAGCACTTAATATCCATATATTTAGAAGGTTTAGAGGATGGATCAGTAGTACCTTTTTAAATTGAAGTACTTTTCTCCTAGCTTTTGTTTATCTCTTTACTTTTCTCCTTGGAATCTAAATTGTGAGCTCTCTTATTGTCTTCATTTATCGTCCATTTTAGATTCTATTTGCTGCTGGAATTTGAGAAAGACTTGGTTACCCTTCTTTGTTTTTATTGCTTCTCTACCTTCATGTCAATGTTCACTAGGTCTTTCATCTCTATATAATGTTGCAACTCAACCACATCAGTAATTTCCCTATTCAATCCACCGATGAACTGAGCCATTGTCACCTCTTCCTCCTCTTCTATGTTAGCTTTAATCAATAGTATCTTCATCTCCTTGTGATCATCTTCTATTGATCTAGTTCCTTATGTGAGTCTATGTAATTACTAGTGCAACTTTCTATAATAATAAAGTGGTATAAACCTCTTCTTCATCACTCTTTTCATCTCTTCCCAAGTGGATATAGGTGGTTTCCTATTCTTCACCTATTCTTTACAAATTTATCCCACCAAACTAATGCATAATCAGAGAATTCCACTGCTGTCAATCCCACTTTCTCATCTTCAAAATAGTTGTGACAAGTAAAATCATGTCCACCTTTCTTTCCCAATCCAAGTACACTTCAACATCATTCCTATCTTTGAAGAGTGAACTTTTCATCTTGATGACATTAATGCTGCTATCTTTTCTCTCCACTCTTTCTTCCCTCCTTACTCTACCTCTTACAGATTACACTTCATCTTCATACTCATTATACGTTCTTTCCAATTCTTCCTTTCTACTCCTATGACCGTTAATTGATCTACTATGATTTTGGATTCTACTGGTTTCATTAATTCTCTCATCCATCCCATCCATCATAGTAGATACTTCTTGAATTCACTCATGAATGCCTTATACATCAATTTCAAATCAGGCACATTTTCATCCTTATCATGTAATATTTCCTTTCCATCTCTTCTATTTGTCATTATTATAACAAAAAGCTGCAAGAAAATGGTTAGTAATACAAAAAACCCCTCAATTCACTCCCTTACGTGTTTCACTCAAAAGATGACACTTCACTCATGTTTTTAATAAAAATTGGCTTTTACCCTCTTTTAAGCTTACACACTTAAGCCTTTTTTCCACTCAAGTTTGTTGTCCTTAATTATACTTCAGAATTCAATTTCCAATCGCGGTAACTCACAAACAACAAATTAAAATTTAGGAATGTGATGAAAACACCTAAGAAAGACGATAGACACAAAACTAGAAGCAAGTATACCGAAATGAATAAAGGCAAAATGGGCACACAAGAGGAAAGTATGTATGCTGTCCAAAAATGCATAATTTAATTTAACAAGAATCAATTTATTAATTATAATTTAAATGAAAACAAAAAGTAAGTGATACTAAAAATAGAGACTTAGAACGAAGGGAAATGACAAAACTAATAAATGCGGAAATTGAAATTTCCTTAATGGAAAAGTCAGCTTGGATACAAAGATGTAAAGACACTAAACAAAATAGGAAGCCAATAAAAAGAAAATCCTATAATTACGCCAACCTGGAAGATGGAATTTATACTATTTGATTTTTTATTTAATTTTCCTAACTTAAGATATGACTAAATCTAAATAATTTTCTAAATGATTAGTTGTTTCCTTGTAAATAATTACCATAAATTCTTCCCAAATTATGGATAGAAACAAGATCTCGCCACCAACTAAATCAAATCTTTCATTTTTTAACTCTAGCAATTGATTTCTTCTTCTCCTTCTTTAATGCTAGCAAATGAATTTTTTTCTTTCTTTTTTCTTTTTTTATATGATAATTAGATCGGTGATAATTGAAGGAACAAACTAGAAAAAAAATAAAGAAACAAGAAAAACAAAAGAACAAGATGAACCCTAATTTCAAATTCTAATGAAAAATAACAATAATAATAGCGAAAAAACATAAGAAAAATAAGAATTTATCCTAATCTAAACTCTGATCCTAAATGGTGCGAAACCTCAAGGCTAAAGAGCCTGAAACTCCTTAAACACACACTTTGGATAGAACATGAATAAGGGGATTTAGAAATCCCCAACCCTAATGAACCCTCAATCAATTATATGGATGGAAACGTATATGATAAGGTTGATTTAAAAACAAGAATATAATTTGTCACAAGTGATTACCTTGATAACAATTATATTCTTGATACAATAGAAGAAGATAATAAATCCTCCCCCAAAGAAGTTGGCCAAGCCAACGTGAGAATTATTCATAAAAAAAAAACATAAACAATGTTTACTGTGAGTTATTTATATCCTTGAAAAGAAAGAAACTCTAAATATGTAAAAGACCTTTAAGCATAGGCCTCTCACCGAAATAACTAAAACTCAAACTAATATTTCTAAAATACAACTCATTAAATTTAAAAAGTTTAAATTTAATGAGCTGAAAGTTGATAAAAGTCCATCTCACTAAAACAAACCTAAAATACAAGTAGTAGGTTGGCCAAAGCTATGCTTTTAACTTAAAATAATTAAATAAACAAGAACTAAAGTCTTTTTACACATTTTGTCCAATTTGATTAGTTAAGATGCCATTGATCCTCTCTTGAAATTCTATGTCATCT
This sequence comes from Erythroxylum subrotundum, assembly GCA_027563845.1. Classification (NCBI taxonomy): domain Eukaryota; kingdom Viridiplantae; phylum Streptophyta; class Magnoliopsida; order Malpighiales; family Erythroxylaceae; genus Erythroxylum; species Erythroxylum subrotundum. The sequence continues at coordinate 17,450,062 of JAOQMQ010000196.1, forward strand.
ACAATTCATCCATGTAAGATTGAAGGGTTTCTTTGATCTTCTTTGCTCTTAATCTTGTTATTCTTCCAATGGTATTACCATCTCATCTTTGAGTATATTTCTCTTACAAAGTACCATAGTGGTGGTCATATCATGTTGCCTTTGCTTCGTGGACTAGGACCAAACCCGAGAACCATCTGATGTTAAGCAAGAAAAATTAAAGAAACCCAAAACAAATAAGAGATCTTAGATTAAAATTTTATTTTAAGATCCCTTTTCTATTTGATCTTTGTTTCTTCCTTTAAGAATCGTTATAACCAGTCTCACGAACACCCTTGTAACTAAGTCTTCATGAGAGGAGCGGTAATAAATGAGTGGCTGCTTGATGAGTCTCCTTTCTTTGAGAGCTTCAGATTCTCATCGAAGAACAACTACGAATTACGACGGTGAACTTGCACCATGAGTGAGGGTTGTAGCCATGAAAAATGAATCCAAAAGAACAAAATAAGCGATTAATAAAAAAAATTATAATCTGCTTGGAACATCATTAGAGCTTTAAAAATGTAAAAAGATGTTGTAAGTGTACTAATAAAATAGGATTCAAAATAAAGTCCTAAATAAAAATTTAAAACTCTGAACTAAAAATTCAAATAGAACGGTTTTTATAATAATGTAATTATATTTTAATAATACCAAATTTTAAATTTTATAAAACATATTTTGGATAAAAGAACTGTTTTTTTTTTTCTTTGCTTGCATTATTTTGGAAATACACCAAATTACTCTCAATCAAACTCAGGTTTTGATGTTTACGACCCCCAATCAAACTGAGGTTGAATTATTTTGCGTTGGTAAGGATAATAAATCACTAGCCGGCTTCACAAAACCAACGTTTGCTGTTAGATTCAGAGCATTAAACGGTACATAGAGGCAAGATTCCGTTGAGAAGCAAGACACTACAAATCATATGAACCTATACTACCCTACTGTCAGTGAATGGACACACGATGAAATATCCAATAGCTCCAATTTTATTGCAACAATGATGTTAATCCAATGAATCTGGGATTAACAGTGAACCATGTACCACTCAAGTCTAGCTGCAAAACATCTGAACTGAAACAACAGAAATTGTACAGCTCCGTATCTAAAAGCTCTATGCTTTGTTGAATGGAAGGAAAAAAGAGAAAAATAAAAACCTCCATGTCCACTCTATTTCACTTCTGTTGGTTGTAACGTAGTATTCCATGAACATCTATGATGCCTGGAGGAAACACTGGATCAGTTGCAGCCCTCACTGCAACCTTTGCCACTGAGTTTACATTTACAGGGGGAGTGAACAGAGGACCAACTAGTGGAAGCTGGTTAAGGGGCTTTGCATGTTGAAGAACCTGCAGGGACAGGCCAATGATACAGGCATTAACTATGGAATATATCCACTAAACAATACGTCAGCATATCACCACTTAGTTCTTCCTTATTCCGACATTGCTTTATCTAGGATAAACACATGGACATCAATTCCTAGCTTACAACAGTTCTTTTATTTGGATTTGAGATTTGGAAAGAGGTTTTGTTGTATCAATTTGTATAACCACTTGTATACATGCAAAATCACACAAAAACAATAGACAATGCTAAATGTTAATAGAATGTGATTCAATATAAAAAAATCTAATAATATTTGTTGACATTGATAACTTGATAATGTTAATAGCAAAGGGACGTCCACCTCCACTTCTAATTCTTGTCTTTGGTTGACCTTGCTTTGTCTTAGTTCCTTTAGTGTTATTTTAATTACAGTTAAAACACTAAATATATAAATTAGTTAAATAATTAATTTTATTTTCATTTCTTGTATGATACCTGTAATGGTTGAAAAATAAATAAAAAGTTTTTAGGATTTCACTTGTAAGTTAATAGTTATCTATTAATATAATTTAATGATAATTTTTAAATTACATTTATCTAATGACTATTTTCAGATCATTATATATTTTTAATAAAGATATATTCATTAAATAATAATCAACATTTGGAAATATTTTCATTTTTCAAATATTTTTTAAAATTTGAAGTATAGATAATCATTAATAATAAATTAAATTATAACAAAATTTTTTAAAAATAAGATCAGCTTGTGTAATTTTTATAAATTATGAAAAAAAAAAAGTCCCTCTACTATACTAACTAGAGGAGGACATCGGTTTTACCCTAACGTGGTAGAATTATGTTGGATGACTTTTCTAGACCAAACATTGCTTGATCGAGGGAAGTTGCATGTACTTCTACAGCGCCCAGTTAAGACAAATCCGACAAATCTGACTTGGGTGCTTATAAGTGATGGATATTAAACGACAAGTAAGAAGCAGGATAAGATTACCATTTCCAAAGGAGAACCAATAACTTCCAGAGGTATCTTCAAACTTCCAACTCTGCGAGTCCCGTAAATGAAACCAGGCCTGAGAATCACTCCTGAGGGGACAAATCAAATGTTTCATAATAAGTAACCCATTATCCAGGGAGCCATGGACAAGAGGAATAAAAAAAATTTTCTTTCCAACGACAAGAAAAATGAGAACATGGGTACTAAAATTCGAGGACTAGCTTATCTTCCTTTTCTATTACCTGAAGGAGTTCTTAATCATTTTCTTATTTAGTTCTCATCCATGGAACCTGGCGCCTATACAGAAGCTCAGTTTCATCATGAAAGATAGTGCTCTTCATGAATCTACTATGCAATTTAGCACTTGCTAAAACTGTTATTTCCCCACTACTAATGTTCGGCCTGTGTCCTTTCCTTCTCACAATTCCTCAATCCATCTTCTCTTTCTCTATTCTGTTCACTCCCTTACTAGCAAGTACAGATGCCATGCTTTCATTACGAGCCCAATCAAAAGCATGCAACCAAACAGAAACCATAGTAAAACAGAAAATTTCATTTTCATTAGTTTTCACTTCGAGGAATCTGTGTCAGCCTCCTCAAATTCCAGCTTTTCAAAAACCACAAAAGTTGGCAAGGACATGCTACACAAAGTCTTTGATGGAGATAGAGAAGTTTTACCTCCATATGGGAACTTTGTCAATAACTCTGTCTCAGCAGCTCTCTACTTCAAAAACAAGAAACAAGCGTCAACTAGCCAGTAGCCATAAGGAAAGAAATTTTCTCACTATTTGCTTCCTGATTAAGTTTTTCTTTAAAATTACAATCAATTAGCATATAAACACAAGAACACATCTATTTCTATGTCTGTATGTTAGTTCAATTTGAACAGTAAGTAATACTAAAAACAGCAACAAATGGCAGTCAAAAGAGCTTATGTTAGCCTTTTCCCAGTTTATTAGTAATAGTAAAAATAGCAACAAATGGCAGTCAAAAGAGCTTATGTTAGCTCTATTAGGTTTACCTTCTTTATCTGGAGTTGTAATATGGTATTCTCTTAATTCACTATTAGTTTTCAAATTTCAAGTGAATGTAGTCGTCAAAGAAGCCAAAAGTTACCTTTCCGTCATAATATCCTTGCAGTAAGTAGTTTGCCATGCCAAAGTCAGCAGCCGAGATGTAGACGAATCTTTTTACACCTACAGTCAAAAAGTGGAATTATGTTGTAGAGGCAGGTAGGGAGCGCCAAAACAATAAACAGAAAACAGCAAGAGATGTTAGGTGTCTGTCTACAGACTCAATACGCTAAATTACAGCAACATTTCTAAAATAATTTGAAGTTTACTCACCATATTAACAGGAAAGAAACAAACCCAAGGCTTGCTGTTATATAACGCATTAGTGATTTGAAAACAAAAACTATTTACTGAAGGCAATAAAATCAAAGCCATGCCACAAGAAAATGTTTTCCGAAGACACTTGAGGCTTGATAATCAAATCAATTAAAAAAAATTTCTGAGTTACCAATGGGATAGCAATTTCGACAAAGCCCCGAAACCAACTCCAAGTAAACAGTGATTTCTTATTGTGGTTATGGTGAGTTTTTCACAATTTCCATTCAACATGATATTCAATTGATATTAAGCGACCATCCTTTAATTGTTAATGGGAATACAATAAAAAAAACAACAGTAAGAAGACAAATTTGTTCCTAAAAATGATACCTTTTACAGAAGCAGCTTGAATTGCATTGATGTTTGCAGTTCCATTAATTTTATACATGTAAGATGGCGAGCCAAAACCACCAACACAGGATATCTAGATAGAAAATTTAAATTAGCATAAAAAAGAATACTCATTACATAAAGGCAACAATTGGTTGACCATGTTATGTGTTCAAAAGAGATTATAGTTTACACATAACCACACACACACACACACACACAAACAAACAGGCCGCCTAAGCAAACATGCGGACCATCATTGTTTGATACAAATGATAATAAACCTTCTCTTGAATGATAAGTCAACACAACAATAAGGAGCTAAGGGTTCACATACAACAGCAGTAACTCCATCTAGCGCTTCCTTCCATGAATCAGGTGAAAGAAGATTTCCTGGCAAAGAATCATAGAAGGAAAGAAAATCAAGTTGGGAGTAACATCAAAAGCACAAGACTATAAAGTTTAGTAGAAAAGAAAGTAAACCTTGGTGCCAAGTCATTCTATTAGCCCATGAATCACGTATTAATGACCTGCCAGACCTAAAAGGAAGAAGCAAGGATACTCAGGAAGACAGTAAAGAGATTATCACGTTTAACACTACAAACTCCTAAGTCTTGAAGGAGAGAACTGATGCTGACAACAAATAATAAATGGCTTGGGTTGGAAATGTCATCTGATGAACTTGCAATTCACATAAAAAGCTATACTAGCTTCCAAGAGTAAAATTTCATAGGTAAAGAAAAGAATCAGTACAAACTTAAAGAAAAAAATTGAAAGAAAACAAAAGCTGCCAAGAACAATCAATATTTCATCACACCCCAAGAAGAGGCTAAGATTGCAAGTAATCTAGAAACTAACAAATTATTCCTGATTGTGGAGAACCATGATACCTGCTAAGGCTAGCAACTGATACACCACGGCTCAAAGCTTCTTTGCAGACATGGGTGCCAACAAATCCACTTCCACCCAACACAAGCAACTGAATAGACTCATACATCAGTCAAAATGTAAAGAGGTCAAGTGTAGTCTACAGTAATCAGAGCAACCAAGATACCTTCTCTTCTGGGCGTGGAGGGGCATTCACTGTCTCTGCTTCCTCAACTTTAAAGCGCTCATCAACTTGATTAGACTCGGTTGACAAACATCTCTTATTCCTCGATAATGCCAGCGTGCTACTCGGACAGTGGCAGTTCAATTAATATTTACAACGAATTAGAATTTTATAACTCGAAACAGATACACGGAAAACATAGGATTAAGAGCACAATCAAGCAGCATGTAAAAGTAAATTTGAGAGCATAAGACGAAAATAACAAGAACAAATAAATATAATCTAGTAGGGTAGTGCCATACATTTGATGAACTGGGGAATCAACCGTCATTATTCATTTGGTTAACAAGTTAGAAGCATGAAAACGAGAAAGAAACTGATATGGTACGGTCTTAAAAACATAACCCGCTTCGCACTCAACAGCGCCCAATTTCCAAAATCCACACGCCCATCGAAACACCGAATAGTATGATACACTTTTAACTAAAATCAACAGGGGTACTTACCATAACCTGGAGAGGGATGCTCTTGAATGGATCAATCGTGACGCAGCTGTCCTCATCTGGTATCTCTAAATCCTCCAAAACGTAAAAGAGAACTGAATTGCAATTTACAGAGACAACGGCGATTCTTAATTTTATTAGAAAAACAGAGTTGGCCGTTTAGACAGAGAAGAGAACCACGTGGCGCGGAATGAAGCCGACAGGTCCAGCTATACACGTGGCTTTTTGGAGTCCACCTAGAGAAAAAGGCAGACTGTACTGTATCTGTGTGTGACTTGATATATATATATATATACTGCTAAGAACCTATTTAGTTCAACTTTTGGACCATAAATAAGAACTTTTTTTTTACCGCAGAAGCTAAAATTGAGTGTTTGACTGTAAAATTTAAAAGTACATTTTTCATAAAAATGGTTTTCTTGGAAGTTAAAATACATCTTTTTGATTCGCTCAAATTTCGAGCTTTTCAAAAAATCACTTTTTCAGATAATTTTTTTATATCAATTAATGAGCCTATATTTTAGTCATATTTACCTTTATGTTTTACATATAATTCTCATAATACCCACAACACGTTTTCACATTTATTTTGAGATTTATATAATATTATTGACTTTTTGTATATTTTAATATTTATTTTTTATATTAGTTTTACTTATGTTATAATCCATATAAAAGATTGGTTAGATATATTTTTATTTATGTTTTATATGGTTTAAAATTATATAATAATTAATATATTGTGCTTTGCCTATTGTTTAATATATTTTAAATAATATTTATATGCATAAATAATTTTTATTACAAAATAAAATATAGTTAAAATAAAAAATGCTTTTTATTTTTATGTTACTAAACAGTCTATTGTATGAAGCTCCTTCAAAAAAGCTCTTTTAAAAATGATAGCCAAATAGTCATCTGACCTTTTAGAAAAGCTCTACTGATAAAAGCTCTATTAACAAAAACTCTACTAATAAAAACTCTATTAACAAAAACTCTACTGATATAAGCTCATCTAAGGACATAATAAGTATGTCCATGTGTGTGGATCGTAACGCCTTCAGTTCAGAGAGAGTCAAGTACTCAAAAGCCCACGAGACACGGCCCTTTTTCAACTTGGTGTTGGGGCCTTCCGGTAGTTTCTTTTTTTTTTATTTTATTTTTTCAAGTTAATTGGCATCGTTGAATAGAACAGCAAATACATGAGGCATGTAAGTTAGTTTACAAAGGTGACCATGCATATATTTTAGTTTACAAAGGTGACCATGAAACTAATGATCTTGGTTTAGAGATTAAGCAACTCAAGCACCAGGATTGAGTATAAATTAGTTGACTAATACATTCACTTAATTGAGATGTGCGTGGTTTCATATCTGTGAAGTCCCAAAATCTTTTACTGGTCCCTACTAACATCATATCCGAAACCTAAGCAATTAAGGGCACAATGCTTCCTTGCCACTGGACTAGAAAGTGGGATATCTCTGCAGACCTTAGTGCAAGGGTTCCATAACACCAACCCTTTATTCATCCAAGGTAAGCACGACTGCCCATTGCTAGAACCAATAACACTAACACCTCTCCTTCCTTCAAAATGAAAATCAATCCTTCTCAACTCAATCCTCATGTTTTTACAATCTAGGAACGTGCAGAAGGCGACAGGACCACTCCCTCACAGTACTTTGTCCAGGAAACGTAATCCAACTGTTTCCTGACCAAAAACAAACTACCAATCTCAGAATCCTATTAATTTTAAGCCTTTTTACATCGCAGGAAGGTTGTTGCAGGAACCTTGTGAGGATGTGTGATATAAGATGGTGTGGAAGCATCATCTCTTCCTATATTCGTTATGATACCGAACGTATCTATCCCTCCTAAACTTTAAACTCGTCCCTGCAAAGCTCAGAATTAGTGATTATGGACAAAGCATCTGTATCTTTGTTTTCCTTATCTTTATTATATTGGATCTTGTAATCATACTACATCAGTTTAGCTAAGCAAGCTTACTGTGTAGGGGTTGTAAGTCTCTACTCTAACGAGTATTTAAGACTCTAATGGTCAGTCTGAATAAAAAAATGCTTATAGCTAGATAAGATTCCCATTTTTTGAGTGCCAATAGTGTAGTGAAACTTCAGGTTAATTTCCACCGATAGTGACAAATTTACCTTGACCACTATTGCCTAGGTGAATAGAGTGTGAACGATTGTATTGAAAAATCACACCAGGTAAATTCCTAGGAAAGATTGGAGGGTCATAGACAATCCCACTTAAATACCAATCTCATAGACAGAAATTTCCTAGACATGTAATTTTATAACACAATAATTCACTACAACTATACCCGACAATAGCCATTAAATAGATAAATAAATAATACCAGAATTTAACAAGGTTCAGCTAATTATGCCTGCTTCCTCGGACACTACTAAATTTGTATTTCACTATTTTATGGAAATAATACAAGTGAACTACTAGAAAAGGAGAGAAGAGATTTATCTAATGAAAGACCATTATTTTGAGATGATTTAACTAAGGAGGGGAGGCTCCTTTTATGGTTTTAGAAACCTCCACCATTCCCACACATTTTCGATGTGGGATTATGGAATGAGCCAAAATATTTGACCAATCAACAAATCTCCACCTTGGCAAATTCCACCTTTTCAAATCTCTCACAAAACTCATCTTTAGTAGTGTTTTCAAATGCGCTTCAAAGCGCCCATCTTCAAATTTTAGCAATATTGATCAAGTCCAAACAATGTTGGAACTTGATCGCAGTCACCACCTTTGTCAACATATCAACAAGATTCTCAGTGATCTTAATCTTCTACTCCACCTTCTTCCAGAACCTTTCGTACAAAGTGATAACGAACATCAATGTACTTCGTCCTTGCATGATAAACTTGGTTCTTTGCTAAATGAATGACACTTTGACTATCACAATTTACTTTGACATGCTTCTGTCCAATTCCCAATTCATCAAGCAATCCTTGAAGCCAAATTGCCTCCTTCATAACCTCTGTAATTGCCATATACTCTGCTTCTGTAGTTGACAAAGCAACTGTTGACTGGAAGGTAGACCTCCAACTGGCTGGTGCCTTTGTAAGAGTAAACACATAGCCAGTAGTTGATTAACATTTATCTAAATCACCAACATAGTCAGAATCACAATATTCAACTACACATTGACCGTCTTGCTTATCCTGCTGAAATACCAAACCAATATCTACGGTGTTCAGAATGTACCGTAGAATCCATTTCACAGCTTGCCAATGTTCCTTTCCAGGATTATGCATATACCTGCTCACAACCCTAACTGCCTGTGAAATGTCGGGCCTTGTACACACCATAGCATACATTAAGCTACCAACCACATTTGCATACGGTACTTTAGCCATGTACTCTCGTTCTGCATCTTTCTTTGGAGATAGGGATGCACTAAGCTTTATATGAGGAGCGAGCGGAGTACTAACAGGTTTTGACTTCTCATTCATGCCAAAACGTTGTAGTATCTTTTTCAAATATTGCTTTTGAGTCAAACATAGTCTCCCCAACTTTCTGTCTCTACTTATCTCCATACCGAGAATTTTCTTGGCTTCACCAAGATCCTTCATTTCAAACTCCTAATTCAACTGAATATTCAATCTCTCAATTTCTTTTTGATTCTTTGAAGCTATCAACATATCATCAACATGCAGGAGAAGATACATGTAGGATCCATCTTGTAGCTTGTGAAAATACACTCAGTGATCATATTTGCTTCTTGTGTACTTTTGCCCCATCATAAACTTGTCAAATCGCTTGTACCATTACCTCGGAGATTGCTTCAATCCGTACAACGATTTTTCAAGCTTGCACACCATATTCCCTTTTCCAACAACTTTAAAACCTTTAGGTTAAGTCATATAAAATTTCCTCTTCTAAGTCTCCATGTAAAAGAACAATTTTTACATCCAATTGAACTAGTTCCATGTCAAACTATGCTACCAAAGATAACAAAATTCGAATGGAGGAATGTTTTACAACTGGAGAAAACTTCATTATAATCAATTCTCTCCTTCTGAGCATAGCCTTTGGCCACCAGCCTTGCTTTGTAACGAACATTATCTTTATCAGGAAATCCAACTTTCTTTGCATATACCCATTTGCATCCAATTGCCTTCTTTCCCTTTGGGAGACTACTTAGCTTCCATGTCTAATTCTTATGAAGGGAATGCATTTTTTCATTCATGGTTATTCTCCACTTATCTTCTTTTGAACTTTGGACTGCTTCCTTATAAGTGGTAGGAATGTCATCAATTTCAATTAGAGATGCATAAGCCACCATATTAACATAACAAGCAGGTACTTTAATGTTCCTTTTTGGCTTTCTTAATGTAATTGGTAATTGTTGCTGTGAAGGTTTTTGGGTCGAAACCTTTTCTTCATCTGGCTCCTTTTCTACCATAGGAATTTCTACATCTGCTTCATCATTTGCTGGGGTAACAATTCTTCCTTCAAACTCCACCTGTTTTGGAGTACCATCTGTCTACTTAACATTTTCAATTGTCACCTTTCTTAACATGGTTGATTCGATCCTTTTTATTCTTACCCTTGGAGGTCAAATAAAAAATATAATTATAAGGATTGCAATATAGAATGCAACCTCGGGTCATCTTACTTAATCGGAACCTAACGAATGGATCTAAGCTAACCTATATATCATGAAATGCAAGCTAAATTAGTAAGGAAGGGGGTTTTGACCTTTCGAAATCTTAACAAAACTAAATGAATTGTAAGAAAAATGTGTAAAAAATATTTTTGGATTTTGGGAATAAAAATTGGAAAGATAAAGACGATGATCAAATGGTGATAGAATCCTCTTGAAAATGAGCTTTGGCTATCATAGTTCGAAATCTATTTTTGATGGGAGTGAAAATCACTAAGTTTTAAATGATAAATCTTAAAGAACTCTTTAAGTCCAAGGTCTTAATCAATAAACACCATTTCTTAAGAGCTTGTTAAATTCTCTTAGTGTGTGTAGTGGGTAAATCAATGCAACAAGTTACTTGGGATCTCAAATCAACTCAATATCAAACATAACTATGCAAGAAAAAAGAGATTCAACAAGATCACAAATAAACATATATGAGACTTCATATATTTAGGCTCAAAGTTCTATATCAACAAATCCCAACAACACATTGAGTATCCAATACTTGATTAAACTCTAATCAAGAATGTTCAACTATAAATTACAAATCCTAAACCTAGGAATTTATAAATCATAGATAAACATGGATTATGTTACTCCCCTTTTAAACCCATTGAAGTCAAGCCATTGCTATATCTTCAAGAGGAGAAGAGATGCCTAGCCACTTGTAGCTTCAAGCAACTTCACTATTGAGAAGCAACTAGAAGACCCCATGATAGCTATCAACTGTGGAAAATGAGAGGAAATGGTGGTGTATTGCGTGGAGATGGTGATCCGATGGTGGAGCTGTTAAGTCAAAATGACTTTACGTAAATGATTTTGATAAAGAACAAATAATAATAAAAGAAGCAAGGAAGACGGAAGCAGAAAATTATGAGACGAAAGAAGTGAAGCATAAAAATCAGATGGAAAGCGTGAAGATGAAAGTCAGACGATAGAAAATCAGATGATGGAAAGTCAAATAAAAGACAGACGATAGAAAAGTAGATGAAAGCGCGGAAACAAAAGACAGACGGAAGCACAAACCAAAAATGAGACGATAGAAAATCAGACGCAAGGCACAAAAGTAAAAATCAGACGTAAGGTGTAAAAGCGAAAATGAGACGGAAGCGCAAGGAGAAAAATATCAGACGGAAGAAGATCAAACGGAAGCGCAAACTAAAAAGTCAGACGAAAGAAAGTGAGACGGAAGATCAGATACCACGTTGGATTACTAATCAGCTTGAGTTGGTTACAGAACTCAACTGAATAACCGATTCTTGAAAGATCTGAAGTGAATCACACGTTAGTATAATAATAATCAACACACAAGAAAAGGGGGTTTGAATTGTGTTATCTTTTTCTTTAAACCTTTCTCGTTAATAAAACTCGTTCGATTCAGAGTTACAATTAATTTTGTTCGTAAAAGATTCTTAACGAAAACTTTGCGTATGTTCGAAATCTAAATTACAGTATCGTAATAGAGAGAGTTGAGAGAGATTGACACAGTGATTTTTATACTGGTTCACCCCAAACCGTGGGCTACGTCCAGTCCTCAGATATCCTT
>JAOQMQ010000196.1:17462034-17493451 GCA_027563845.1 Erythroxylum subrotundum
CCGAAATGGACTCGTTTTGTTCACGATGTAAACTTCGGTTTCGTCGTTTTGCTCACGGAACCCTCAAGCCATTGATTTGTCTATAGTTGTATAGTCTTTGTTAATTTGTATGTGCCTTAGTACATTTGATAATGTATGATAAATTGAATGATGAATTGATATATTGTTAAAGGCATTGAATTAGTATTAGATGTGTATGATTGCACATGTTTCTATGCACTTGTATTTGTTGTGGTGTGGCTCGGAGCCATTGGCTATAAATGGTTTAGCCACTGAGATGTCAAGCGCAACCCGTTTTCCTTCTCCTCAGGTGAAGATCGTGAAGACCGATAAATCCTTGCGGGCATTTGGATGAATCCGAGAGGGATTTAGCTTTTGCAATAGAATACTAGTTAGATTTTTGAGAGCGTTAGAGAGCATATTGAGCATTAAGCATTTTGTATATTTTTGTAACTCATGGAAAAGTCAATATGTACCTTAAAGCTTTGAATTCAAATCTTGTATGAATTGCTTTGAAATGAAGTTGAAGGGAAAACTTGAAAGTCCCCTTTTGGTATAACATGTACCTTGCAAGACTTATTGATGAATGTATGTATATTTGTTTGAGATTGATTCTTGATTGTGCTAGATTAGCATTTTAAGTTTGAAGGTGATTTTGGCAAGATGGTGGTTATTGATGCTAGATGATTAAGATTTGGAAGTCTTTAGAAGTGTTTTGATGGTTTAGGTGGAAAATTGGAAGTTGGGAGAGCTTGGGCAAAGCTGGAAATTTCCTTGCCTAGCTTGTGTCCGTTAAACGGACACGCCTGTCCGTTTAACGGACGCTCTCGGGTGGATTTGGACCCTTTGTCCAGTCCATGTCCGTTAAACGGACATGTGTGTCCGTTTAACGGACTGTCTCGGGAGAAAATGGCTCTTTGTTGAGGATGTGTCTGTTTAACGGACATGTGTGTCCGTTTAACGGACAGCCTCGGGTGTGTTAGCCCCTTTGTCCATCTCCTGTCCGTTAAACGGACATGGGTGTCCGTTTAACGGACACTCTCGGGTGGATTAGGGGTTTTCTTGCCCATTCATGTCCGTTTAACGGACATGCTTGGGCCAGCTTTAGTATTTGTTATTTTTGATCGTTTTCGAATCCGAATTTCGTTTTGTGACCTTTGAGGGTTGTAAACTATAATGTCCTCTTTCCAACGGATTAAAATTAAAAGCAATTTGATCATTGTCAGTAAAGTTATGTCTTCCGCGCCAATGATTCCTCAGTTGGAATTAGAGCTTCGGTCTGGTTAGAAATTTTCTTCGAGGGTTCGTTGGGATAACCCTATTGTGGCCCCGCCAGCGTTTTTAGTTTGTGTTTCGGATTGTTGGGTTCCGGGAACGTGGTTCGACACCAAGGTCGGGCCTCGGGAACGGGACCGAACAATAGAATACTACCTCGGGTCGTCTCACTTCTTGGAATCGACGAAAAATGGTTTAAAAGCTAGCCTAGGTCTAAAAAGCAATTAAAGCTGATAAAAAGGGGGTGTTGGTTCGTTTATCAAAATTTGAGAAAAGTAATTGAAATTGAATAGAAAATTTATAAAAGAATATTTTTGGATTTTGGGAATTTTTAAAATCAAATTAAGTTCAAACTAATATCAAATTGGATAAGTTCCTCTTGAAAATGTGCTTAGGCCATCACGGTTCAAAATCAATTTTTGGGGAAAGAATCCACTAAGTTTCCGAAAAATCAACCCTAAGGGACCCCTTAGGTCCAAGGAATTAATCAAATGACCATTCAATTAAAGCCTTGTTAAAAACCTTAGTGTGAAAAAATGGATATGTTCATGCAATTAGTCATTGGATCAAACACAATCAATTATATCAAACACGACCATGCAGATAAAAATGATTAATGCAATCACCAAGGACATATATGAGACCTCATATATTCAAGCACTAAAGTTCTACATAATCCATATCCAAATCGCAAAATATCGTTCAACACATGATTAAACCCTAACTATGCTAATCTAATCATACTATCATAATCTCTAACCCGAGTTTTACAATAATATAATTAGACTTTCAGACAATAATTGATTACTCCCCTTTGAAGCCCACGGTGAACTCCAGCCGGTGCTACATCTTCAAGAGAATCGAGAACCCTAGCCAAGCTTATCCGGCGATGTCCATCACTGCTGGAATCCCAACGCTAACCATGGCTCCAGAAACTAACGGCGGAAGTGGTGGTGAAGTGTCCGTCGATGGATGCTAATGATCGGAGACGAATGATGAAGGCGATAAGGTGGAGCTGTCTTTGGTGGTACCCGAATGTATGCTTCAGTGTGTTCTTCTCTGTATGTGTTCGATGTGTATATGGGTGGCCAATTATGGTGTCTGTGTGGTGTGTAGTGTGTAGGCCGACTGTGTATGATGTCTCTGTGTAATGTGTCAAACCTCCCGGATGACCTAATTCGGCAACTATTTAAAGGATCGAGACGGGACGGGTCAGCACAGTGAGGAAAATTTCCATTTAGAGTCCGGATACCCGACCGCACGTCGTGACGTGTGAATTAATCCTCGTCGCGACGTGTCATCTTTAGCTTGCTCGTCGAGGCGAGGCAAATGGTGTGCGCCGCGACGTGTCGTCGTCTGCATGCGTCGCCACGTATGAGGAACCTTGTTGACTCTTTCATCTCTTTGACTCCATTTTCCCTACGAAATCAAATAGCAATTAGCAGTATCAATTATCCTTAGGAAAAATTCAAACACAATTAACATCAATTTGCAACAATTTTACTAACAAATTGCAATTCATATGAGCTCACTATAAGGAACCAATTAAAGCATCAAGATCATCAATTAGGAGTCAAAAAGTACCTAAACAGTCCTAAAAATGCAGCCAATTAATAATATAAACTTGGGCTCAATCACCGTGCAATATCATGATTTTGTATTGGCAAGTGAACAGAATTCAAAAGATTTAAAGAAAGTACCTGCAACATCAGCCGATCAGTGACCGACTCACAAGATAGGTAAACATTCCTATATTTGTTACAGTTCACATACCTGACATCCGTTTGTGATTTCCAATCATGAATATTCATCTATTATTCCTCAGGAAATCATAAACAATGAAGGTAGAACCATCAGTCCACATGAATAAGGAAAAAAGAACGAAAATAAAACAGATGCCACATTCGGATGGAAAAATTGACCCGGGGATGGGCAAGATGATTGAACTCAAGATCTTTGGTTTAGATGAAGAATTGTGAGTCATAATTCTCCATTACCATGGTAGACAGAGCACAATATTCCCACATCTTGCCAATAATCAGGGAAGTGGCATCAGAATTTTTATGGATGACATCTCCAAAAATCTGCTAGAACACTGAGGTGAACTGATTATGGGTGAATAGGAAGTTTCTAAGCCTTTGAAGACACAGTCTACTACATAAGAGTTCGAAATCAAAAAGTTGTTATGTTTATGTAGAGCAGTGAGTTCCATGATGTCCCGATGGCTCATTTAGGAGAAAATCTTCAAGCTTAGTCATTAGTAATGACTAATCTTAACTTTGTTCCAAGCCATTTTAGAGCTAAGATTAGAGCTATTGTTTGTCAAACAAAATTTTCAAGAAAGTTCATAGAGATTAACAAATTAGGCAAAACTCATTGGCACTTAAACTCAAGTATTTTAGATGATTGTTCTATCAAAGTTTTTGTTACACATAGCAATAGGGTCTAGGTCTATTTAAAGTTTGACCTTGAGGGCTAGCTTGAGTCTTGACTTGAAAGTAATTGTAAAGTAAATATAAACCCATTCTATTAAAGAAAGATCCAATAGTAGTTGAATTATTTCAAATCAAATATAAACCTAATATATTGTGCTTTGTATATTGTTTAATTTACTTTAAATATTATTTATATGCATAAATCATTTTTATTACAAAGTAAAATATAGTTAAAATTAATAAAAGTGCTTTTTTATTTTTATATTGCCAAACAGTCTACTGTATGAAGCTTTTTCAAAAAAGTTGTTTTTTAATTGATAGCCAAACAGTCAACTGGCTTTTTAGAAAAGCTCTTCTTAGAAAAGCTCTACTGATAAAAGCTTTACTTACAAAAACTCTGCTGATATAAGCCCATCCAAACAGGCATTTATTCTGGCTACTTTTCTTTAGGAATTCTCTTCCAATGCGTTCCACAATTTAGATGTAGAAGTTTCTTTTAAGAAAGCATACTTTTGCTCTCTAGAAAGACACGATCGAATTGTACCACATGCCAAACAATTTATAGTCTTCCAATCTTTCTCCTTAACATCGTTTGGTTTCTTTTCTTTAATGACAATGCCAAGACCTTACTAAAAAAGAGCGTTTTAAACTTCACTTTGCCACATACCGAAATGACCCGTACCATCAAAAATCTCCACCTTAAATCTTGCATTTGTTACAACAGTCCTTGCTAGAATAGACGAGGTAGAAGCTGTCGACATGGTTGGTGCAGTCGTATCTTTGATTTCTGTCATCTCTGCTACAATTTATATTCAATAGCTGTCAATGTGGAATGTTAATAGCCCAAGGAAAAAACTTTTCTGATGTGGAAGATCAGACCACGCTGCAACCACAGAGCATACTAAGAAAAAACCTTGGCTCTGATATTAATTATTGTGAAATTCTGGGTTAATTTTCACTAATACTGACAAATTCACCTTGACCACTATTGCTTAAGCGAATAGAGTGTGAACGATTGTACTAAAAATCACACTAGGTAAATTCCCAAGAAAGATTGGAGGGTCATAAATGGTCCCACTTAAATACCAATCTCCTAGATAGAATTTTCCTAGACTTGTAATTCAATAACACAATAATTCACTACAAATATACCTGACAATAGCCATTAAATGGAAAAATAAAGAACACTAGAATTTAACGAGGTTCAGCCAATTACGCCGACTTCCTTGGACACTACTAAATTTGTATTTTACTATTTTCTGGAAATAATACAAGAGAAATACTACAAAAGGAGAGAAGAGATTTATCTAATGAAAGACATTTATTTTGGGATGATTTATGGTTCCTTTTATGGTTTTAGAAACCTCCACCATTCCCACACATTTTCGACGTAGGATTATGGAATGAGCCAAAATATTTGACTAACCAACAAATAGAATAGCTAGCACTTATTTCTTATATATAGAAAGCAATTGATTCTTTTGGGGATAAGGACTTACTACTATAGTAGATAGGATGCCCGTTTTAAGTTAACACTGCTTGAATGCCTCCCCCGCTAGCATCAGTTTTTTTCCACGAATTGCCTTGAAAAATTTGGTAATCACAGATTTGTTGTTGTCACCACGGCCCCTTTGAGTGTGTCGAATGCTACTTGTGCCTTGTCACCCCATCTAAATGAATCATTTTTAAGTTAGTCAAAGAAGTTGTAGTCTTCTTATATTTTTCTACAAATCGATACTAATATTCTGTTAAGGAACCCTCTCAGTTGTTTGAACGTTTTAGGAATAGACCACTTTTGGATAGTTTCTATATTGGATGGGTATATCTTAACTCCTCCCAATATAACGTGCCTAAGATATTTGATATATGTTTAATTGATTATCTATTTACTCCACAATATTTAGTGATTAATGTTATGAAATGTTTAAGAAACTCATTTTGGTTCATATTTGATTTTATGACAATTTGGAAGTTTAAGAGCTAAAATGAGTTAAAAGAACATTCTTTGAGTTATCCTCTTGATGTTCAAATTTATTTGTCCTTGTGGAATAAGAAGGAGATGGATTAGGGTGACAATGGGACAAGAAAATGTAAGAAAATGAACATTTCAACATGACATGCAAGATGCACGATCGTGTAGCTTGGTGATTGGAGATTTTTTGGTTGGCACAGCCATGTATCTACTTACACAACTGTTCGTCTTTGCAAATGAGGCATTTTTGCTAGATTGCATGGTTGGATGCATGGTGCATCTCCCTATAACCTAGTTTTTCATATAAATAGACATTTAAAAGGCCAAAGAAGAGAGGAATTGTTTTTGGAATGAGAGATAGGGTAGAAACCTTACTTCTTTGGAATCTATGGAGGGCTAATCTTCCTTTTTCCAGTTCGAAGGTGAAATCGAGGCTGAGGATCGTATTCGAACATCTCTTCATCATGTACTTTTGAATCCTTCTCACTTTAGGGGTTGTTTATGTTATTCTTTGCTTAATTTGGATATTTTTGTAAGGATGATTTGAGTGCTTCTATTAGATTATTTTTATATAAACCCATTACTAGAATCTCAAATACAATACATAATAGTTGTGTTTTGGATTCATTTGTGGAAACTAATGATGTAAAATCATTAGGGATAACATAACATAGGTTAAATGACTCGAGTTTGTGTGGATGTTGCCTAGATTAATTTGTTTTCCTTATTCGTAATGCAGCTGTCCTATTAAATCTAGAGAGCTTGTTCCATGTTAGCTTATTTTGATTAAACACGACCTAAGGAAAAAATGGGGTTAGCATAGATTATTATTAATCTACCATTAATAGTTTCTAAGAGAGGTGTGAAAACAACGAGACAATGAAGTATGTTTATTTATGTGTAGGCTGAGATTGAGAATCGAATTCCAAAATCATTCATTGATTTTCTATATTTATTGTTGTTTAATTTGATTTGCTTCCATTAATTCAATTTTACTTTTTTTTCTTAATTGCATCCAACTAAATACTCGTTTATATCCTAAACATCGATTCTTTCATTGGAAAACCTACACGAATACTCCTTGTGGATATGATCCCTACTCACTTATGTTATAAATCTTAGCGTGCAAAGTTAGGTTTATTTTCTGGTGCATTCAATATGAATTAATATTTTATACTCAAACACAAAAAAAAACACTCCATCCTTTTAGCATAAAGTTGGAGTTCCTTTAATTTCTCTAGGACTGCCCTAAGATGTTTAAGGTGATCATCCTTACTTTAGTTATAAATGATTATGTCATCAAAGAAAATCAAAATGAACCTTTTCGAATAGGGCTAGAAAATATAGTTCATAAGGTGTTGAAAGTTTGAGGGGGCATTAATGAGGCCAAACGTTATGACTAGGAACTCATAATACCCCTTGTGTGTGTGAAATGTTATCTTCTTTATATTAGGTTCATGCATGTATATTTCCTAATACCCTGTCATCAAATCCACCTTGGAAAACACACTAAACCCTACCAATTCATCAATTAGTTCTTCCACCATTGGTATAGGGAATTTGTCCTTAATGGTGGCCTAGTTAAGAGCTTCGTAGTCCACAGATATTCACCAAGAATTATCATTTTTCACTAGCACCACTAGACTAGCGTAAGGACTATGCCTACTCCTTATAAGTCCTACCTTCAACATTTTTTTCACCAACTGCTTTATCACATTTTTATGGAGGCTAGCATATCTATAAGGTTGAATGCTAATTGGTTGCGTTCTCTCCTTTAATTCAATTTTGTGATCAAATTCTTGGGTTGGAGGTAAAACCACCATATCCTCGAAGATTGTCTTAAACTCTGCTAGCAAAGAATCTAACTCAAGGCAAAAGTAGACCAGGGTCATCAGGAAATCTTTGCACAGTTAATAGCTCTAATAATGCAATCATTTTGATGCATACTGCATGTTAGGGCTTAGCTAATAATCTATACATTTGAGTGGAATTAACCATCTCTAGTTTGCCTCCTTTATAACCTTGTAATCTTTTTGGGTAGAATGGGTTCTTTCCTATCATATTAAAGGCCAAAATCTCTAGATTGAAAAGATTCCTGTAATTGTTTCTTCTTTAATGTAATTCTTATTCAAGATAAGGATCAATATTAGAGAATCATGTAAATATGTATTCAAGCATGGTAGGAACACTTCTTTTTGGCATGGTTCTTAGACCCCAAAAAGCAACTCCTTTGCAAGAATGTTACCACCTAATGTCACAATTGCTAATGCTATCTTTATTATAAACCTATAGCCATCATTCATATGTCTTCATTCTCTAGTTACTTATCTAAATTTTTGCTCAACAATTCTGGTGAAGACTCAGTTATATGGATCCATACTTCATTTAGTATTTTTACTATTGCATCATACTAGTCTCTCTTTAGGAATACTGATACGTGTCGTTGGACGTATAAAATTAAATCCTTATTTACTTTCAATTTATTAAATAAATATAGTATATAGCAAAAAAGAGTCGATCCCACGAGGAAAGTTAATTTAATAATCTAGTTTATTAATTACAATACTTTTAAAAGAGATAATTGCATCCTATTAATTTTGCTTACATGAAAGAAATTCCATAATATAAATATCATTAACATATAATATCTTTTTTAAACACATAATTAAGGTACAATATGAAAACTTAAGAAAATAAACTTATAATACATTCTTAGAAAAAAATAATATCCAATTTTATAATACATGATTATATTGAGCACAATACATTAAGCTATGTTATTTTTCAAGTTGAGATGAAATTAAACATACACATTACAACTCATATAAAGATTTAGACAACTTGGATAAAATCTCTAACAAAATACGAGATTAGGAAAAATCCTAACACGACATAATTCAAAATAATGAAACTTATAAAATTAGCTAAACTAATGCGTATATAAAAAGAGAGAGGGGTTTTTGATGTTCAAAATTAATTAAATTAAATTTAGAAATCAAAGAAATAAAACATAAATCTAACCTAATATTTACAAGTAAACAAGCAAGTTTTGATTTTTATTTTAGTCATGCATTTTCCACATATCCAAGAAAATTCGAGATGTTTAATAAACTAATTGGAAAAAATCAACCAACCAGATTCTACTTGTTCCTTTTTTCTCTTAGAAATTGAACCAACTCAACACATCAAGCACCAAGAAATGCAATCAATAATCGAAATTTGATATCGACATTCTAGCAATTACATGAATGTTAATTCCACTCAGTAATCAATTTAATTAAAATAATATTCCAAATAACTGGAACAACATAGCTAAACTAGGATTCAACAGTTAATCATAAATTTAGCATATGAAACAAAAAACAAAGAGAGTAGGGTAGCTGAAAAACTCATTCAATTTTTCTGCCTTCCTAAACCTCGGACCAACACTAAGGTTTGGAATTTCTCCTTCATTAGTCACGAACCAGCTCAATTTTAGCGGGCTTATGGCTCTCCAAACACTCTTATGCCTCCTTGCGCTACCTCCTTCCAAGGGTGTTAATCCACTCAGAATACTCCCTTTTCGCGTGAATGCTTGCTTATTTTTCTTCTCCTTCTACTGCTATTTTTTCACTCATTATTGGCTCTTTGATAAGCTTCCGCTTATCTATTCCATTTTAAAGAGAGTTAGTGTGGAAAATGTCAGCTCCATTAGGATTTTTGTTACGTTTTTCTCTCTACTGCGTTTGCATTTCTTTTTATTTCTGTTGCTGCGTTTTGTTTTTGTCCTCTATTATTCTCTGTTGTGCATTTTATACCAACTTGTGTTCTCCTATGCATTATCATTTTGCTTGTTCCTTTTGTAGAAATAGAGAACGATAGAAGGAAATGAAGATGAAGTTTGTAATTCTCTGTGTGTCAAAAGAGACAGACATACTCCATTTTATACATTATAAATGCCTCTAAGTAAAGCAAAAATCAACATAATAAAATACATCATTAATGTACATGATCTTAGGAAAAAATAAAGGCTAATTTTATGGATTTGGTTGGCTAAGATAGATTGTGTGATAATATACGTTAATACCCCCCGTCAAACTCAAGATGGTAGTGACGATGATAACTTGAGTTTGGAGCGAAGATCTTGAAAATGTCAATGCAGATGTGATTTGGTAAACAAATCAACAATTTGTGCTTGAGATGATATTGGGATAAGTTGTATGGTTCCGTGAAGCACACGATGACAATCGATCTCGATGTGTTTAGTTCATTCATGAAAGACATCATTGTGAGCAATCTGTATGGCACTATGATTATCACAGAAGAGAGGAACTGCTGACCATCATAACCATCATGACACCGATGTCTTGAAGTAACCATCGTAACCATAAAATTTTAGAGGTAGTGTCAATAACGGCTCGGTATTCTAATTCAGTGATTAAACGAGAGACAATCATTTGCTTCTTGCTACACCAAGAAATGAGAGATGTGCTAAGAAAGAAATAGTACCCAATGGTAGATCGATAATCAGTTGGGTCCCTAGCCCAGTTAGCATCAAAGTATGCACATAAATCCAATGAAGATGAATGATTAAAGTGGAGTCCATGAAACAAAGTTCCTCAAATATATCAAAGTATACTAAGAACAACAAAGAAGTGAGTTGTACGCGGTGTAGACATGAATTGACTACCAATGTGAACTGCATGAGCGATATTTGGGTGAGTGCTAGTAAGATATATAAGACTACCAACAAGCTATTGATAAAGTGTACCATCACTCAGAGGAGTTCCATCAGTGGCAGAGATATGATCATTAGAATCAAGTGGAGTGCTAGCAATCTTAGTACCAGTGAGACTAACACGAGAGATAAGGTTAGTAGCATACTTAACTTGAGATAAGTAATAACCTGAATCATCAGAAGATACTTCAAGGCCTAAAAAATAGCTTAGGGGACCTAAATCTTTCATTTCAAATTGTTGATGAAGACATAATTTAAGAGTGGTGATCCTCTGAGTGTCATAGCTAGTTATTATCATATCATCAACATATAGAAGGAGAAGAGTACACCCTTGATCTATTTTTTAGATAAACAAGGCATGATCATAAGAGCTGGATGTGAAGCTAAGATGGTTGATCGTGGAGCTGAATTTAGCAAACCATGCTTGAGGAGCTTGCTTAAGGCCATATAAGGCATTATGGGGACAACAAACTTTATTAGGTGGATGCTCATACCTAGGTGGAGGTTGCATGTATACTTTTTCTTGAAGATCACCATTAAAAAAGACATTCTTGACATCCATCTAGAACAAGTCCCAATGCTTACTTATTGCTATGGCAATAAAGCTACGGACTAAAATTGGACGAGCTACTGGAGCAAAGGTTTTCTTATAATCAACTCCATATTCCTGAGTAAACCCCTTGGCAACTAATCGTGCCTTGTATCTTTCAGCTGATCCATCAGCTCGAGTCTTGATTTTGTATACCCATTTACAACCAATAACAAACTTATCTGAAGGTAGGTCAACTATCTCCCAAGTGTTGGTGTTGGAGAGAGCCTGTAATTCTTCCTCCATTGCTTGCTGCCATAAGGGATTAGAGCTAGCCTCGCGATATGTGCGAGGTTTATTTAGAGAAACAATAGTAGAATAAACATGGAAGTCTTTAAGATGAGTAGAGGGTTGACTTACTCTAGAGGATTGACAAAGGGGGTATGGAGGCTCAATAGATTCTGGTGAGGGGTTATTTGGTGATGGAGGATCTGCAGCTAGAGAAGATACAATAGGATCAGTCATCGGTTGGGTTGAGCTGTGAGAGTTGTAAAATGGACCTGCAAAAGAAATATCAAGAAAAAAAGATATGTTAGGGTCAGAGAAAAATTTATGTGTGGGTTCACTGACTCAAAATTTTGATATTGTGGAGAACATTTTCTATTCCCAATAGCTGATATGTCGAGAGATTTGAATTCTTTGAGATAGTGGATCCCAACATCTATATCCTTTATGATCTATCCCATACCCTTGAAAAAAACACAAACGTGCTCTGGGTTCAGGTTTGGTGTGTTCATGAGGTTGTAATAGAAGCATACACAACCAAACACTTTAAGAGACTGATAATCAGGAGCATGATTGAATACGCGCTCATAAGGAGAGATATTGCCTATGGTAGGAGAGGGAATATGATTGATAGTATATACAGCAGTAAAGGCTGCTTCTCCCTAAAGGATTTCAGGACAGGAAGATGATAAAAGAATGGCTCGAGTAGTGTCAAGAATATGTCTATGTTTGCGTTAAGCCCGACCATTTTGTTTAGATGTGTTTGGAAAAGATCTCTGAATGATGGTTCCTTGTTGATTAGGAAAGTCGAGATACTAAGATTTTGAAGTACCTCATGTGACAGATAGGGTAGAGGAGGATACTGTATCAGAATCTGGCTGAAATTGTTGAAGAAGGGCATGGAGGTCTTTTAAGGAGAATTTGGGAGAAGTGCTTTCTATGGGGCCCTCATTCGCAGCAGCAGTAGTGGAAGCATGTTGGGGAGATTTAGAAAAATTACCTTGTCTAGAGTTTTGTTTGAGCAGCTTTTTACATTCAGAGATGTGATGTCTGGGCTTTTTATAGTAGCTGTAAGATCCTTTATAATGCTTCTTACTGGAATTTTGAAAGGTCTGAGATGGGGTATGAGTTACAAGGACAACATTAGTAGATGAGACAGATTTTTCAAGGCGGAGCATATTGAGACGACTTTCCACATAGATGAGCTCCTTAATGATAATGTCAAGATTTGTAGAGTTCCTCTGTGAAGAAGAGAGCTGCAAATGGCTCCGAAATCACCCTTGAGAGTCATAAGCAAGTGCCATATATGTTGATGATCTCGAAGATTTACATAGAGTGCAGTAGCATTAGGACTAAGAAAAATAGGATCCCCAAGTGCTAGTTGATCCCATAGTTCTTGTAATTCAGACATATAATTATGTATTGTTTGTCCAGGTTACTGTTGTGTTCGATGGAGTCTCCTATAAAGATGAAATCGTTGGACATCATTTGATATAGAGTAACAATTTTTCAAAAAATTCCATACCTCTTGAGTTGTGTCAAATCGTCAAAAGTCAAGTTTGATGGCTTTGACACATGTATTTCAAAACCATGTTAAAATTTGATGGTTCATTCCATCCCATGCCACTTACCATTTGGTGAATACGTCAATGTCTTCATCTTTCATTTAAGTAGGTATAGGTATTTCTCCAGTAATAATACGCCAAAGAAGCCTTCCCTTAAGAAAACTACACATTTCCTCAGCCCAAAGATCATAGTTGGAGCCATCAAAGATGATATTAATAGGGTTGGGAATGTATTGGGGAAGTTTATAGGGATCCATAGTAAAAGAATGCAATAAGATAGGAGGAAACCCATTTATAGAGATTGAATTTGGTTATTCTGACCTCAAAATTGGATTTAGGATGTCAATAAACCTTAGGAATCGGTCTAGTTTGCGGAGAACCCAAATTTAAAAGTACTGAACTGGACAGTCAAGGTGTTAATCAACCACCGAACTGAAATGAATCGATGGGTTTGACCCAAACAAGAGAGAACACGTGGACGACTTAGAGGACAACACGTGTGCCAATGGCATTAGGACACGTGTTGAAATGATGCTACTGTGGCACTGACGCGAGATAATGTGGCACTACAACAGATATGACATGGCGATGACATGTTGTTGACGTGGCACTGCCTTTTGTATCTTCAGAACGACGTTGTTTTACCTTGGAGTGAAACGACATCATTTAGATCGTCTTCTACCTTCAACGATTCTGCAACTAGGCTTTTGGAGATAAGTGGCTTCTAATGGCGCGTGTTGCCACATGGGAGGCAGTCCAGCCATAAATTTGAACCGATATGATCTGCAAATGATGGGGAACAATTTGGTGTATACAAAATTATTTTTGGAGCAAATTTTTGAACCCAGAATGTAAAAGTAGAATATTTGAGAGTAAGAATGAAAAAGCTCTAGAATTTTGACTCCTTTTGTTACAAAGAAATCTCTAATACCACTTAGATCCCTTACAGTACCAACCAAATTGCACTAAACCTAATTGTTTGGAATGGTTAGCTAGCCCTTCAAAAAAGTATACTAATGGTTCAACCTACAATTTCTTGAGACCTCCAATTTAGAATATTTCTTGGCATAAACTGGTTTAGTTTAAAAGCAACATCCCTAGGTGTTCTTTCATACTATGGCTGGCTTTCCTTAAAAAGTTGCAAATACAGGATAAACTCCTCTATCTTCACACCCCTAATCACTATTCCTTGTGTACCTTGGATAATGAGAATATTGATCACTTGTTCTTTGAACGTTCTTTCTCCAAAACTGTATGGGAACATTGCCTAAACCACTTCCAAATCCACATTCCTAATCAGACAAACCTTCAATCTATTCCCTATTGGTTTAACCAATCCTTTAATATCAAAACCTGTGACATTAACCTTTTTCCCATCCTTCTTTTTGTTATTGTCTATAATCTTTGGACTGAAAGAAATACTCGAGCCTTCAAAGATGAAGCCTTGGATGTGGGGAGATTAAACTCCAGACTAATCTTCCAAGTTATGGAACATCTCAGCTTAAACACCGTGAGAGTAATTATGGGAGTGCTTATTCTCTAATAATTTTTCTGCAGGTTTATCAGTAAAACATGAAGTTTGCAGGCTATGGTCTCCCTGAAACAGATAAGATGACTTATATGAAGGTGTTCACAAACTTTAACAGTAAGAGAACCACCTCCTACGGTTGGAATCTAGCAGATTATTAGGGTATACTAATGGAAGTATATGAGTGGTGGGTGAATAGACTATAAGGACATCATCTCACTCTCCATTTTAAGTTGTGCTGAAGGTTGATTTTGTTTGTAAATGATTGATGGTTCATTAATATTGTTGCAAATTATTATTGGTTAACTTGTGTATTAGTTAGATGAGCTAGCTCTAGAAGCCCTTTTTGGTAGGAAGGCTATAGATGAGTTTCGATGGTTTGTGTTTGTTGTAAGGAAGTGTTGTAGCTTCCTCTTGTATTCACTTTACGTTTCCTTTTGTTAGTTCAGAGATTACTGCTCAAGTAGTCTCTAGTGGTGTACATAACATTTCTTATTCGCAATAAATTCTTCTGATTTACCAAAAAAAAAAAAAGATGCACATCCTCCTATTTATGCATTGTAAATGTCTCTAAGTAAAGCAAGAAATCAACATAAGATAATACATCATTAATGTACATGATCTCAGGCAAAAATAAAGGCTAATTACAAGGATTTGGTTAACTAAGAGAGATTGTGTGATAATATACAGTAATACCTTTACCGTGTGTTTTCTTCTATTACTTGGACTGTTGCTGCGTTGTTTTATCTATCCTCTCTTGGCTATTGCTGTGTCATTTTGCTCCTCTTTATTTGCTTTCCCTTTGTGTTGTTGTTTTCCTCTGGGTTGTTGTGTTGCTGCGTTGCATTTTCTTGCTGGTTCCTCTTATTTTCTAAGTTTTATCTTGTTCTCTCCTCTAGCGTTTTGCATTTCGCTTCCTCCTTTGCTTTGTCATTTTGTTCTTCTTTTTTCCTACTATGATGTCACATTTTGCTTCTTCTCTTTTGCGTTTTGAGTTGCTTTTTGGATGCTTCCGTTTTTTTTATCCTTGCTTCCATTATTGTCGTTTTGGTGATGGATTGGAATTTATTTACGATGATTTTTCCTTCTTTAAGTCATAAAACCTAAAAAAAATATTTAGTACAATTTAAACTCTTTCTAGATATAAAATATAAAATTAAATAATTTAAATAATTAATAAGAAAATTCAATAATTTAACTTAAATATTTTATGTAAATAATTTAAAACAATATAAAATAAGGATGTAAAATGTAGTATATTTTCTAATTATCAAATACCAATTAGAATGTCTCCCGGCATAAGCTTGCATAGCAGAAACATAATTCTCTTCTTACTTTAATCACTCTATGGTTGGCCATCAAGAATAGACTTCCTATAGTGGATAGAATAATTAACTATTCATGTTTGCCCAACTAGTGTATCATATGCAAGTCTTCAACAGAAAATGTTAAACACCTATTCTTTCAATGTCAATATAGTTAATACATATAATTCTTCACCTCTACAACATTACCAATCCCACGAATTCTTGGTCAAGTAATGTTGGGTGGTGTACTATTGTTCAAATGAGATTTAAAGGCGATCTATGGATTTTCAAAGTTCCACTCAGTTACTTGGTCTCTGGCTTATAGGAAGAGAGAACCGAAAGACATTTTTATGATTGTTTCGGTAATAATGAGACTATTATATAAGCTATTTGTTATAGAATTCGAAATCATATCTTTGCCTATAAGGATAAGCACTATTTTAGTCCTCGCTATCAACTTACTTGAAGATTTAATTAGCTTCCTCTAATTAAATTGTGCTACTTAGATCCTAAATGTAGTCATTAGTTACCTTTGTTTGTATAATTTTGTATGCACTTGACCTAACTTATATGCGTTAAGGCAAAATATATTCTTTCTTTCTTTAAAAAAATATAAATAACTTTATTAGGGTTTTATGTAGGAACATTTTAAGGAGTATGTCGAGAAATCTATGAACCTACCAAAAAACACAATAAATGATAACAAACTCATTGTTTATAGGTTGTTTAAGCAAGTCACTATTGGAATAGTGAACCCTTGTGTGTTTCTAGCTTCATGTTTTCCCTTCCATTCTTCGTTAGGATAATTTATTTTTGTAAAAGTTGATTCTTTTAGGAATAGAGCCAAATCAGATGCCTGGAAGGTTATTGAAGGTAATCATTAGATGTATATGGTTATCAAATATCAACTTAGTTACTAATGAACCTAAAGTGTTAATTTTTTCTACAGGCAATTACGCAATAACACTCATAGTAAGTTTAATTTTCACATAAAATATAGAAATAAAGCAATAAATGACTATATTGCTAAGGTTAAAAAGTTACAAGAAGAGGTTGTTGCTGGTAATTTTATGCAAACCCATAGTGTGATTTTGTATAGCATAATCGTGACAAATATTATGCCATATAGTGTTATAGACTATCATTTTGACATTATTTATTAGGTTTTCTAACGAATAATGTTGTCAAGAGATACGAGTGAAAAAAAATTTAGGGGGTGAATTGTTAATTTTTAAAATTAATTCTTGGTAAGTCCCTAACTTGAAAGACCTCCCTAATAGGTTTTCATATTATTAGGCAGGTCCTATGATATAGACTTCCTACGATATGACAAAGTAACCTTTGCCTCCATCGGCACTCCCTCCTCTCCCAACCTTAATAACCTCAGGTTATTATGCAGGTCCTTATACACCTTTACTTCAACATAAACCTTAGCAAATACAGTCTACTTGATGCCTACTATGTGTTTGTTGAAGTAAAAGGTATCCCTATAATACTTGCTAGGTATTTGTTACCTAAGGTTTTCTAATATTCTAGTAGAATGTTGTGGAAATGAACCTAAATAGGGATGAGATTCAAGCTTTTCCTGTTTAGACACAATTTAGATTTCCATTTTTTAAGGAGTAGTGGCTTACTGTAGCAGTGTCAGTGACCCTACAATAATATCATATTTATCTTTTATTCATACAAGAACTTAAAAAGGAAGTAATCTTCCTCAATAACCATAGTTTGTATAAGCCTAAATTTACCCCACCTTCTTTGACCCAAGCTTTATATATAAAGAAATGAAGGTCTTTGATTGACCTAATTCGTATTAGTTAATATTTAAAATCGCAAGTACACGGTGAAACTGTAGCTAGTACCAGAAAATATGGTCGATCCCATAAGGACGATGAGTACTAGTAATGATTGTTATTCTATTATCTAGCCTATGAATTGATTGTAGGTTTTGAATTAAGAAACTAAAATTAAACAATTAAAGTAAACAAGTAGAACGATTAAAGCAAAGAATTGGCTAAATCACTAAGTTATTTATTGATATCAAATGATTAGTATATAGGCCTCTAATCCCCCTAAACCCTCAACCAATTGATTATTTGTTATGCAATTATGTTGTTGATTAGATGGACCATGGAGATTCCTAAAGTATGCTAGTAGCTGACCTTAAGTCTACTAATAACTAATCCAAAGTTCTCTAACTGAATTACTCAGGTTAAAACTTATAGGATTGTGTTACTATATTATGAATCCCTCTATTAAGTTTGACCCTATTCTAGAAAATTTATATAATCCTATCTCTAAGGTTGTAATAAACTCCTTCTAATTATGGTAGATCTATTCACACTAGGATTTCTCAATCTTTACATATGAAATTAGAGTATGATATAATATTCTTGGATTATTGGAACATAAATAAAATGAGTAATCAGATCAAAATATATCAAACAACTAACTGCATTAATAAAAGAATCAAATCATATCAAGGTATTCACATAAGGTTCATCTAACCTAAATATTAACTAGACATTTAGTTACACATGATCAAACACGAAATCAAACATACATAAACAGAAATACGAATAAAAAACAATGGGTTCATAATTCTAACTATAGGAGATTGTCTTCTATTAAATGTTCTTGCGATGTAGAGGCTTGATCTTGTATTTTGATGGATTTGTAGATGATTTCTTCATGTTTTCTGCTTATTTGGACCAAAATTGCCATTTGAGAATGACTCCACATCTGGAAATCACTTCCCAAAGACTCCTTTTTTTTTAACCCCTGAAGTGTCACTTTTATATTGAATTCTAGGTTTTTGTTTTATACACAGTCTCTTGCATGATCGTGCATTGGACCGTGTATTGGATCGTGCATAATTAGAATTTGATGTATATCACGAAAATGCGAGGGCATGCTAAAGCGCAAGATTGTGCACTCTTTCCAGATTGCTGATTCTCTATTTTACGCCATGTTTTCGTCTAAATTCTTCTCCTTTAAGTTTGCGAAGGCAATTATACTCTATAAACATACTTGAAAAAAAAATTAAGTACCAAATATATACCAAAAGTATAAAATATCAAGAAAGAGTACATTAAATATGGGGTAAAAATATAGTCAATTTACCATTTATCAAATATCCCCACACTTAAGTTTTTACTTTACCTCAAGCAAACTATAATCAAAATTATAAAATTTTACAACATCAACCCATAATCAATCTCAACCTATCCATTCATACTATACATAATCATATCCTATTGAATCAATATACAAAGAGAGTCAAGTTTTCCTAAAATTAACTTCGTAAGCAATATTAATAGTAATCACATTTCCTTTGTTGTGTGATTTCCTTTGTTGTCCCTGACTTCCCCATGAGAAGTTAGGGTGGTACCTCCATCTAAGATTGTATGTATTGTTATAAGGATTATTTTGTCTTGAAGCATTCCCCAGAAAGTTTACGTGCTCGGGTTGATCCGATTGACAATCATGTCCTAGGTGATCTAACCCACATAACTCGCACTGTATCACTCTTCCATGTGGATCCAAAGTAATGTTATCTATCTTCTTGCTTAATGCCTCCACTTAACTTGCCAATCTCGTTACAGTGTCTACTTCGTACATTCCATATGGCCTATTACTGGTTCGTACTCTAGTTGAGCACCATTGATAGTTATTTATGGCCATGCCCTCGATCAACTCTTGGGCCACTTCAGGTGTCTTATCATTTAGCATCTCTTCAACTGCTGCTTCAATTGACTGCCTTGTATTCTGATTTATCCAGTTAAAGCATATCTTTAAATATCTCTAAAGTTTCGTGTAATGATTCTCATCCAGTTTAGTAGTATGAAGAGAAGTCATTCCTTTGCTTCGTAGTCTTCTCAGGAGGAAAATACATCAGTAAAAAAAATTCCACCACTTAATCCTAGGTGGTCAATGATAAACATGAAATAGAATTAAGCTACTTTTTTCTTTTCCCCTAAAAAAAGAAAGGAAATAGATGCAATTTGATTACATCATCGTTTGCTCCATTTATTTTAAAAGTATTGTAGATCTCTAAGAAGTTAGAGATGTGAGCATTGGTGTCCTCGTCTTGGAGTCCATCAAATTAGACTGATTGCAACTTTTCTTTTGGTAGTTCTAGCTCGTATGCAACTTTTCCTATCATGTCCAGTATAAGAAACAGACCATAATATTTTATAACAACTTATAAGTCCGTAACCTTTTAATTAGACTTTGTTATCAATAGGGATGAATCTTTACGTAAACCTTATCTGCAATTGCAAATTCCCTTTCATTGTACTTTTTATCTGTAAGCTATGTTATTCGATTTTGAGCTTTATTCAACTGATCTTTAAATATTTGATCAGATGTTCCCTCTATTGAAACATATTATCCACCGCTTCATTATTGAATTCATATAGGATATAGGGAATATGGAATAAGGGAGTGTAGAAAGAGCCTCGAATGGTGTTAATTTAATAGTGTTATGATACATAGTGTTGTACCAAAACTCAATCAAGGACATCCACTGACTCCAAGACTTTGAATGGTCCCCTTTTATGAATCTAAAGTATGTCTTGAAACACCTATTGACTAATTCTATCTACCCATCTATCCTTAGGTGGTAGGCAGTTGATGGCTAGAGTGATATATCTTGTAGGCTGAACAATTCCTTCTAAAAGTGTCTAATGAAGATGGGATCTTGATTACTGCTAATAGTTGAGGGCATGCCATGCAACTCGTAGATTTAGTTTAGGAAAACCTGAACTATATCTTTGGTGGTGTAGGGGTGAGAAAGCCATAGCATATTTGGTTATTCAGTCAATAACAACCAAGATTGTACTTCCTCTTGAGGGTGGAAAACCTTCAATAAAGTCCATACTCAAGTCTATGAACACCTTTTCTTGAGTTGGTAAGGGTTGTAGCTATCCTAAGGTAGACATATTTTCTTTCTTGTTTTATTGGCAAAATTTGAACCTCCTAATTTAGTCCCTTAAGTCTTTGTTTAACCACTCCAATGCACTACTATTGATAATATTTTTGTGATGGCATCCCTGAATGCCCCACATGGTAGAATCATGAAACTATTTGATCAATTATTCCCTCAACTGACAATTAGCACCTACTACCAGAATGCCTTTTCTTCTTAGCTAATTGAGAATATAAATGTACTCTTTAAATTAGGAGTTACCATATGTTTTATTGTTGATAATTTGTTATAGGGTCTTATTTTCATTTTGAGTTTCCCTCACCAACTGAAACAAATAAAGAATGATAAGCCTATAGAGCTCAGAATTAATGATTCTAGAAAAAGCATACGTAGATTTATTTTCTTCACTTATCTTATATTGGACCTTGTAATTATATTGCAACAATTTAGCTAACCAAGCTTGTTATGTAGGTGTTGTAAGTCTCCAGTCCAGTAAGTATTTAAGACTCTGAATCACAAAATGTTTACTAACAAGGTAAGACTCCCATTTCTTGAGCGACAATAGAATAACTAGCATTTCTTTCTCAGATATAGAAAGAAATTGATTCTTTTGGGTCAAGGACTTACTGATATAGCAAAGAGGATTCCCCTCCTGAGTTAGCACCACTCCAATGCCTTCCCTACTAGTATTAGTTTCTATCACAAACTACTTTGAAAATTTTGGTAATTCCAGATTTTTTGTTGTCACCATTGCCCTTTTGAGTGTGTCAAATGATGTTTATGCCTTGTTAACCAATCTAAACGAATCCTTTTTAAGTAAGTTAATTAAAGGAGCTGCAATATTCCTATAATTTCCTACAAATTAGTGATAATATCCTATTAAGCTAACGAAACCTCTTAGTTGTTTAAGAGTTTTGGGAATGGGCCACTTCTAAATAGCTTCTATCCTAGATGGGTGTAACACCTCCTATACGGAACCTACAACCAGTTCACTTCTTAATACACCCTAGACATATTATAATGCTTTTAGGGTATATATTAGGGCCTTACAATAGGTATGTCTCAACTCCTTCTCCAAATGTAAGGTGTCTCGGATATTTTACATTTAAACACCAAAAGAAACACTTATTCCTTTCTATAAAATTTAGTCTTCTTTTAATTTCTTTAGGACTACCCTCAAATGCTTAAGGTGACCATTTGGAAAATACAGTATATAAGGTGTTGAAAGGTTAAGGGGACATTAGTGAGGTAGGATCTTATAATGCCCCTCATGTTTGTGAAATCTTATCTTCTCTACATCAAGTTTTTACGTGCATATTTTCTAATACCTTATCCTCAGATCTACCTTGGAAAACACACTAGACCCTCCCAATTCATCAAGTAGTTCTTCCACCATTTGTATAGAGATCTTTAATGGTGAACTAGTTAAGAGCTCTATAGTCCACACACATTAGCTAGGAATTATCCTGTTTTCATTAGCATCGCTATACTAACATTGGGAATATGACTTCTCTTTATAACACATGTATCCAATATTTCTCTCACCATCTACCCTATCACATCTTCCTGGAGGCTAGCACATCTGTAAGGTTAAATATTAATTAGTTATGTTCTCTCCTTTAATTCAATTTTTATGATCAACTTCTCGTACTGGAGGTAAAGCCACCATCTCCTCAAAGATTGATTCAAACTCTCGTAACAAAGAATCTAATTCAGGCTAAAAGAACTCATTAGTCTCAACAAGAAACCCTTGCACAACTAATAGCTCTGGCACGCCACAAGTTAGGGCTTGGCCAACAATTTATGGAGTATAGTGGAATTAACCATATCCAATCCTTCTCTTTTATCACTTTGCAACAAGTAATCTTTGACATAAAGTTTTAATGACATCTGCAAGTTTTGAAAGTTCCAAATGATGTATCTGAGTCTGGAAAGCCATTTTGCCCCTAATATTAAATCACAATTGTCTAATAGAAGTAAATACACATATGTTTGGAATTCATGTCACTGCATCTTCCCCCTGAGCCTTTTACAAATTGCCTGATAGTAGAATTCTTGGCCATTTGCAACTGTCACCTTGAGAGCTCTTATCTCTTGCATCACATAACCCAACTTTTGTGAAGTACCTTATTGTTCCAAATTTCTCAGCTCTAAAAGTGGGTCCTTGTAAGTGAGATAAAGGAACCAAACCCTCATGTTGCAAATGTAGTCTTCCCATTTATCATAAGCTCGATCACACTTGGTTTTGACGGACCCCTCATG
Organism: Erythroxylum subrotundum; assembly: GCA_027563845.1. NCBI lineage: Eukaryota > Viridiplantae > Streptophyta > Magnoliopsida > Malpighiales > Erythroxylaceae > Erythroxylum > Erythroxylum subrotundum. Next base: position 17,484,840 of record JAOQMQ010000196.1, read on the forward strand.
CCATTGTAAGGCCTTGCCCCTCAAATATGGTACTACCTTTTTGATTTGATGTTGACGTAAGGTACCTTTTATGTTGATTTTTTTTTAATTTGCATATATATGTGAGTTATCAAAGTCGTTCCCATCGAATTTAGGAAACTTCATATGGTGTGCTAACTGATGATTGGAATGTAAAATGGTTTTTATGGTTACCGATTGCGTGCAACTGCCTTCTCCAAGAGAGTTGTCTTGTTGCATAGACATCATATCCTTTTAATACTATAAACTTAAGGCCACGAGAAGTGTATTAATCTCAGCAATAACCTTGTTTAATCGACTCTCCTATCGCTAGTTCACTTCCTTAACCAATTCAAAGATCTCTCTCCTAAATTCTTGTAAACGAATTTCGTCTGCTATTGAATGATTGTTCTAATACCAATTAATACGGATCTAGAATTGGGCCAAGAAAAGAAAATATAGAATTAAGTAGTTGATTTAATTTGAGAAAGAAAAGGAAGGCAAGAAGTAAGAATAAAAGAGGAAGAAGAAGATTATGAATTTAAAAAAAAAAAAGAGGAGAACATTTACAATACCCATTGAGAATAACAAATTTTAGTCTCCCATTGATCTGATAAGAAGATGTTTATGAAGTTCATTGAACATTTGACCTTATAACAAATGTTGATATTCTGTTTGAGATATTTGATGAATTTGTGAATGAAGTTAAGTTGTGAATGAAGTTAAGTATAAAAACATTGTACATTTTTATCATTGGCAATGATTTTACTTATAAAAGTAGTTGATAAAAGGTTGCAAAGTAGGTATATTTCTTTTTATTGAACTCTTTAAATTGTAGATTACATTGACCCGATTTTAGAAAATATAAGAGATGTTATATAATTTTCTATTATTGATGAAACAATGTAGAAAGAAAGAATAGTGACTAAGTTAATCTCTAATCGTGCATGGATTTTGAATTTGATAAGAAAGGGTTTCACTAATGGTAGAAATTTATGTCACACTACTATTGTAAGATTTGCAACTAATTTCTTATCACTTCAATGCTATGTTCAAATGAAAAAAGAGTTGAGATAAATGTTTACAAGTGATAAGTGAGTTACATCTCAATAGGACATAGCTAATGCTAAAATGGAGGTTTCTATAATTATACTTAAAGATCATAAATTTTAGTTCTAATGTCAATTTGTTATATGAGTTTATGAGTATTTTATGAGAGTACTTCATCTAGTTGATAGTAATGAGAAGGCAATAACGAGTTACTTTTATGACACCGTGGAGAAGGTGAATGAAACAGTCAAGACTAATCTAAAAAAATAAGCCTTCCTTTTATATACCTTATCTTGCAATCATTAATGAAAAATGTGAAAGGAAACTTTGCACTCCGTTATTTGTTGCTGGGAAATTTTTTAATCTTAATGTCTATCTTACACCAGGTTTTTCAAAGAAAGCTAAAGTTTAATAAGAGAATACTATTAACTATCACAACAATTATATTCACATAAGATGATAGATGATCTCTTTAGCTCACAAATGGAGGCATGCAAAGATGCACGTGGTAATTTTGGGATACCAATTATAATTCCTCAAAGAGACAAACTTAATCTAAGTATATATTTCTTCAATTTTGTTTTTTTTTAAGTTAATCATTATTTTAGTTTGTTCATAAGGTGACTTTTGTTATCTTACAGTTGCTTGGTAAAACCAATTCGAAAGTGGTGTTTCAAAATTGTAAAGGTTTGCAATTTGAATTCTAAATCAATGTTTTAGTGTAACTGAGTGTAAAAAGGAATTAGAGTATATTTTAATTCATTAATTCCAAAAAAGGAATAGATTAGAATATAAAAGAAGAAACGATTTGATCTTTGTTCATTACATCATAAAGCTTTGAGAAATGTATGTTATTTTCATTATTAAGTTGAATATAATTTCTTATAATTTTTTAATAGTAATTTTTTTCTAGGAATCTTAATAGAACAAATAATCATATAAATCCAATTAATCCTAATCATATGATCATTCAATAGATTGAGTTTATAAGGAATTAAGTTTTATAGAAGAAATTAAATTGGAAGTTAATCTTAGATGAGAAAGTATTGATAGTACAATAAATTTATAAGATAGTTATGATCAGACTTCTCTCAATGATGAAGATTTTGTCCTAAAAGAAAATTGAGGTTAGTGCGATTTGAGTTTACATATCATCGGACGAAGTTGTAGGTATTTTATTTTTATTTTTTTAATTTCATTTTTATTTGATGTATGTGTAAAATTTATATATGCAACATACATATAAGGCTTTTAATTATAATTGTTTTTATTTCATGTTTCACTTTTACTTTGCTGTGTTCCTCGATACGAACTCTTATTCTAATACATATAGATTAAATTATTTTTATTATATGATGTAATTATTTATTACTATATAATATAAATCGTAAAATTTTAAATACTCTATATTATTCTTAGTTTTATATCTGTATAATATTATACGATCCTTTTTTTATATTACTTGTAGTTATTATTTATATGTGAAATATGTAAAACGTAATATTAATAGAAATAAAGAGAGTTATTATTTTAAATTTTTTATTGTTATGATTTTTTGAGATAACGTTGATATAAAATTAAAAATTATATAGCACAATATATTAACATATTATTTTATAATTTTAAAAATTTTAAAGACTATGCTGTAATTTTATAAAATTATCCAAAACAGTACTCAATATTAATTAATACTAATATCATATTGTAATTGAACTGAATCCGAATCCGATATAATATTCATAACATTTCACCAAAAACTTCTTAGCCACAATTAAGAACACCACCGCAGTCAATACCACTTCTTGATCAGCTATCAAATTCTTTGAACCTTCTTGTGTGGAAATCTATCATAGATGCCTATTTCTGGCTTATTGGGATACCAAATTTTGGCACTTTCACTTGTCAAGACTTCATTGCAATTTGTGAATGGATGAATGAAAACTAAAAGAGCCACAAAGATCGTGCCTTTTGCTTTCATACTTAACTAAAAAGAATCTGGAAGAGAACAAACTAACTAGATTTTTTAACACCATTATAACTAGTACATAAGGCAGAATCAATTGCAAATTAGTGGAAACTCAGTCATTGAGTTTCTAAGGACGGAAGTATTAATGGGAATAGCAGCCATAAAATTATCGGAGTTCCCAAACATCCTGGGAACAATAGAAAAACAATCTTAAAGAAACAAAAGAAAAAAGAAATTCTCCTGTCTGATGTAAAATCCTTTCCAGAGTTTTCTTATATGTAAAATACTTTCTTATGTGCCTCACATCCACTCGCCACTGTCTGTCTCTCCGAGTTTAGGCAACTTTCTTGTATTCATCCCATTGAAAACAAACAGCTCAATTTTAGCTACGTTTCTTCCGTCATCAGCAGAGTTTTCTGCTTGGTTATGTTGGTCACTCTCTCTTTCTACTCTAATAGCTTTTAAAGACACTTGGTGTTTTATGTACATGTGGAGATAAACCTTTTGTTTTATGAGCTTAGCTCAAACCGTTTCCATTTCTCAGTTTGAAATGACGGAGGAGCTGTGAACTCTTGTTCTATCAAAACTATATTAATATTTTATCGTTCCTTTCCCCAGTAGTCGTTACCTTTTCTTGTTATGGACTCGAATAAAGAGAAGTTAGTTCGGTAAGTGATTAACCTAACCTCGGTTGAAAGATTTGCATAAGCATTTTTATTAATTTGGTTGACGAACTCTGAAAACCTGTAGGTTTAATGACAACGAGCACCAGGAGAAGCATTTGCTTGCAAACAAGAAATCTTTTCCGTTGATGGTTCTTGAAAGTGGCAAAAGAGATAGAAAGCCAAACAACACAAGCACAAGATATGTCGGGTTAAATGTGGTTCCAGAGAATCAGGAACCGTCGATGAACCACACGATTGATCCAGAAAGCGATGTTTACCTACAATGGAATAGAGTTTTTCTCTTTTCCTGCCTACTATCACTATTTGTTGATACATTGTTTTTTTTCCTTCCATCTATGATGAATGATGATACTTCGTCGTGCTTCACCACAGACTTCAAGCTAGGAATCACTCTCACGTGCTTTCGCATTCTAACAGATTTGTTATACATGGTGAACATAGCTGTAAAGTTCCAGACAGCCTATGTAGTAGCTAGTTCAAGAGTTTCTGGGAGGGGTGAACTTGTTACGGACCCCAAGTTGATTGCTATACGTTACTTGAAATCAACTTTTGCACTCGATTTTATAGCATCGTTACCGCTTCCACAGGTAAGTCATTAACATTTTGGCTGACATCTAGTGCCCTGTTGAATGGAAATGCAACTGAACAGATTGTTTTATTGACAGATCCTCGTATGGTCTGTTTCACCAATAGCTAGTCCAAACTCTGATGAGAACCACAATGCCCTTGTACTTATTGTTCTGTTCCAATACATTCCGAGATTGTACATGATTTTCCGATTAAGTTCTGAGATAACCAAAGCCGCTGGAGTTGTCACAAATACTGCATGGGCTGGTGCTGCATACAATCTTCTACTGTTCATGTTGGCCAGTCACGTAAGCAAAATTTATTACGTGTTTATATATATGTATATAAATCTTAGCGTTTATAATCACTCAGACTTACAATGACAGTTATTCTTATAATGCAGATCTTAGGGTCTGCATGGTATTTGTTGTCTTTTGAGCGTCATGCAACATGTTGGAAGCATGCATGTAGGGAAGAACTTACTCCTGTGAGATGTAATAATATATATTTCCATTGTAGAACTACGAACCAGGTTGATCGGCAGATATGGGTGAACAGGACTCTTGTATTTACTCTCTGTACTCCAGACAACGGCACTATCTTGGACTACGGAATTTTTGCGAATGCTCTGTCGCAAGGTGTTTTGTCCGCCACTTTCCTTGAAAAGTATTTCTATGTTCTATGGTGGGGATTGCAGAACTTGAGGTAAGCCTCTGGCCTTTCCGTATCAGTTGACAATGGTTAACTATATTTGAAATTTCTGTCATATATGGTGTGCTTTTCAGTTCCTATGGCAATACTTTGGTTACAAGCACATTCATTGGGGAAACGACGTATAGCATTCTAATTGCGATTTTGGGTCTCGTTTTGTTTGCCCTACTGATAGGAAATATGCAGGTATAAGGAATTTTTTATTCCCTTTATACTAAATTTTGCATTTCTGGTGCTTAGATTTGTGAGATAATCGATTCTTTTCTTTGACGGTGATTCACTTAGAAAAGGTCATTCAACTTGTGTTTTGAGGGTTCTCTTATGGAGGTTTAATTGCACCCGTACTTGAATGAAAATAAAGGACAAAGACAGAAGGAGCTATCAATATATATACCGAATAATTACACGACGTTCTTTAAGATGCTATGTATATCTCACACCAAAAATTGGCTGCTTGTGTAGACTTACTTGGAGTCCATCACTCTAAGACTTGAGGAGTGGAGGCTAAAGCGACGAGACACAGAGGAGTGGATGAGACACCGACAACTCCCTCACGATACGAGGGAACGTGTTATGGGATTTGTTCAGTACAAGTGGCTCGCAACTCGAGGGGTTGATGAAGACTCCATATTACGTGGATTGCCAACTGATCTTCGTCGAGACATTAAGCGCCATCTCTGCTTAGACCTTGTTCGACGAGTAAGTTGTATTGTGTTTGTTGGTGAAGATCACACGATACACACTCATGCCCCAATTTAGAATAAAGATAAGAGAAGAGAAAACACATGCTTTTTTACTTGGTTCCAATTTACTATGAAAAAAAAGATATCAAGCACAACTCGACAATCATTTGATGGAAAAAACACAACTCTTAATAACCTAATCCTTACCCCATTTTCAGGTTCAATTTTTCTCCCAGATGGATGATCAGCTACTTGACGCCATATGTGAACGATTGGTATCCTCCTTAAGTACGAAAGACACGTACATAGTTCGTGAAGGCGACCCAGTCACAGAGATGCTTTTTATCGTCAGAGGAAAGCTCGACAGTTCAACAACAAACGGAGGTCGAACAGGTTTCTTTAACTCAATCACTTTGAGTCCTGGAGACTTTTGCGGGGAGGAACTGCTCTCATGGGCATTGGTACCAAAATCTACTACCAATCTGCCATCTTCGACAAGAACGGTGAATGCTCTTGAGGAGGTTGAAGCCTTTGCATTACGAGCAGAAGACCTCAAGTACGTGGCCAATCAGTTTAGACGACTCCATAGCAAAAAATTGCAGCATACCGTCCGTTTTTACTCTCACCACTGGAGAACATGGGCTGCATGCTTTATTCAAGCTGCTTGGCGACGATATAAGAGGAGGAGCATGGCAAAAAGCTTGATTATGATGGAATCTTTAGGGGATTCATTGGATGACCGAATGACCGGTGAAATAACAGAAGAGCAGAAAAAACATGATAGTGCTTCTTCGTCGTCGACTGAAATGCAACAGAAACTATTAATGGCTTCAATATTTTCTGGAAGCAGGAGGAAAGGAAGTACCAAACTCAAACACGGAAAGAGCCCAAGGTTGCAAAAGCCTGATGCACCAGACTTCTCGAGAAATCTTGATGATGATGACTAGTCATAACATTTCTCGTAAACTGATTTTGAGAGGTAGATTACTCTTAAGAGAGATATATATTCAAAAGTCTTTAAAGTTTAAACGATAACATCTGCTAGAGCGGTTCATTTACGGTAGCTATGATATTGGAGGCTAAGCAATATAAAATGTATCGAGGTTTGCGGTTGCTCTGATACTAATCAAACTATATGTATACAGGGAGGACGTCTTTTCTTCGAGTAGAATTTTTTTCGTAACTAGGCACCGTAAACATACCCCAGATCTTCTGTCCAATTCCCGTGTATCAACTCTGTCCAATGCCATCTTAGCCATTCAATTATGTAGTACACAGGGAATTAGACAGAGGATCACCTCTCTCCCGTAAACAACCGCTGTCTGGAAATTAGCAACAAATGTTAGCAATAAATGTTGGAATATGGACCAATTAATTAAACTTGATTCAAGTAGTTCATGTACTATTCTTTATGCATTTATCTCTACGTTCAAGAACTTATAATTTCAAAAACTTTATTGTATCTTATGTATTATAAGGTGTCTTGTACACCTATAAATGGCTCATAAACTAGTTCATTTGAAACCAAGTGAAGAAGTCAAGAAATCAAAGTTAATTAAGTGAATTTACAAAAAGCGTTTGATTGTTATCACTTCTCTATTTATCTCATTATTTTCCTTCAAATTGTTATCAAAGCATGGTCGTTTGAAATGTATATCTTCCACTAAAATAGAACATAAAAAGCAACGAAAATTATCGTCACTAAAAGTATTTAAATCATTGCTAATATAATTAGCAACGATTTAAATTATTAGTGACAATTTAAATTCGTTGTCAGAATTGTCACCAAATCTCTGTAGGTAAAAAGTATAGGTGACATTTTTTCATATTTGTCGCTAAAACATTTTTCCTACGCTTCACCTTCACAGCTAGAAAGTATTAATAACGTATTATTTCGCTACAAAATATTTTCGTAGCGAAATGTTATTTGCTACTTTTTCCAAAACATAGGTAAAAGTGTTTAGCTGTGCTTTTGTAAATGTAGTAAAAAACTATTAGCGACATTTTTTAAAATGTAGCAGAAAACTTTTAAAATGTAAAAAATTTAGCTACATTTTCTAAAATATAGTCAAATTTTTAATATACATTTTAGCTAAATATTATACCATGTTAATTATAATTATTTGTGACATTTTAAATCCATATTGTTGTATATACTATTTCAATTTTTGTTGTTAAATTATTTTTAAAAATATAATAAAAAATTGAAACATTGTATATTAAAACAAAATGTTATTAAATTAGATCGTGTACAAAATTTTAATTACAACTTCAAAAATATTTGTATACAAAAGATTTTGAATCGCTGTAAACAAAAGTAGCTAAAAGCCAGTTTTGTTGTAGTGTTCGATGTTGCAATTCTCAAACTGAATAATAGAACTATGATAATAGGTGTGTTCATATGAAGGCTGTAACATCCCATCACCGATGAGAATGGTATAATAGTCATTTGGAATGGTTTTTGAGTACTTAGAAACACCCTTACATGTTCATGCATAATCTCATATCCGCATACTTGTGAATAGTACATTTTTGCACATGAAAATGACTATACATGCATTCATGACATTTTCCGGTATAGTTATTAATAAATGAGATTGTTTTGAGAATTTTTGGGTTATTGGTATTGAAAATTGATTTGGAGAGTGAAATTGTTGACTTAGCAATTTTGGAGAATTTTAGGAAATTTTTCTGAAATTTTGGGGTAATTTCTGGACTAGAAAAAATGCCAAGGGGAAGAATAATTATTTTACCGGTAGTAGAAATAAGAGTCGAATGGAAGTAGAAATTTTTATATGTGACATTTAGATTCAATGACAAGTGTTATTGAAATTTAGGAGAAAATTGGGTTGAGAATTAGAGATAAATGGACTAGTTTTTAAAAGATAAATTGGAGACACAAAATAGTGACAAGTGGCATCCACTCATAAAGTGTTTCTCCCAAATTAAAGA
>JAOQMQ010000196.1:17493551-17504057 GCA_027563845.1 Erythroxylum subrotundum
TTAATTTGATGTCACTAAAATTATTATACACTGTTCTGAAATTTTTAATGACATCAGTCTTAAATACCGATTTATTTCGGTGCACTGGTTAAACGAGATACCGGGTGTTACAGTTATGTATAAATATGGATTATGAAATGTAATGACAATGTAAGTAAGTTTCATTTTGTGAATGAAATTAGGAGTTTTGATCTTTGGAAATACTTGTATTTTGTATGATGATATAATAAGTTGATGTGATTGCTCTAACATGCCATTTTCATAGGATATGTTCTTGAATGTCCTCTGGATGTTTGGGCATATGCTCTATGGTAGTGGTGCGTTACATGTTTTGTATCAGAGCATGGTTTGGCATCCTCATGGACATATAAGAACATTTATACATGATATATAGTGATAGACTTGTATAGTGATCACCCTTACTGTTTGTTATAGGTAATCCATTATAGGAGATCGAGTCGCAGAGTCAACTAACCTTGATTCTATAGGAGCCAAAAGAGAGGCTCCATTACCTCAGTTTGAACAAATGTCTCTGAGAATTCCTGAGAGAAGAGAGACAAGGTATGATAAACTTAGGAAGTAGGGGCTGTAGACTTCTGTGGAAGTATAGACCCTGCAGAGGCAGTAGGCTGGTTGGAAAGAACGGAGCGGGTGTTTGATGAAATAGATTGTGAGTCTGACGAGAGGTTTGACTACGCAGTCTTGCTACTGCAAGGTCCGGCTTATCAGTGATGGAAACTTGTTCCTAACAGCTCTGCCTATCCTTGTAGACTAACATGGGAAGACTTCCTGAGGTTTTTAAGGAGAACTATATGCCAAAGATCTACCTGGATAGGAAGATGAAAGAGTTTCTAGATCTGAAACAGGGAAGTCTTACTGTAACTGAGTATAAGGTACAGTTTAATGAGTTTATGGGGTATGCTACTGCTTTGATTCCTACTGAGGATGATAAGTGTAGGCGATTTCAGGATAGACTGAATATGGAGATCAAAACAAGGTTGGCCATTAATAATTTGAGTAGTTTTATTGAACTACAAGCTGCCTCAATCTGAATTGAACAGGTATTGAAAGATGAACAAAGAGAGTATAAGCAGGAGTTCAGAATGAAAAGACATGGTGAGTCTCAAGTTGATTTTGGTAGGAGATTCAGTAAACGCCAGAATAGATCATTCTGACCACAAATTAGATGGAGAGAGTCGGGGTTTAAACTGAGAGGCAATTTTGTACAGGTTGGTAGTGGTAGAGGTCAGGTATCAGGAGGACAAACACAACAGATGCCTAGTTGTGAGCACTGTGGAAAGAAACATGGTGGGGAGTGTTGGAAGATATTAGGAGCTTGCTTTCGTTGTGGCTCTTTCGAGCAACAAATTAGAGACTATCATACGATTTTGCAAGCACAGTCTGTGGTAGGGGGAGGATCAATAACTGAGATGAGTATCGAACAAAGTAGAGCTAGTGAAGCAGGATAAAGAGGCAGAGGTAGAGGTAGAACAAGTTCAACAGGTCCTAGTGCCAGGACTGAGGTACGGAGTAACCAGCTGTAGTCTCAGACCATAATCTTTGCTATCACTAGACAAGAGGCACAAAATTCTCCAGATGTCGTTACAAGTGTAGCACCCCACTCCCACAAGACACGTACCCGACATCATGAGCGATAACTGAGTCCGTGCCCTACGAGGTTGGCATGCTAGAACACTCAATCAGTCAAAAATCGGTATAATTTTTTTTAATAACAAACATACACACCTTTTTGCTGAAATCAACATTCAAATCGGACCCACTTTATTTGTAAACTTTTTCAATCATAACAATACAATCAACAGAATTTTCAATAGCCATTTGGGCCCTTTCACAAATACAAAACACTTTAGTCATAATGTCTTTACATTACAACATAAATCATATACACATTTTACAACACTTTCGGAATACATAATTTGATACAAAAATTGCGGAATATACAATTCAGTACAAAAAAATAAAGAAATACAATGTAGATGCGAACTGATCCCGACCTTTATCCCTCACTTGTATGCTGTAGGGATACTCCCGTTTACCTAACGAGGCATTCTTCTGATCCTAAAAAATATTTGCAAATTTTGGGTGAGTTTTGCGAACTCAGTGAGTGACCATCATCGATGGCTCACCCAGTCACATAACACATAATTCACATTCACAACATTTCACATTTCACATTCAATACACTTTAATCATTCATATTATACATATGTAGTGCACATGAGACCCACTTTCAATTTATTACTTTTTTGTGACCGAATACCTAAACTGTCTCGTATCCGTTGGACAACGGGCTCATTACTAACTGTTCCTTATCCGATGGGGATACAGGGCTCATTTTACATAGTAAGCCTTAGGCTCTTAATCACTTTTGAGCTCGAGGCTCCTTTTCACACTTTGAGCTTTAAGCTCTGATCGGTGGCTACTCTAGTCACAACTGCTATTATCTTTCATGCATTCATGAAATGGAATGCCTCACTCACATTTGCATATACTCATGCAATCACATTCACATATCATCGAACCTTAGTCCGGCATTCAACATTAGAGTTGAGTATCAATTTTTCATTTGTATGCATGATCAATCACATTCATATAATCATTCAGTAGTCAATTAATACAAAATTCAAACAAAACAAACAATGAAGTGAGACCATCTCGGTCTCCTCACTATATGCTCACGATTAGCATTTGCTTCCAAATTTTGGAGACGCCTAACTACGGACTTTTAACCTGTGCAACCCATTTATGCAATACACACATTGCACACACACATTAATAACTTTGCACAATTATAAGCATTCATTTATGCACACGTGTGTATATGAAATATGTACGATGCATGTTCATAACAATCCCGGGTATATTATCAAATTTCACATTTTATCACATTTTCAATTTTTTGCATCATTTGCTTTCATAAAAACTCATTTCTTATTAATTTTTACTAGATACACTTTGCTTCTCTTTTTGAATCACAACTTTAATCATATGGACCACTTCATCTCCATTAAACACAAGTCTTTGGTACTTTAATACCAAAAATTAACTCATTAGTGTTATTCCAACATTACATGATCACACATTATCAAAACTCTCATTTCTTCTTATAAATTCTCCAAATTCCAGACCTTCGGGTCTATTTTCCATGATCAATTAGACAATCCAAATGAAGTAATTTGACAATACTCTCTTCTAGGATAATATTCTCCATTGTATTAAGTTTCTAATGAAACCAAGATCATTCAATTTGGTTCAGTACTCCAAACGTTATACTCTAATTAATTTGGATTGTTCATAAGCTAAAACAGTATCCTACACACAGCATTAATTCAAAAATATGGACTTCTAGAGATAGAATTCAAATTCGATCTCTTCATACAAATTGTAGCCCTCTGTCTTTAGTCTAATATAAATCAACAATCATCTCATTTGGATCGCTACAGATTAAGTTATTGTCAAAACACTTAAGCATGGTCAGTGATAATACTCCAGTCATGCAGTTCTAAAATTGTTCATCATTTTCGTTCAAATTCAATCAATCAATCTCTTAAAAATGATTTTAGATAGTTATAAGTTTTGTTGTAGATGAATATCAATGTATGATGAGTCCAATGGTTCAAGTCCCATGTCATTTGGAGGTCGAGAGAAGAAGTTATGGCCAAAAGATCAAAGGATGTTCGTATCTGTCAACTTTCACTGCACCTTCACTATGCACAATCGTGCACATTCTCCAATGTCACCATCATGCTTGTGCATGATGTGAGATCCCTTGTGACCCTTAAGAGTCATGAACAGTCCCCTCTTTTTAAAACTTCATTCTGGCTCTTCTGAAAACAAACCTTTTGGTCAATGTTTCATGGCAATTGTGACAGGAAAAATGAAGGATTTAGGCAAAACACTCTTCTAAACAATTGTTCCATTATGTCTTAAGTTTCAAATGAGACTAATTTCATGCAATTTGGTTCCATATTATACACATTATGCTAAAAACACTACAGACTGTTCCAAACCACGACAGAATCCACAAACTCAACTTCAAGCTAAATTTTGAAACTCATAGAGACAGAATTCAATTTTGAGTTCTTCATGAAAAATATAGCCACACCTCTTTAGTTTAATATAAGCTTAAAATCATCACATTTGGATACATATAGATCAAGTGATGGCTAAAATACATATGCATGTTCAGTGAAACATTGCATCTGTACATTTTCCAGCACAATTCATCAATATTCATCTCTAACTCTAAATCATCTCTATATAAATTTACAAATCATTCTTCATCATATACGTAAAAGTAAGACATCAATGTATTTATTTCTTTATCCACATTCCAGCATACATAAATCACCATTTTATCTCCATTTAAGTCTAACTTTCATCAAATATGCTTCCTTCAACAAATCAAGAAAAGTTCATGCTTATACTTACTTATTTAGCTTCATTTTCTTCAAATCACCAAGAAACCCTAGCTCCTCCACATACACGATCATCATTGTTGAAGGAGGAATAGATTGGCTCTTTTATCACAAGAGGAGGATAGCAAGGTAATGAAGTGGCTAGTATAAGATTACGGTAAAAAATCTCTTAGTGGAGGGTGGTAGGAATTTCGTATAAGAAGAGAAGAGTGAGGAAGATGATAATGTGTTTAGTGAAAATGAAAGACAATGAAGTTTAGTGAAACTGTGTCATGACACCTTCCACTCAAATGCTTTATGCTAAATAACACTTAGTTGCTTGGTCCATTTGTCTCCAATTTCTAATCCAATTTTCTCCCAATTTTCAATGACACTTAGCATTAAACCTTAATGCCATTTATAAAAATTTCCATTTTCATTTGACATTTATTTCTATCACTATTCATCAATTTACTTGCCACTTGGCATTTTTCCTAGTCGAGAAATACCCAACATTTTTCAAAAAAATTTATCCTAAAAATTCACCAAACTTTTAAATCAACAGTTTATACACTCCGATTCGGTTCTCAATACAAAAAATTCACAATTCTCAATATAAGCACATTAATAATCAGTTATACCCGACAATTGTCAATGAATGCATGTATAATTATTTTAATATGTGCAAAAATTCACGTATACGTGCGTGTATGCTAACAATATGCATGAGCATGAAAATGCAATTTTCTTAATCTCTCATTAATCTCACATGTACCGTATTTTTGGGTTCTAACCCTTTGTATGGGAACGGAATGTTACATTTCTCCTCTCCTTAATAATTTTCTTCCTCGAAATTCTTATCTGATTGATCAGGAAGGCAGGGTTATTGTTTCTTCAATTACTACTCCGTTTCCCATTTAACTTCATCACTCGAATAATTTTCTTTCAATTGACCGTATTCAATGTAAACAATCAATTCTCTAATTATTGCTTCAGATATCACACTATCTTAACTGTTTCCTCAATATAATTCAGATTTTCACTTCGTAGCTGACAATACATCTTTGTCAGATTATATCATTATTTCTTAGCATGTTCACAAATCACATATTATGAATCTAAGACATCTTTTATTAGTAACACTAACTCATAATAATTTTCGTATAGACCAATTTATAACAGCTTAGCTTATCCTTTCTTTGAATCTAATTACACCTTACCAAGGTGCCACTCATAAAAATACTTCATCTTTCATTTGATAATTCACTTCTCTTCAGTGTTAATACATTAAACTCTTATGTCTATTTCACTATATTTCATAACCTCGATGTAATCCATCAAATTCATTCATCTTCCATAAGCCACTTAATTTCTATTACAGATTCATTCCACAAGCTACAGTATCTTGAATTTATTCTAGCCTTTAACAATTTTTAGGCCCTTATAATTTTAATGTAGGGCGAATGACTCTTTTTGTCGTATAACGCCTCATACCGTATTCTAATGGTAGTACTATGATAACGATTGTTATGCCTGTAGTCAATTTGAACTATACATTGATCTCGTGTTCCTATAAATTCCAAACATATAAGCTTTAAGCATATCTCCAACCGTTAGGACTGTTAGTAATTCAAACATTCAGTCACTTGTTTCTACATCCTTAGCAGCTAAATACTATTTCGGCGTATTCCTACTAGGATGTCTACCTTAGGATGTTACTTGCTTTCTCTAGTAATCTCTTTGCTCAATCATCTTTATTGCGCACACGTTCTTCTTATTTCAATCAAAAATTATCATTCTTCCTATTCAAACACAAAACTTCATATTCATTTTCAATTTTCTCACTAAGATTCACATTTTCTAAATCCTCAATTTGGGCTTTGTTAATATATTCTTGCGGAATTGATCTTAAATTGCAATAGCTAATAGTACTTTGATTTGCTCAAAATTTAACTCGACATTTTATGCTTTTTATTGCACTAGATTTGATAACCTCAATATCCAAATTTGTGATACACTGCTATTGAATTTTCTGTTCAATGCATCAAATACACAATAGCTTACTGGGATAGTACTCATTTGTACCATTATGATCTTTCAGTGCTTTTATCCATAGTCTCAGTCTTGTATTCAATTCCTCCAAACTCGATAAATAGCTCAATCTTTACTTATCTGTATATTCATATATATCCAAAATGTTTCTATACCTATATTGTCTCCAAGCTTTCAAAGCAATTACTATTGCAGCAAGTTCCAAATCATGTATCAAAATTCAACTCATAAGGCTATAATTGTCCATATGTATACAAAATCAGTTTATAATATTGCAATAGATTGCATCTTAATCTCTAATGGGAAACTTCGTTATATACTGCATAATCTCCAAATCGAAGCGATATAATTAACATTGGTGTTATAATTCCTCAAAAATTCTTTTTACATTCATCACTCATATGATTTACATATTTGTCCTCTAGTATACAATATATTCTCTTTACTTTTTGAATACACTCAAAATAGCATCTATGATCATAGTCACTAATTGATACAATTTTGCTTGGATCACTTTAATCTTCAATACCATAATACTGTCGGGGGCATTGCTAACTCCAACAGATATAACCCAAAATTCTATGTGCTCATGATTTGTTCTCGTAATTCTTTAAGTATCTAACTCCTCAATGAGGTAGTATTTATTTATATTTTTTTCAGTTTCCCAATTGACTTCTTCTCTCGAATGATTTTCTCAATTCATTTGATTTTTTTTTATTTTCACATGGATTTATTCTAATGCCCACTCATTCATACTAGTTTCTCCACACATTTTGATTTATTTGAAAACTTAATTTCCTATGTTGGTAACACATTCATCAGATCTAATTTGTATTCTTATACTTAATGTCACCTCAAATTCAGGAAACCAATCACATAGTTGGATACTTTACATCAACAAAATGCATACACTCTTAGTAGCATATTCTACCTCCCATATTCACTGTTGATTCCTTACCTATTCATTTCTGATTTCTTCCTTCATTTATCATTTTTAATTTGAATCATCTTATCAACTCAACCTAATTTAGGGATATTCTTCTTGGAAAGAAGATTTCTTGCTACTATCATTGATACTATTCATATAATCCTTATTAGTCAACTGCCGTTATCATTGCTTATCGATCATTCTTAATACCTTAAGAAGATCAATTTCTATCATTTCGTACATGGACATAATGTTTTATTCATCAAAAGTCAATGATGTAGTAGACACCATTATTGTCATATATGCTTAGATGTGTATCATCAAGGTCATCCCATTCTATCTAGAGCTTTATTTCCGAAAAATCACCAATTTATATCTTACACTAATGATACTTTGATCTTAATTGATCCTAGACAACATTTCTCTCCTTATTCTTACCACGGTCGTGACATAATTTTTTTTTTCAGGCCACCATCTTGCCCTGCACTTTCTTCCTCACATTAACACACTTACTAAAATCAATTATACTCCAATTTCCCAGAATTTAACTCTTTTAATGCTACATCATTTCATAATAATTCAACTACCATTTTGAGTGCATTAACTCATCTCATTTGATTCATCATCTTTGTCTTAATCGCATTCATACGTAAAATCCCATCTTATACGCATTTCTAACTTTCTCCATACTACATATCATTCATCTCATGTAAAGTCATTCATGTCTATTTCATTCCCATTTTATTCTTTCCTCGTTTCTATCTCATCTTCCTATTATCATTTATTTCATCTTCCATATGTATATCCTCAATCAATTTAGAATTATGGAGGCATAACCATTATGAAATTCTAATCTCAATTCCACAGGCATATTCTTATACTAAATCATAAAATCTTATTACGATATTCAAACAACCATTTCAAGTCCAAGTTCAACCATTCAAGGTCACAAAAAAAAAAACTTATTTTCTTTCAACCTAGCTTGTACACTTTAATCTCATCATTTCTACTTATACCCCCATTTTCCTCATACAATCCACAAAAATATATTCACATCTATATCACATTCAAGGGTATACCATCATAGCAAAATATTGATATCATATTTAATATTACAACCACACATACAAATGCAGTGAATCTTTATCTATCATATAGAACCAAATGTTATTTCTCATTTCTAAATGTCCATAAACCTTTATTCCCTCACATTTTGACAGATCATCATTCTTCTCAATGCTTCTAACAGCTCAAACTCTTAAATAATGCTCATGCATGTGACTCATATAAGTGTGATTCAGACTGGGGATCAGTTGCCGCTATCTGCTATGACATGACTAAAATGCATATAACTTGACATATATTTCGAAAACGCCTAGGTAAGATACTAATTATAGGCTCTGATACCACATATGTAGCACCCCACTCTCGCAAGACATGTACCCGACATCATGAGTGATATCCGAGTTCGTGCCTCGTGAGGTTGGCGTGCTAGAACACTCAATCGTTCAAAAATTGATACAATTTTTTTCTTTTTGAATAACAAACATACACATCATTTTGTTGAAATCAACATTCAAATCGGACCCACTTAATTTGTAAACTTTTTCAATCATAACAATACAATCAACAGAATTTTCAATAGCCATTTGGGCCCTTTCAATAATACAAAACTAATGTCTTTACATTACAACATAAATCATATACACATTTTACAACACTTTCGGAATACATAATTTGATACAAAAGTTGCGGAATATACAATTCAGTACAAAAAAATAAAGAAATACAATGCAGACGTGAACTGATCCCGACCTCTATCCCTCACTTGTATGTTGTAGGCATACTCCTGTTTACCTAACGGGGAATTCTTCTGATCATAAAAAACATTTGCAAATTTTGGGTGAGTTTTGCGAACTCAGTGAGTGACCATCATCGATGGCTCACCCAGTCACATAACACATAATTCACATTCACAACATTTCACATTTCACATTCAATACACTTTAATCATTCATATTATGCATATGCAGTGCACATGAGACCCACTTTCCATTTGTTACTTTGTTGTGACCGAGCGCCTCAACTGTCCCGTATCCGTTGGATATCGGACTCATTACTAACTGTCCCTTATCCGATGGGGATACAGGGCTCATTTTACATAGTAAGTCTTAGGCTCTTAATCACTTTTGAGCTCGAGGCTCTTTTTCACACTTTGAGCTTTAAGCTCTGATTGGTGGCTATTCTAGTCACAACTGCTATTATGTTTCATGCATTCATGAAATGGAATGCCTCGTTCACATTTACATATACTCATGCAATCACATTCACATATCATCGAATCTTAGTCCGGCATTCAACATTAGAGTTGAGTATCAATTTTTTATTTATATGCATGATCACATTTTCCTTCGGAACTAAGTCCGGCATTTAACAACCAAGTCATGTATCACGTATTTCATCCAATTCACATACAAGGAGCACTTCAACATTTCATTCATACATCACATTCATCTAACCTTTTGTCTGGAAGCCAACACAATCAATCACATTCATATAATCATTCAGTAGTCAATTAATACAAAATTCAAACAAAACAAACAATAAAGTGAGACCATCTCGGTCTACTCACTGTGTGCTCCAGATTAGCATTTGCTTCCAAATTTTGGAGAGGCCTGACTGCGTACTTTTAACCTGCGCAACCCATTTATGCAATACACACATTGCACACACACATTAATAACTTTGCACAATTATAAGCATTCATTTATGCACAATTATAAGTATTTGGAATATGTACGATGCATGTTCATGACAATCTCGGGTATATTATCAAATTTCACATTTTATCATATTTTCAATTTTTGCATCATTTGCTTTCATAAAAACTCATTTCTTGTTAATTTTTACAAGATACACTTTGCTTCTCTTTTTCAATCACAACTTTAATCATATGGACCACTTCATCTCCATTATGTTGGACCCCGATTTTTCAGTGAAATTTAGAAATAAGAAATGATATAAAATTAGCGTTTTATATATGCATTGTGTAATGGAAGTTGAAATTGGGAAATAAAGAGTGAAAGTGTGAAAAGTTGTTAAATTAGA
>JAOQMQ010000196.1:17560050-17572073 GCA_027563845.1 Erythroxylum subrotundum
TATCAAATTATACCTCAAAATAAAATTATACAACTTATTGACCAAAGAAAAGAAATCGGGACAATCGGGGCCCAACAATGTAAGTAAAAAAAATATTTAAATTTTAAGTTTATTTATTTCTTTAGTGCTATCCAATTATATTTGAATTGAATATTGATTTTGTTCTTAAAATTTTAGAATAAGATGTAGGAGTTGCTCCAAACATTAATGTCTAATGGAAATGAGTCAAATGTAGATGACATTTACAACAAGGTGCTTAGTACACGATCTAGATACATCAATGAGCTTGGGTTTGGCCTAAGCCAACTGCTCCATCCTCATCAAGACTGACATACATTCAACGTCTTGAAAAGGAAAACAATTTGCTTAAAAAAGTTAACCAAGCATGGAAAGTACCTAAGAAAAGTACTTGGCTTAGATTATGTAAGCAGTGAAGATGAAAGCATGCCTGAGTGATTAAACTAATCTTTTTATTTTTTTATTTTTTATATAAGTAGTATTGAAGTTACAATTAAAATATTGTACAAGATCAAATTTAATAATATTTTATTTTTATATACAATGCTTCAAATTTTCAATTATTTTTGTATTATATTTTTGTATAATAAATTAACAAAAAATCTAAATATTATATATAATAATATGGATTAAAAATGTCATGAATAATTATAATTAACATGGTATAACATTTAGTTAAAATATATATTAAAAACTTGACTACATTTTATAAAACGTAGCTAAAAACTTTTCGCTACGTTTTAAAAAATGTAGGTAAAAAATTTTAACTACGCTGGTGGAAACATAGCTAAAAGTCTTTCACTACGTTTCTGGAAATGAAACTTTTGGAAATGTAGCTAAAAGTTTTTAGCTACGTTTTCGAAAACGTAGCTAATTATCTTTAGCTACGAAAAGTAAGTGTAGCAAAAACATATTGACGATGATTTTTTCAAAACGTTGCCTATACATTTTCGCTACGAAAATAAAGCGTAAGAAAAAAATATTATTGACAATTAAGGAAAAATGTAGCCTATAGTTTTCTGCCTCAGAGATTTAGCGACGTTTTCAACGATAAATATTTGTATTTATCGCCGAAAATGTTGTCAAATCCATTAGCGACAATTTTGTAATTTTAATGATGAAACAAATCGTCGCTAAAAGTCCCTTCTTTTATAGTGAACGAGACCTAAGTCGGTTCCTTTTAGTATCGTTATAATATAATATACAAATTTGACTTATAAAGTAATGAAAGAAGATAATAAACATTAATTTAATGACATTTATGATCATTATGACCATTATAAACTAAATACTCTTACATATTATAAGTCATTTATTGATAATTTGATATGCAAAAGTAATTTAAATGCAAAAGTTAACGGGGATCTAATTGCTTCCTCAAATAATAAACAATGGGTCAGTTTGGTCAAGAGTGTTTATTATTTTAAGGTACACAGTGGAGACTTGGCGGAGAATTCAGGAGACCTTGAAGAGAAGAAGAAAACAATGATTCAGAGTTTCGAGACGCCAATGTTTCTCCAAATTTATAGAGTAGTAACAATTTTTGTTTTATATTTTGAAGAAGATAGTAATACCCTCTTCCCTAGGAGCTCAGTCCTTGGGCTTATCATCCTCAACTTCGGTTTATGGGCCGGATGATAACACCTTTTATCACGAGTCCTGTCTTCCATTTCCCCTCCTTGTATTCATACATATAAATTTCCATGTGCCCAGCATTATTATCGGGCGTAGACACAACCTCGCCGACTGGAATTTCCATCCACAGGCCTCTTGGCTTCGTTTTGAAGTTTTCTTTGTGTTCTTGTTTGATTCCATTTGGAAAAGTGAGTCTAACATTTACTGGTACGTCCCATCCGCTAGAAGTATCCTTCATCATTATTACAAACAAAACTTCGTACACAACACCTGGAGATAGATACGCCATGTTGAAATTAGCATGCACTTCCAGCCAACAAACATTTAGTAGCTCGGCCACATCAACAGCCGTGTCAGTACTGCCAACATAGAGACGCACAGCTAGTCAAGAAGATTATTATTTTTGATGATTGTTGAAGTGGGGGCTAGTATATGTAATGTACTCTTGTTTCTTTTATATCTACTTTTTCCGTAAAAAGGGAGTGCAAATTCACCTCGTTTCCTTTAGGCTACTCCACTTCCAGTAAAGATTATTCTCCGACCAAGTGATTGACAGATACCTCGCAAGCAGCATGAAGCAGTTGCTCTTGGATTTCTTTTCAATCCAGTACTTCTGCAGAGTATTGGCTAGTTTTTAATAATATGATCATAGGTACCGACAGAAAATAGTGAGGATTAACGAGATTTATGTTTTAACAATCCAAAAAACAAAAATATAACGATGATAATATCTATTTCCAACTTTGAATTCTCTGAGCAGTATACTTTAGTACATTTTTTTAATTCCAAAGCCTTAAAAGCATGTCTGAACCATATAGTTTGATCACTGGAGTAGTGGCAGAGCGCTAAATATTAAAACTTTAATTTTTTCTTCTTTGCACAATACCAATTTGTACGATAATTTACAGTTTATTAAACTCTTCCATGTAAATAAAACATAAAAAGTCTCAAAATCAGTTGGGTAGAGCAGTTGTAATACGAACCCAACTGCTCAACACCACTTATTTAAGAAACAGTATTTTCGCTGTATATTAATATATAAACTATCATTGTACGCTTATGCTCAGAGAAATATAACATAGAATGGAACTTGCCTTTGTCTTTTGGTTCAGGGAAACTCCTGTAAAGAGCTGATCATATAGCTTATCCAATGAAGACCAGTCGAGAGGTGAGTCTGCTTCTCTTAGTATTGCTTCACAATTATGTGGGAGCTTTACTTGTATTGCTTTCTTGGAACTGACTTCGTAAGGTTTAGCACCATCACCTGTTTCTTCCTTTGCCTTTTCTGAAGGCTTTATTACTCTTTCTGCTTCTTTTTCGACTGCCTTCGATTTCAATTCATCCAAATTTGTTCCTTTTTCCTTCTCCAGACTCTGGGGGTTGTTTCTGTAGGTTGGTTCTTCACTAGTCCGTGACTGTGAAGTATTGTCCGCTGACCACCCTGTACCCATCCCTTTAACTTCGCTTATAAATTTCTCCCATTTCCCCGTTTGCTTTTATAGCAAAAGTACTTCACGCTTTTATGCGGTGCAAGTCAATTTTCACTTGCAAAACAATATTTTATGGCAGTAAACAACATCTGAGAGTAAAACTATAATTTCAATTCAATATAGAAAAGTTGAAGAATATTATTACTTTTAGAATTTGTGGCAGAATCATATTGTGATTATTAAAATAACGAAAATAGTTTTAAAAAACTATTTCACTTTTGGCATTTTTCATTATAAAAACCATAACCACTAATATTATTTAACAAACTATAAATATACTCACTTAGAAAGAAACATATTATTTTAAGAAATTAAATGAAGTTTTTGTTAACCATAGCCAAGCTATCCCAAGAGTTCACCAAAAAAAATAATACGAGAAACTAAAACAAGGGCTGGTTACATTCCAAAATTACAAGTTCCATCTATTTCTAATTCCAGTAGAAAGAAACATGTTGTTTTTTAAAATTTTCTAACAGTATGCAAATTTTAAATACGAAGGCTTAATCAATTGCATTCTAAAATTGACTTATTTGAATTCTAAAATCTTGTTAAAATAAATTTAGTTTAATCCTATTTTATATTAATTAAAAAAATTTAGTATTTAAATTAATTAAATTTTTATTAAGAGATTGATTAAGATTTTAAGTAAACTTTAAAAACAATGTAAATAATTTTCAAAACTAATTCTAAATTTTCAGTCACACTTTTCAATTTATGTATGTGTATTACTATTATTAAGATTGACAATTAATCTGAGGTTAGACTAGGCTGAATCAATTTGGTCTAAACTTAACAACTTTAATTCGAATTGATCGAAATTTTAGATAGTAATGGGATAGATGACGAAGAAATAATGAATTTCTTATCTTGTTTTTGATTATCTGTGAGGTGTGTATATATATATGAGGTACTAACTTTACATGTGGCTATAACAAACTCATAACAAACTAATACTAACTTTACATATGGCTATAACAAACTCATAAAAAACTAATTATGGGGAAAAATTATCTACTATTTTTGCAAGAATGTTAAGTATGAAAAGAATGAATGAAGGTTGTGGAATATGCTACTGTTGCTCTTTGTTGTCATGGGCCCTGATGTTGCTTTAGTTCTCATTGTGGGCTTTGATGGGCCTAAGTCTGTACCAGTAGCCCTCACCCCCCCCCCCCTAAGTTGGAGCCGAAAGGATGAGACCCAACTTGGAAATAATATCGAGAAATTTTAAGGCAGACAAGGCCTTAGTGAAGCAATTAGCCAATTGAAGTGCAGAAGGTACATGTGGTATAGAGATGAAACATTCGGAAACTGCATTACGAATCAGGTGACAGTCAATCTCAAGATGCTTTGTTCATTCACGAAAAACAGGATTCACTGAAATGTGAATGGCTGCCAAATTGTCACAGAAATGGATAGGCAAATGTAGATGAATCTGAAGATCAGTATAAGTTAACCATCGTAATTCACAAATCGTAGATGCCATGCTCTGATATTCTGCCTCTGCGGAAGAGCGACTAACTGTCTTCTGATTTTTTTGTTTTCCATGACACTAAGGCAGATCCTAAAGTGACACAATATCCCATAATAGATTTGCGTAATGAGACGTACCCAGCCCAGTCAGAATTTGAATATGCTTTCAGAGTCAGAGAAGATTGTGTAGGGTAAAACAATTTCATATCAGCACTGGAATGTGAATACCTTAAGACATGAGTTAAGGCAACCCAATGTTGTGTGCTAGGCGTACTGGTGAATTGATTGAGCTGTTGCATCGCAAAAGCAACATCAGGTCGAGTAAAAGACAGGTAGAGAAGTTGTTCGACCAGGCGACGATATTTTGCAGGATTGTCAAAGAGTGAACCCAAATCTGAGGACAATTTAGTTCTTGGAGGAATGGGCGCCTTTGCGGGTTTATGATGTGGTAAATTGGCTTCATGAATAATATCTTGGACGTATTTCTGTTGGGATAGGATCATACCGGACAGAGAATGAGCTATTTCCACGCCAATGAAATAATTGACGCAACCAAAATCCTTGATTGTGAATTGCCAGTCAAGAGAACCTTTAACATCCAAGAGGAGATGTTCAGATGGTCCCATTAATAGGACGTCATCAACGTCAATGAGAAGTGCAGTAATTGAGAAAAATCAAATTCCATAAGTTTAGCGGTGATCTGTTTGTTCCACCGCTGGCCTGCTTGCTTTAGGTTGTATAATGATTTTTCCAACTTACAAACCTTCTCGGGAGGCACTTATGAGTAACCAGGAGGTGGAGAAATATAAATGTCTTCGTCGATATAGCCATGAAGATAAGCATTATTAAAATTATAGTGGTGGACAGGCCAGCTGTTTGCGACAGCGATGGCTAAGAGGACGCGGACAATAGTTAATTTGGCCACTGGAGAGAAGACGTTCGAATAGTCTATAGCGACCCATTGGCTAAATCCTTTGACCACCAAACAAGCCTTACATCGCTCAATGGAACCATCTGGTCGGCGTTTAATTTTGAAAATCCATTTCGTTTGGAGAGCTTGCTTACCCGTTGGTAAGTCGGCGAAGCGACCACGTACACTTCTGTTCCAGAGTAGTGAGCTCCTCATTTATAGGTGCGTCCCACAACGGATTATCCTTAGCGGCAAAATATGACAACGGTTCATGTTCTATAGACACTTTTTCCATGAAAGCTAAATAAACTTGGGCTCAATATAATATCAGAAGAAGACAGAAAAGTTAATGGTGGAGAGGTAACCTAAGATGAGGATGTCATAGTGGAATGACCGGTGTCGACTGTGGTATGATAATCGTCAAGGTATTTGGGACGGGTTTTAGGTCTGTTGCTAAAACGGGTAGGTATATATGCGGTTGACTGTTGGGAGATTAGGGAATGAAGTGGGTCAATTTGTTGGTTGTGTGGGTCAGTGGGTAGTTGAGCTGTAAAAAGATTGGGTGAGTGACTGGGCTCGAGTATGGGTTCAAGTTCAGGTGGTGGTCTGGGCTTAGTTGTCATGGCAAGATCATTTGGTTTAGTAGGCCTAGTTGATGAAATGTTTTGGTGAATTGATAAGGGCCAGAATTCAGGTGTATTTAGTGGAAATGTAACAGGGTCAGTTGTGTTTTGATGTGGAGTGTTGGGTTCTTGAATCAAGAATGGGAAGGTATGTTTGTGAAAAACAACATCGTGGGAAATGTGTATTTAATTTGTAGATAGGTCCATAAATTTAAAGCCTTTGCATCCGGACATGTATCATAGGAATAAACATCAGGTGGCAGAAGGTTCAAAATTTTCCTTGTATGGTAAATGTTTGTTGAAAAACATAGGCAACCAAATGTACGGAGATTGTCGTATGTGGGAAGTTTATTGTATAACTTTTCATACAGAGTTTTCCATGAAATAATTTTGGATGGTAATCGGTTAATGATGTATGTGGATGTAAGTAAAGCTTTGCCCCAAAAATCTTTTGGTAAATGGGCTTGAAAAATTAGAGCACGGGTAATTTGGAGAAGGTGTTTATGTTTTCTTTCGACAACTCCATTTTGTTGTGGGGTGTATGGGCAAGTTTGGTGGTGTATGATTCCTTTTGAGAGAAATATGTTTTGACATGATTTGTTTGTAAAATTCGACGCCATTGTCGGTTCTAGCACTTCATATGGGTAAACGGAATTGGGTTTGGATAAGGTCAAAAAAAATTAGAGGGTTAGGTGGACTTGATCTTGACTACTTAAAAAATAAGTCCAAGTAGCCCTAGAAAATGTCGACAATGATTAAGAAATAGGATGATCCATCAATGTTTGGAGTCCTATATTGGCCCCAAAGATCGATGTGCAGCAATTCGAACAGGGTGGTAGCAATAATTTTGTGGTGAGGGAAGGATTTTCTTTCTTGTTTGGATAATGGGAATAATTCATATATGTAATTATGTGAATTAACAAACCTATTTGGTAATCGAGATAATTTGTTCAAAGAAATGTGTCCAAGCAGTTGTGCCATAATATGAAGTCATGTGATACATGATTACTAACGAAATTGTTCATTTAAAATTGTAAAGATGGACCTTTTAGGCTTTTTGGAGGAAGTAAATGCTCGTTGGATACTTTGTAAACACCGCTAGTTGCTTCACACTTTGCTACGACGTAATCATCACACAGGTCCTGCAAAAACACGTAATTATCAATGAATATCGTGGCAATTTTATTTTATGTGGCAATTTTATTTACCGAAAGCAAATTATGGAAAAATAAAGGAATATGTAGCACATCATCGAGTGCTAAGGTTGGAGTGAGAGCGACTTTTCCCATGTGTTCCTTCATGTTTATGTAGCCATCCGGTAGAGTCATTAGGTTGGTGTGCTCAGTTTGACATAGTTTG
Source organism: Erythroxylum subrotundum (assembly GCA_027563845.1). Lineage (NCBI taxonomy): Eukaryota > Viridiplantae > Streptophyta > Magnoliopsida > Malpighiales > Erythroxylaceae > Erythroxylum > Erythroxylum subrotundum. The sequence continues at coordinate 17,567,556 of JAOQMQ010000196.1, forward strand.
TAAACATAAACAAAATTGGGCTCAAATGCGCTGAGGCGCATGAGTCTATAATCCACGAATCGTCATTAAATTTATGCTCACTAAAGGTAATGTGTTTAGGGTGTTTACCGACAAAAGCATTGAAGGCCACATGATTCGTTGTTGCACCTTGTTTACCCTTAACCGCAACGTTAATTCCTGACTTGTTTGGCCAAGTTGATCATGTCCATCTATGGGCTGTTCTGTTTCAAGTCACCTTGCATGTTGTCTCTTGCATCATCAATTGGACTGTTCATAGCATTCCTTGCATAATTTCCTTGACCCTTTTTCCTTTGTAATTCTTTGTACCAATATGGCATGCCGTCTAGGAGGAAACAAGTATCCTTCGTATGCCCGCTTTCATGACAGTGATCACAAAGCTTCTCTTCTTTCTGCATACTCGACTTCTTAGTATTTCCTTGCCTCCCCACTGGTTTCTTACTATTAGTAGAATTAGTAAACAATGCTACGGACATTTGGTTCAGATTATTTTGATCTATATTAACCGTTTTCTGTTTTTCAACTGTCAAAACCATTGAATATGCTTTATTCACTTGAGGCAGGGGATCTAATAACATTATCTGGCTAACCACCTTTGCATATTCTTCCCTCAATCCAAGCAAAAATTGCATCAACCTATCACAACACATAGATTGTATTTTTGCAGCTTCTCAAGAACAAATTTTGTATGGCATTAAGCAATCAATGTCATTCCATAAACTCTTTAATTTTGTAAAATATGCCGTGAAGAATTTGTTACCTTGACGTAAATTGTTGATTTCCTGTGCAATGTGGTATAAGTGAGGACCACTGCTTTCTTCGTACCGTATTTTTAACTCCTTCCAAAGATCCTGTGCTATTGTGACTTCCGTGAAGGAGTTTGCAATTTCCTTGTTCATCGAATTCAGCAACCATGCTATCACCAGGTTATCTACTGTCACCCATCATCTAGCTTGAGTAGTGTCATCGTCGGGCTTCTTGACTTCGCCATTAACAAACCTTAATTTGTTCTTGGATTTTAGGCCTATGATCATAGATCTACTCCACACCAGATAGTTGTTTTCATTGAGTGGCATGGTGACCATAAGACATCCTGAAGTGTCGGCGGCGGTGGTTATGCTTTTGCTTCGATTTCCTTTTCGAGATCCAAAGCCGGAGTATTGTTTTGGCTCGAATCTCCTAAGGTTTGTGTCATTTTTGTGGATTTGGTTTGATTTTAGATATTAGGGTTTATGTGGGAGCATATTTGCTCTGATACCATGTAACATTTGAAGTAATGGGACAGATGGTGAAGAAATAATGAATTTCTTATCTTCATTTTGATTGTCTATAAGGTATATATATACATGAGGTACTAAGTTTACATGTGGCTATAACAAACTTGTAACAAACTAATACTAACTTTACATATGGCTATAACAAACTCGTAACAAACTAATTATGGGGAAAAAATTATATGCTATTTTTGCAGGAATGTTGAGTAAGAAAAGAATGAACAAAGGTTGTGGAATATGCTAATGTTGCTCTTTGTTTTTGTGGGCCCTGAGGTTGCTTTAGTTCTCTCTGTGGGCTTTGATGGGCCTGAGTCTGTACCAGCATGTTTGAGTTGTTTTCGAAAAAATTTCAAGCTTTGGATAGGCTCAATGACCAATCCTAGCCAGCCTAACTACATATGAAACCCTCTGCCAAAGAGTGTCCTTCCTCCTCTCCTTCCATCAGGTATGCATCACTTGTTAGCCTTTGATAGACACTAACCACTACAACTCTCAAAAACTCTCTTCCTTATGAACCTCTATCGAAACTCCAACTTTATTGTTATAATCATTAATCAAATTGTTTTCCACGTCAATTAGCACATGGGCATGGCTCATTGATGAGTCTCTCCGCTTATTATCCACTACATTCACCAAGATTTTGTCAAAGATCTTGTAAAGACATATTATGTAAGTCACAAATTATCAAACCTTCTAGTCATCTACTTTTCATGGTAAATTTATTTAATGGACTTTAATGGACTGGCATTAGACTAAACTTTTGCATGGTTTTTTGTTTTAATTGGACTCCCTTTGCTCGCCAACATGATTGTTTCTAGAAAGAGGAATACTAGATTAGGGTTTTTTGAAGGAAGAGTATATTATCTGATTAATTCTTTCTTTGTTATTTATAAATTCCAATAAGTCATGTATATTACTTGGAGGAAGGTAAACCAAAGTTGAGAAAAAGAAAACACAAAAATCTTTAAGCCACTTCCTTAATGCTTGATTGGATTTTATATTGCCCGAAACATAAACAAGATCGAGTTTAGATTACAAATTCAACGCTCGATCAAGTTGTAAGTTAGACTTTTATAGAAGATTTTAGGTCAAGCTCAAGTTAAAAGGGGCTCAAGTTTGACCCAATCTAATATCATTTGTAACTATTATATACATATAAGTATGGATATAGAATGAAAGGTTAAGCAAGTCATTTACTTTCCAAAATTCACATATATGGTATTATAGTAACTAGATTAAATAAGTTAGATGATCTCTTATTTCAAGTTGCAAGACAAGTTTTTAGTTAGGATTAATTAGTATTTTATCTATAGATTAATTCTCCAATTTTCATATAAATTTAGGATAATTTGAATGATAAGGCTGTAATAGGTTATATATTAAGGTTGGTAGTAATCTATCTATGATAACTGAAAATAAGAGTCACAAACTAGTTCTAAATATAGAAAATTATAAACTTATTTGTCAAAAGATAATATGCTTTCACATATATCAAAGACAAGCATTATATGAATTTTCTAAAAAATAATAAACATAAATCTCTCCTATATAGAAGAATGTCAAAGTGTGAGAAACTCCTTTATCATTTCTCTATGCCCCATCCCCTCCTTACTCAACTCCCCCTAATCAACTGCTCTATCATCTCTCTACGCCCCACCTCCTCCTTACTCAACCCCCCTGATCATTTGAATCTCTAGCCATCCTAAGCATTCTACACTCCACATTCTACATTTTTCATTCTCTCTTCTCCTCCTCATTATCCTCCTCACATCATTTTCAAAATTCCATATTCTATAACCAAACACTTTCCTTTACATTGCAAATTTAACAATCAATACAATACTTTTTAAGAAACAAATAACGATAAAACCTTTCCACATGGAACATCTAGAAAATGAGAATCCACAACCTGCCCCTTCCCCTTCCTCAACCCCCAATAGAGAATCCACAACCTGCCACTCTATGCCTCTATCCTCCTTACAATAGAGATTCAACTAAGAAAGTGATTGTAGATATAAAAATCTTAAGGGAAGGAGAAAGAGGTTGGAACACAATAGTCATTGGCTTCTTCCAAGATTGAACTTCTTCTTATCTAGCAATTAAAAGCTGGAAACAAACTACAAGGAAAGGCAAAGGCTTATGGAAAATTCTCATCTTAAAAGAAAACTAAGTTCTATTCAAGTTTTAAATTGAAGGAGAAGCCATAAAAATTATAAAATATAGGCTATGGAATACGTATAATCTTCCTTTTTTCCTCCATTTTTAAAGACTTGGAATTAAAATTGAAAAGTTCATACAAGTCAACATTCCATTTTGGGTGAACATACACAATATTTCACTGAAATTTTGGACAACAAAGGGATTAAGCTTATTAGTAAGTTATGTTAAGAAACCATTATGTATGGATGAAACCACTATTATGAGGAAGAAAATTGGGTTGCTAAAATATGTGTTATATTGGTATAACTTAAGAACTCCCAGATACAGTACCTATAATGAATCTCAATGAGGAAGGGAAGCTATTTGAGGATACAGTGAATGTCTCGTAAAACTAAAAACTAACTTTAAAACTCCAAAGCAAGAAATGGAAAGTTATTGGTAGACTATTTACAATAGGAGAAGAAGAGTTAATGAATCGTGAAAGTAATCCTTTTGAACCTATAAAAAATGTGGAAAAATCAACTAGTCTTAAGTTCAATTTAATACCTAGTGACAAAGGGCATAAAGAACCTATTCTTAAAAACGTAAGCCATAAGAAAGATGGAAAAGGAAGAACTAATATGCAATCATCAATCACCATTGAAAAGAATCCATAACCTTTGGAGAATGAAATTTCTAAGGAAGGAGATTCAGAGAATTCCACAAAGAATCATGAACAAGAAAAATTCCAGAGCTCTAGGAAAAAGATATCAGGTAGAAAAAGGAACGGTAAGGATCTTAAAAACACCCCCTCTAATTAACGTCTATATTAACATGGGAAACTAAGGTCATTAAATACCATAAAAATATCTGGAATTAGAGATGTTGTCTTAGAAATAAAACATGTTTTGCTTGGTGTTATGCCTACAAAGTTCTAAAAAGACCTCAGCTATCCTACTCGCAAGTATACGAGATAGTTGTAGTTGATAACCCAGAGTCATCTCCCACGGAGGTGAAATTGGTCAACTTAAATTAAGTTTGAATTAAAAATAAAAATAAAAACAATGCATTCCTAAACATTCTATCC
>JAOQMQ010000196.1:17595232-17606138 GCA_027563845.1 Erythroxylum subrotundum
ATTTTCTCCGACTTCTGAACAACGTCGTTAAAACTCGACAATCACTGACGTTTTAATCAAACGTCGGGCATTAAACGTAACTTTTCTGACGTTCTCTTCAACGTCGCAAAATCACTAACCTATCTACGACGTCTTCACGCAGACGTCAGAGAAACCCATTACCTACAGACTATCTACGACGTCTATTGTGACGTTTTTTTAGACGTCGTAGATAGTTTTATGCGACGTCATAAGAGAGTCTACGACGTCTTTTAGACGACGCAAATTGCATGCTTCTGTTGTAGTGCCATTGTTTGCTTATTCTAAATTAATTAATTAATAATAATGGGTCTTTGCCTTTCTGATGGGTAGTATCCTTATTCTTAACTAAGGGCTTTTTGGTCCTTGCAACCTTTGGTTCTTTCTTGCTAATACTTGTTACTATTTATAAGAAAATTTTCAAAATCAATGTTTAGTAAGTTCTAATCCTTTACATTTTTTTTAGCTTAAGGTAGTGTAATGATTGAAGTTGTTCAATTCAACTTAGAGCCTTTGACCTTTCCATCCTCTCCTCTAACTGTCCCTAAAAAGCTCTTACTACCTTAAGCCTGTTCATGAACAGGTAGGATGAAGAAACTCTCGAAGAAGGCTATTGCAGTAACTATTGCTTCCTCTTATATAAATAAACCCCTTTTCTAAACTAGAAGCAAGTTATACAAGAGACTTTAAACACTTCCTTGCACTACTACCCTCCTTCCAGCTTGGAAGGAAAATGATCATATCTCCTTTGCGTTATATACTGGAAGAAGGAGCTAAGAGTTGGTCTTTAACTCTGGCTGGTTTTTTCTTGGAAAAAAGGCCCTCCTTTCTAATAATCAACAACTGGCGTATAATAAAATAATTATTATACCCATTTGTATAGCCCTTGCTCCTTCAAAATCTACCATTTTTCTTCAAATTTGGAGACAAGGTATAAGGTTGGAATCAATCAGATAGGAGAATGCATCCATATGGATCGAATTACATAATGTGTCATCAGATTACTAGTCAAATAAGGGTTAAGTGCAATAGCAAGTTTCACAAGCAACCCTATTGTGTCTTTAGATTACTAGTCAACTAAAGGGTTAAGTGCAATAGCAAGTTTCATAGGCAAACCTATTTGTATAGCCAAAACAACAGCAATGAGGAGGAGAATTGGGTGTAAGGGTGTGTATCAACGTGGAATTAAGGAACTACCTGATACAATAATCCCTACGAGAATATTGTCCTCTCCATCCTTCCATTGCGTTTGGTGGCTATAAAAAAAGTAAATAAACCTTGAAAATACGCCACAATCACAAAATCAAGAAAGAGAGCTCTATGTATAAATAAATGAATCAAACATTAAAAGCAAAGAAAAAATATGAAAGAAAAATAGTGGTTAGTGATGAGGGCTGACTTAATTTCAAAGTTTTTATATTTCACGACCAGTCTTACAATACTTTTATAAGATCCATTGGTGTTAGGAATTTCTTAATAATTCAATGGTTCTCTTCCATAGTGGTATTGCTTGATTTACCTCTACCTCTAAGACTATTTCATACATTTGGTCATCCTTTTTGCTTTTTATAAATTAGACAAAGTTCTTTCAATTTCTGAATCTTCTTTAAAGAATTAAAATAGATTTCTTATTTTCATTGATAAATTATCTCAAAACCTAAAATAAAAAAGATAGCAACATGCAAATTAAAAAGAAACTAGAAAAGAAGTAAAACAATTATATTAACAATTTTCAAGTCTCTTTAATACTAATGGACCCTAGTAACAACACTAAAAATTTGTTGTTCCTTTTTTAAATCAGCCTTCTTACCATTATTCTTAACAACTTAAGAACTTAATCCTGTCATTTTTTAGTAAAATGATAATGATTATATTTATTTTTCACATAAGCATCTAATAAGTATTGTTTAACTCTTACATTATTATGGGTTAACAAATTCAAAAGTGCCTAAATATCTTTTGGAATTTTTTTAGTTCAATGACAAATATTTTAAATTTTTTTATTTAATGACTAAGTTTTTAAAACATGTAAGACCCAATTAAAAAATTATTTCTATTAGTTATTTATTAATGTGGCTGGTGAAGCATATTTTTAACCTAATACTTGGATACATGCATGGCTTTTTATGGACACCTAGATGCCCATATGGCTTTGGACCCAAAAATAACCCATCAAACTCGTAACTCAGTGATGTGTGATATGTGTGTCTCGAGTCAAACTATGCTAAGGATCACTAGACAAGGTCGCCTATTCTACAATGACTACAAATACTAGTATTAACCTTCTTTCCATTACCTAATTTAATAAAAAGAATGATTGATTCTAAATATATAATTAACAAAACTAAAATTTTGAATTTAAAATGACTAATTAAAGCAATGGAAAGGAATAAAGCAACCAAATATAAATAAGAATTTGTTCAAAACCTTCATATGCTTATATTTATCTTCATTCAATGATTAACCCTTGTTTTTTGTACTGGTATAAATTCCAAAGTTACAATCATATTCTTCCTCAAGACATACAACCCTTATCCTTAAGTTGGTTGATTGAATGAAGTTGCTTTTTAATCAAAACCCCTAATGATGCATTCTATGAATTCCTATGATATATTTGACTAGAACATATAAGATTTATGACAACGCATCATAACGCTAGTCAAAATAAACTAATCATATTACTGTTATAGTAATGGTGAGTATAGGCCTATCTCACAGAGAGTGTTCAGTATCAGTAAAAGAAAATTGTGAAAAAAATTATAATTTAATTGTGAATTTTCTAAGCATTAACCTCAGTTGTCACAACCATGCAATCCTATTGCACATATAATAGAAACTACATCTAACGGGCACAAGATGGCTCTGATAACACTTTTGGGTTTTGATCTTGCATCACATGCATAAAAAAATAGTAGAAATGTAAAAAAAGAACCAAAAAATCCAAGAACTTTCAAGCGTCATTAGATGTAACTTTAACAAAACATGAACTTAAGATGTGTACCTTACAATCTCCTTCGTTCTTCATTGCCTTCACCTCTTCAGGTTGTGGTAAACCACAACGACCAAAGGAGGACATCTCTTATGATATCCACGTGAAGAGTGAAGCCTGAAACCTCTTAGGAAGAATGGCTAGAACACACATAAAGTATTAGCTTTGTGATTTATTCTTTAAGAGAGTGTTTATAGAGAGTGAGAGAAGATGATGAACACTTCACCAAAATCTCTTGTTTTTCACACAACACTTGCACGAAAATTGATGTTTCTTACACCCTTTGGCCTTCCTCTAACCCCCAAAATCAATGGAGAGTTAATGGAAATTAAGTGGCTTTAATCCCACTTAATTTACCATGAAACTTCCACCCCTTCTTTAAAGGGTAATTTTGTCATCTTGCTTATTAAAGGGTAATTTTATCATCTTACCTAATAAGCAAGGTTCACTTATGTCATATGATTCATAATCAAATGACCTTAAACTACCACACTTTTGTAGGTTAGTCATGCGTCTCTCATATCTTGGATCCCCATCCAAAACCATTTTACATATTCTTCGCATCTTTAATGCGAGTGACTCATTAGGTTCTTGGTTATGTCAGTCACTTGAATTAACACTTAAATCAAGCAAGTCATGAGCGGCATTTAGCAACACATTATGACCCTAATTCACTTGAAAGTCAGTAGTTTGACTACGAGCCCTTCCATAGATAGTGTTCCCGTGCAATTCATCCTTTTATCATCTATACCCCATTTGGTTCAAAGCATGGTTAAAGTGTCAACTCCCACTAGACTGACTACGTCACATCTGGTCCAAATAATGTTAATTCTTGTCCCTGAGGCTCATTACTCAATTGGATATGTCATTGAAGACTATTTTCATGAAATTTCTACTATAGCCAGAGATTTCTAAGTAATGACCCCGACAAGAGGCTGTGGGTATCATCTCCTTCTATCAGGAGTGGTGAATCCTTTATTAGCTACTCAATTACCTTTGAATACCTCAAGTTGTACCTAATCACCAACTTATGAGCAACCTCTAATAGGCAATGAGGAATGGAGTCAAAGTACAGGAATAGTATCTAAGATATACTTGAGCACCTCAAGTCTAAGGATATTTGTACCATTGCTATGATGAGACTATCATTGACACTAGAATAGATTATCCATATGATTGTCTCATGGCATCTCATCCAATGTACTTATTACTCTTAGCAAACATCCATATGTTAACTCTAAACAACTCATGCTTACAGCTTATGAGATCCACTACTTGATCTAATCAAGGAGTATAACACGTGATAGTCTATCCGGATTAATAATGTCCCATCTCATTAATCCTATGACTAGGGATAATTTAGATACTAACATAATTACACATGATAAGAATCTCATTTTCATGATCTCATCATGATTTCCTTCATGTTATATAATGTATCAAGGACTTCATTAATTTGATTTAAGATCACTATTAATTCATAAAGAATAAGAACATCAAATTAACGAAAAAGCCATTTTATTAATAAAAAAGATTTGTACAATATATGCTAAAGGTCATTGCCTTTAGAGAACTTCGTGCTCTCCCGAAGCTCTCAAGTTCCCACTCGATTCAGTTGAAAAAACATTATTTAGTCCACATTCTCACCTTGCTCCTTTCCTAAGCTACTATCTCCTTTTCTTTTGTCTTAAAACCTCACGCACCTTAAAAACCTTCCTATAATGTCTGGTTATTTTCCTTGCTATTGTGTGATTTGCTATTGGCAAGACGTCTGCATTTCATGACTAACATCTATATGAAACAGAGACATTGTTTATGTGAGACACAAATAACGATCACAAATGTCGTTTGCATACAACGTCTGTTACTGCTACCATTCTCCTTGTTGCTGCTGTCGATTTTCTTTATGCTTCCAGCTACTGCGTGCATCATTTTTGTCATTTGCTACTTTCATGAGTCTACGTTTTCCTTGCTTCTTGCTCCCAACGCTGCTGCATCGTTTTATCTATTGGTTGTCCACTTGCTGTAGTGTTTCCTTCATGTTGTGCTGTCATTTTTAGTCCAACATTCTTGCATGCAAAAACATGCAATTTCCATGCATGTGCAAGTTGATTTCTAGCTGGCCTCTTCCTTGAGTTTTATGCTTTATCTTGTCTTCTCTTGCTCTAATTTTCTCTTATTCCATGAAGACAAGTTAATATTAACACTTTAGTTGCGCGTTATAACATTAGTCAAAATAAACTAGACCTATTACTACTATAGTTGTGGCGAGTCTAGGTCGATCTCACACAGAGAGTTTGGTTAGCTTCTGAAATGAAATCAATCAGTGTTTAGGTTTAATAGGGTTTGGTTGGTTTAAAATAAGAAAATAAATTGAAACTAAACTAAGAAAAAAACAAATTAAAGAAAACATGCAAAGTGATGAAAGTGGTGAATTTGTTAGGAATCCGATTCTTTGATTCTATCTTAGCCTACACCCTAACTAAACATATTTCGATGATTTGTTGTTCTTAAACCTCTTCTGGAAACTATTAATCATAGGTTAATTTATTAACCTGAGTTTTTCCTTAGGTTGTGTTTAATCAAGATATAATCGTTAATTAAACTTAGTCACCGAATAACTTAGGATACGATCTTTAGATTCAATTGGGTAACCGTATTATGAATTATGAAAACCAATTAATCAAGGCAACAACCACATACGATGCGTCATTTAACCTAGATTATGTTATCTCTAATGATTACGAACCATTAGTCGCTTTAAATGAATTTCAACATAACAATTACGAATTACAATAAATATTCTAGCAATGGGTTTATATTAAAATGATCCAATGAACGCATTACAATCATCTTTTCACAATACCCAAATCCATACACAACGGATAACATAATTAACTTCTAAAGAGAGAAAGAAACAACAAATACAAGGAAGGAATGCTTAACCGGGTTGTTGGTATTGATATCATCTCCGAACTGATGTCAGAAAGCTACCACTCCATGGGTCTCCTCATGGTGGAGAGCTTGCCTCCATCTTCGTGCTCTCCCAAAGCTCCCGAAGTTCCCACTTCATTCAACAGAAAAAACCCTATTCATCCCACACTTTCACCTTGACCCTTTCCTACGCTACTGTATCCTTTTCTTTTGTCTTAAATCCTTACGCACCTTAAAAACCCTCCTACAATGCATGTTTATTTTCCTTGCTATTATGTGTTTTGTTATTGACCAAACGTCTGCGTTTCATGCCCAACATCTGTATGAAACACAAATGTTGTTTGCTTGAGACGTAAACAATAAACACAAACATTGTTTACATACAACGTCTACTGCTTTGTCGTTTCTCCTTGTTGCTACTGTCACTTCTCCTTATTGCTGCTATCGTTTTGCTTCATGCTTCCTACTACTGCATGCATCGTTTTGGTCATTTGTTGCTTCCATGCGTCTGCATTTTGCTTGCTTCTTGCTCCCAACGCTACTGCGTCGTTTTATCTTTTGGTTGTCCACCTGCTATAGTGTTTCCTTCATGTTATGCTGTCATTTTTAGTCCAACATTCTTGCATACAAAAGCATGCAATTTCTATGCACGTGGAAGTTGATTTCTAGCTGGCCTCTTCCTTGAGTTTTACGCTTTATCTTGTCTTCTCTTGCTCTAATTTTCTTCTTATTCCATGAAGACAAGTGAATATTAGTCTTCAAAAAATGGCCCAAAGATCGTGCTTTTGACTCACTTTAACTTCTTTGCTTCCAAATTGTGCTTAAAATCACATATGAGTCAAAGTGAGTATCTTAAGCAATTTCATGTCATTAATCGCTAAGTTTTATGGAATAATTGCATTATCAATTAAGGACTTATCAATTTCCCCCAGACTTAGCTTTTGGTCATCTTTAGGCAAAACATCAAAATTAAGCTCATAGACCCAAACAATTTACCCAATTCCCATATGTTCCAATAATACATAATTATAACCAAAGGGGAATGACTTTCAAAAATCATAGCAAAAATTTAACATTCCAATCTTTTACTTATGATCAATCAACATTAAATATCTTTAAAAACTGAGCAATCTAATGATAGACTTGGAAAATGTGTTTAAACAAGACATGTTCATGGGTACACTTAACACCATTTATGATCATGTCATTCCACAACTTTGCATTTCATTTCATTTCTCCACCACTAAAATTCACATGCATAATCATGAATCAAAGGACTTTTCAAGGTTGTAATGTGGGCAAAGGTAAGGTGAGTTGTATTTGGGTCAAGTAGCATAAAAGCCATTAAAGCTAGTGAAAAAAAGCAACACTCAATGTGACATCAAGTGCAAAAAACCAACATTCCCTCAAAATTGTGTATATCAACTATGATGAATGCAAAAATGATGTTTCATAATTCAAATTTGAGCTCTCATACACAAACCACATAAAGCATAAATTACTCACAAAAATTGATCATAAACAAGATTTTCTAACCATAGGGAGTGACCCTTGAAAGTAACATCCACCTCATATCCAACATACTCAAATAACCTATTCCTTACAACTTTAGGAGGATGCATTAATATTAAACAACTTTTCAACACATATGCACTTCCTCCTTGATACATTTATTTAAAAAAAATTCTTTTTCTTTTTGCTTTTCTCTTTTTCTTTTTGTCTTTTTTGTCTTTTTTTTTGCAAATTAAAAGAAACTACATCAATCTGGTAATTTCAATGATAAGACATAAAATAGCATCCCAACATTTATAAACAACTCACATATATATACACCCTTACACTTATACTTTCGTATATCCACAAACTCAACGATCATAAATTCTCCACTAGCTTTATGATTTCAGTAAGACATTTGGTTAAGTTTAAAGCATGTAATGTGGTTTATACATAAAGAATATGTAAATAAAGCTTAAGGGGGCTTAACAAGGGAAAAATCATGTTAATAGGGTAGGTTATATGGCTAATTTAGCTCAGAAAAACAAAGAATGCCTAGTCATTTTCATGTTAATTCATTTGATAAGAATGTGGTCATAAATAGAAAATCAAAGCAAAATCAAGATGTATATGTCATGATGGTTACACATCATCCAAAGATAATGAGACCGATATAGATGTGTCAGTCTATAAAGGCTCAAAATCTCACTGGCTTTGCTTACCACTAGTCACTGCTCTTCTAAAGATAATGCACATCGACTAAAGGCAAAAGTAAAAGTACATGCTAAGTTACTATGAAATTCTCTACTCAATTCACTCTCTAGTCATGACTACATAATCCAAGAAGAAACAGAAAAAGAGAAAATGTTTGTTTTGTTTATTATATTATCTCTCTCATTTTGATTGAAAACTTAAAAACAAGAAACAAACAACTAAAAACACACTTGCATATAAAACTAAACGCGAAAATTTAAAGAAAAGAAATTTACTTCCCTTGGGTTGCCTCCCAAAAAGTGCCTTTATTTGGTCACTGGCTCGACTCCACACTTTCCTCACATGAAAAAATTATGATCTTCAGGTATTACAGTTAATGCCACTTCCACTCGAGGTTGTTCCGAATAGGGCTTTAGTTGATCATCATTCTTGTTCAACAACATCCCTATCTTCATAATCTTGATCTCTACTGAGTCCATACTTTCTTGAAACATCTCAAATGTCTCTTCACCTTTTTCTTCTCTGTTTAATTCCTCTAACTTGCTAGGTAAAGGTAAAGAGTTAGTGTCAAAAATAATCATAGACTTTCGAGCTAAATGATGTATCATTTTTAGCTTCAAGCTTCTTTTCCACTTCTTCAACACAAGCAATTCCTTGAGTACACTCAAGGTTCTCAAGCTCCTCATCACTTTGTAAGGTTTCTGCACTAACTTTTGTTAAGTACACCTCAGGTTGATATGGTTGCTCCTCTTCTATTTGTGATTCTAGGTGATCGAGAGTTTCCATCATTTGACCCATTTGGCATTTTATGTTCTGTATGCTTGTGTTGTTTTCTTGCTAGATTTTTTATAAACCCTATTGTCACTACTGCTACATACTTTGATTAAACTGCAGTATACTCTTATTAAGTTCTTGAATACTTTGTTGAAGCTACTGCATACTCTGATTAAACTATAGTGTACTCTGTTGAAATTGCTCAAGATTGTTAGTAGTAGAGGTCTTGATAAAGTTGTCTAGAGATATACATGAGTCGTAATAAGAATCTTCTAGCACATACGAGAATTGTTGTGTGTCCTGTAATCTATCATGGAAGTAATTATGTTGATTATCCCATCCATAATTAAAATTTGTATGATCACTCCAAACATAATTATAAGATTGGGAATATGAGTTATAAAAGAAACTACTTCTGTCCATGAATTTTTTTCCCAAATTTTAAATCACTATCACGAAAGAAAAAAGTGAAAATATCAAGAATTAACTAAAAAGAAACAAATTGCAAACAAATATGGACAAAACACCAATAAAAATCAAGAACAAAAGCTAAAACACCGCATTTCCCGGCAACGGTGCCAAAATTGGTAGCAAGTTATAACACTAGTCAAAATAAACTAGACCTATTACTATTATAGTTATGGCGAGTCTAGGTCGATCTCACACAGAGAGTTCGGTTAGCTTCTGAAATGAAATCAATCAGTGTTTAGGTTTAATGGTGTTTGGTTGGTTTAAAATAAGAAAATAAAATGAAACTAAACTAAAAAAACAAATTAAAGAAAACATGCAAAGTGATGAAAATGGTGAATTCGTTAGGAATCCGATTCTTTGATTCTATCTTGTCCTATATCCTAATTAAACATATTTTGATGATTTGTTGTTCTTAAACCTCTTCTAGAAACTATTAATCGTAGGTTAATCTATTAACTTGAGTTTTCCCTTAAGTTGTGTTTAATCAAGATATTATTATTAATTAAACCTAGTGACCGAATAACCTAGGATACGATCTCTAAATTCAATTTGGTAACCGCATTACAAATTAGGAAAACCAAATCAAGGCAACAACCACATACGATGCATCATTTAACCTAGATTATGTTATCTCTAATAATTACGAACCATTAGTTGCTTCAAATGAATTTCAACATAACAATTACGAATTACAATAAATATTCTAGCAATGGGTTTGTATTAAAATGATCCAATGAACACATTACAATCATCTTTTCACAATACCCAAATCCATACACATTGGATAACATAATTAATTTCTAAAGAGAGAAAGAAACAACAAATACAAGGAAGGAATGCTTAACTGGATTTTCGGTGTCGATGTTGTCTCCGAACTGATGTCAGAAAGGTACCACTCCATGGGTCTCCTCATGGTGGAGAGCTTACCTCCATCTTCGTGCTCTCCCAAAGCTCCCGAAGTCCCCACTAGATTCAGTAGGAAAAAAAACCCTATTCATCCCACACTCTCACCTTGCCCCTTTCCTACAGTACTGTATCCTTTTCTTTGGTCTTAAATCCTTGCGCACCTTAAAAACCCTCCTACAATGTATGTCTATTTTCCTTGCTATTGTGTGTTTTGTTATTGACCAAATGTCTGCGTTTCATGCAGGCCCAACATCTGCATGAAACGCAGATGTTGTTTGCAAGAGATGCAAACAACAAACGCAAACATTGTTTGGGTACAACATCTACTGCTTTGTCGTTTCTCCTTGTTGCTGCTACCGTTTTGCTTCATGCTTTTTGCTACTGCATGCGTCGTTTTGGTCATTTGTTGCTTCCATGCGTTTATGTTTTCCTTGCTTCTTGCTCCCAATACTGCTGCGTTGTTTTATCTCTTGGTTGTCCACCTGCTGCAGCATTTCCTTCATGTTGTGCTGTCATTTTTAGTCCAACCTTCTTGCATGCAAAAACATGCAATTTCCATGCACGTGCAAGTTGATTTTTAGGAGCTCTCTTCCATAGTTTTTATGC
>JAOQMQ010000196.1:17631186-17641831 GCA_027563845.1 Erythroxylum subrotundum
AGATGAAGTTTGTCCGATTGATCGTTTTAGCATGTCACTCTTACGGGGTACGTACTCGGATATCACTATAGATGTCGAGTATGTGTCTTGTGGGAGTGGGGTGCTATAGATAAAGCCAAGGCATGGTTAAATTCTCTCAACCCAACCAACATCACAACTTAGGAGCAGCTGGTGCGAACTTTTCTAGATAAGTACTTCCCTCTAAATTAGACATAAGACTAATAAAGGAAATTATCAATTTCCAGCAAAATGACGGGGAGTCTTTATATGAAGCGTTGGTGTTGTATAAGGAACCTACACAACGAATTTCCTTCGCAAAATTTCTATAATGGAGATAATCCTCCCATAAGGGGTACCATAGATGTAGCTGCAATAGGATCATTCATGAGGAAAATTGTTGAAACAACACAAGATCTGATAGAAGAGATGGCATACAATAGTTGTGTTTGGACATCATAACGAAATAGACAACAGCTGACCTTTCAAGATCCAAAAGGAATTATTGCTACAAATTCAGTGACAACATTATAGGCTAAGATCCACAACCTAACCAAGCAACTGAATAGCCTGAAAGCCACCCCTTCCTCTCTATGCAAAGCAATTCAGCGCAACGGTGAGTTTTGTGAACAAGATAGCTATTTGTAGATGATTGTTTCTTAGGGGAAAACAACAACGTAGAGCAATTCAACTTTAATACAACTCAAGTTGATTAAGGAGATAGCAATCCTTATTTAAACACATACAATTTGGGGTGGCAAAACCACCCAAATTTTAATTGGTCTAACAACATTGGGATTCAGTTTAGAAATTGAGAGTCACATGAATTTTAACAGGACATGAATACAGTGACTATGATTCCAAATTAGACAAGATCATGGAAAAGCTTGTAAGTATGGATGAGGCCTAGAAGAGGTTAGAAGGGCAAATTGCCCAAGTAACAAGGACTTATGCCTCTTCTATCCTCTACCTAGAGGTTCACGTGGAACAGCTTGCCAATGCGTTATCTACAAAAAGTGTGGTAAGTCTTTCAAGCAACATGGAAGTATATCTAAAAAAGCAAGTTAAGGCTATCACACTTGGGAGTAGGAAAAAACTAGGAGAACCACTAGAAAACCAAGAAAAAACCCACCTTGTAGAGGACCAAGAAAAGTTTTAAAAGGATAAAGAAAAGAATGAGGACCCTCCTTATGTCCGTCCTCCCCTTTACCGATTAAGCATACCATTCGTGCAAACTGATGTGGTCACATCTTTGAAGGAGCAAAAGCAAGACGAACAGATGACAGCAGCAGTAAAGGTTCAAAAAGATATAAATGTCTCTATTCGTGAAGCGAAAAAAGTAGAGGAGATAAAGGTGATTGAGGAAGAAGGCAAACATTTCACTTTCTTATCGAACAAACTGTTGGATTCAATGGAAGATTCAGGGAGTTTCGTTTTTCCCTACTTTGTTGACAGTTTGACACTGAAAAGGACATTACTAAGCTTATTAGGTTTCCTTACTTTGATAGATTATGTCCTTTTCATTATCTTCCAACATGTAGCTTAACTACAAGCTACAAAGCTAATGTTGAATAAGAACGGTGGAAACAAGCCACTCATAATTGATCCCAGCTGAGTTTCCAAGGATGCAAGGTCAAGCTAATAACTATAACTTATCACGTTTAGTAATTAGATTTAAATTTTGTGTCGTTAGATTTGTTTTAAATTCTGACAAATAAGTTTTCATTTTTTGAAATGGTTGAGGATTACTAATTCTCTTAATCTCTGTGAATTAATTATAAAATAGGAAAGCAATCTCAGTGGCAAGCAAATTTGGTCTCTGACACCATCACCATCACTTCCTCAGTCACTATGACGGTTTTGTGTTCTAAACCTTTCTCTTTTAAATTTTTCCTTTATTTTATTTTATATGTATTCCCACCTTATGTGTTGTTTGTTTGCTCTTTTCACATTGAGGATAATGTGTTGTCCAAGTGTGGGGAGAGATATGTGTTGTATGCTTTTATTTTGAATGTGAATTTTGCATGTTAGTTTGTTTTAGGGTTCATTACATGATTTGCGTGAATGTGTCAATAGCTAGAACTTAACGAAATCAATTTAACTTTGAACATAGTCTTTTAGGTTGCGAAGATTTATTAGCTTATGAAATTAGCGATCTAGGTTACTTTGCGAAGATTTATTAGCTTATGAAATTAGTGATCTAGGTTACTTTGGCTAAATATGCAGGTTAATTAGGATATGATTGTTAGTTAGGAATTTGTCACATTCATTTATAATTTTAGGCCAATCGAATAAGTAGCTTCGTTAGTACCTTTTCATGAGAATTACTAGCTAAAGCAATGAGGTAGATAATAATAATCATAATATAAAAAGTGTGTGTGAAAATCATAAAGAAATAACTATTCTGCTAGCCTTCGGGTTATGAATAGAGCCAGTAGCCAGTTGAGAATGTGATGTAGATGCATAATCGGATCAACACGCATCACAAATGTGTGCCTTCGCATCAAAAGGTTATAATGACATTCTAACCAAGCCACTTAATAAAAATATGACTTAGTTTAGTAGCTAGATCGACATTCATCACAAATGTTTGCCTTCGTGTGAAAAGTTAGGTTCATGTCAATCAGAATTAACAAAAATAGTGTTTTGTCAAATAAAATCTACTGATCTTAGTGAACAACTTGAATTTTCAAGAAAACATGCTTAGGGATAGTTACATTTTTTATTAACCGAATAACTATCAATGTGTGTGTGTAAGTGGTGGGGTGAATAAACTTAACATTATGGTCTAGATTTGTTCTATATTAAGTCCAAAGTATTTACACGCAGGTTTCACAAGTTAATAAGTTGCAACAACTTGAGAGATTGTGTTCGAAGTTAAATTAGTTTCGGGAAGTTGAATACCATTGCCTCATTACTGCATTGCCTGTTGTGCGTTTTGATTTGTTATGTGTTTTGCTTATTTTGTTTTTGTTTGAGGACAAACAAACATTTAAGTGTGGGGATGTTGATAGTCGTAGTCTATATAATGTTTTAGTGGGTAGTTTAGTACATATTTAGTAGTTAAATTGAATTATTAATGCATGTTTAGGTTAGGTTTTGATTATTTAGTTAGATATTTTTGTTTTAAGGGTTTTGAGGGTTATAGAAAACTTTTGAGCTTCAATTTTATGTTTTTGAGATGCCTTAATGTGTTTACTAGTGTTTCAGGAAAAATATAGAAGAATTGAGGAGATTCGGAGAAAACTTGAAGGAGCAACCTGGTCCAAGATCGTGGCCTAAAGGCCACGATCATAACAGAAGGCTCATTCCACGATCGTGACATTGTGTGCCAGAAGACGCGGACAACTTTCTCGACTTAAGTTTTCGAGGGACTTTTCGGACCTTTTGAACTCGAAAAAAGCCCTGGGGTTGCCAAAATTAGAAAAACCTATAAAAAAGGTTAATGAAGAAACCCTAGGGGAGCTTCACTTCTGCCACTATTGAAAAACCCTAAAGGGGAGAGAAAGAAGAGTGAAGAGGAAGAAGAAGAAGAGGAGAAGAAATAGTTCTTCTGATACTGCTAACTTCCCAGATAAGTGGGTCTCCTGACGCTACTAACTTTCGAATTATTTGATCCAAGTTCCTCCTCCTTTCCATTTTCATTTTTGTTCATTCAATGTATAAGATTGAAATGGATTGTATGATGATCGATTTTGGATTATTGATGATGTTCTAACTCTTTATTTGATATTTTATGTTGGTTTAATGTTAATATAGTCATTTTTGTGTTTTATTGATTGGGTTTTATGATTAATTACGATAATTGCATATTTCAATAATAAACTGAGAGGTGAACCAGATAAAAATGATTGGATTGGGTTAATAAGAGTTAGGCAACCCAATAGACCATGTGATTAATAATATCAGTTATTATGTGGAGAGAGATCTAGTGTGAGACCTAGTAGTTTATTAGAGGGCTTAAGATCTAATTAATGTTGTAGGTCTTTTGTTAATTGAGAGATTGAAATTTTCATAATTCAATTAGAGTTTATGATTTATAGTTTAATGGTTATAACTCGAGAGAGAGTAATCAACTCTACGATAATCTAGAATCGACACCCCGTTAACCCAAAAATGGCTAGGTTAGCATTAATGATAAGGGAAAACCCCCTTCTCATAACTAGTTAATTTCTCTTGATTAATTTCCATTGTGATTTTTTGTGCCACTCAATTTTAATTTCTTTTCATGTTAAATTTTTGAATTAATTTGTTGAAATCAAATTCTCATATTTACTTTCAGTTGCAATTTTATTTTCATTTATTAATTTTCTGAGCCTTAGATAACATAAGATTAGATTAGTTTACCCTCCTCGTGGGATTAACCCTTCACTTACTTAAATCACAACCCGTGCACTTATGGTACTTGAAGGCTATAAATTATAAGCTTGCAAATCTTATGGACGCCAATCATCCTACATTATTTCTGCTAAATTTTGCATGCATTTCATTTTCTTCACCTCATATGTTTTTATGTAACACCTGTATTAGATGTAATGGGAATTGTCTTGCACATCCTGCCTCCAAAATTAAAAAACTTTCAAGGATTGCGATCCCTTAAGAGAGACTACATAATTGCTAATCACAGGTTACATTGTTATCTTTTTCGCCTATCTTACTTCAATATACTAACATTTTTCCTTTTTTGCGCTAAAAACACAAAATATATATTTTCTTAAATAGCATGAAACCAATGGTCCTCACTCTATACAATGACTTTGAAGAACAAAATGACCTGCAATTGTCGCTGCACAGCCTTCGTTTCCTATAGTACTCATATTGCGAGTCAAATTAATTTAAAAATTTTAATTGTTAACCCTCATCTAAGTTTGATGATCTCTTTCAAACTTGATTCGACTATCTTATCTAAATTGTCTTCTTGCTTTGCATTCATAGATGTTGGCGTATTCTTATTCCCTAATAAATAATAATTTTTTCATTATTGTATGAATTTTAGGGACTAGAAACTACGTGTCACAGTTTTAATTTAATATTATTATTTAGAAAAAATTAAATATTTTCTTATAAAATATTCAAACTACATATATTAATAATCCAAAAGTAATATTTTACATATCAATAGATATTTGCTAAACAAAACTTTGAAATAGATATTTATTTAAAGTTTTCTATAAAAGGTTTTATCTAAAATCAATTATTTTTATTAGATGAATAAAATCAAAATTTTTGTAACTATCCCACGAAAATAATAGTTTATGATAAAAAATAAATTACTTTCATCTATATTTTATTATGTATTGTAAAATTATTAAATCTAATTTTAAATTTATAAAATATAAAATTTATTATAAAAATAAAACTATGACATAAAATTTGAAAATTTTAGCATGAAATATTTTTTTTTCAAAAATAAAAATTGGATTGATAAAGTAAAATTGAAAAACTACGTTAGGAGAGTAATTAATTGTCAAACAATAAAATGACAACATAGTACACTAACATCATACAATTAAAGCGACTGGAAAAAATTGAAACATAAAAAGAGGAGTTGATATTTGGAAGAAGAGGAATCGTGAATAGTCACTTATTCAAGAAACTTATTATGCATGATGTCAATAAATTGCTTACTTTTCATGGGTGCCTTTCTCCTCTCTTCGGCATTGCAAACTTCTCTCCACGTCTTCCAATTCCTCTGCTCAAATACTAACTGGTAAATGACCATTGTTGTTTATTTAACTTATTGTTCTAATCTTGCTATTTGATGGGTTTTTTACCGAATTGATAACAACGAGTTCCCCATCGGTAAACATTGTTAAACTTGCAAGACTATTATAGCCCTTCGTCATTGCTTCTCTTTGACCTCTACCACCCACCATGCACTAGATCATCACACTAACCATGACTATCTTCTCTTCGTGCTGTTCACTTTTAATGGGTTGTCTCCGGATTATAAATCTTTTAAAAGTATAACATGCCTTAATGGATGTTCTCTGATACAAGTCTTTCGTACAAAACAAGATCATCATCTATTAGGGGGAATTCAGTGAAAGAAATAAAAAAAAATATAAACCAATTGAACCTGTGTTTCTCGTAGAACTATCTTCCCCAATTGATTGCGAATGAAACAAAAGCCAAATTTCAGTCAATCTTTATGGATGAGAAAAGGCAATGCACAAAACAAAATGACACGAGGAAGCTAATGGGGCCAGTAATAGTCAAGGCTATTGTTGTTAATGTTAATTTGAGTGTATAAAGTGGAAAGTGACTCGAAGATATTTGTTTTATCTTGATTTTTTCTGCTCGTTGACTTCATGAATTTTTTCTTATAATTTTTTTAGCTGCTTATATTGCTTGCTCCTAATATGAATTTATTTTTAAAAGTGCAAGATGGTTAAAATTGGTAATTATATGTGAAACTGCAAGATGGTTAACAATGGTAGATCTTTATAAAATATGGATGATGAACAAAACCTAGTATATATGGTAGAGGAGTCAGAAGCTATAGAAGCTTTTAATCAACAGTTTGATGCTACATTTGGAACTTCAAATAATGCACCTAGCCTAGAAGGGAAAGTTATTAGCACTAGTAACGTGATCTTTTAAATTATATGAATGTACAATTAAATTTTAATATAATTATATATATATATATATTAATTGCTATTTTTAAAATAGGAAATGTAAATTCTAAAAAATGTGGATAAGGACCAACAATCAATGCTAGACTTGCCAAAAAGAAAGTTGAAGGAAAACAAATTGATGTTCAATTTCCTCCTTCGTACTATAAGGTATTCGGTTAGCATGTCAGTCTTTTCAAGTTGGAAGTTATTATATGCATTTGGCAACTTGCACCACTTATTGTCTTTAGTTGGAAAGAGATTTCCGAGGATGATAAGAAGGCAATGTGGTTATTTATAAAGATATGACAATTTTTTTAATTGCAATAGAGTTTAGTTTAATTGCAATAGAGTTTAATTTTGTCGTTGCATTGAATTTGCTTCTTAATTTTGCTAACTATATTTTTGTAGGAGTTTTAGGATTAATTCAGTTTCTCAAATTAGGCGCAATCTTATGTGATGCAATAAGTGCATGCACAATATAAAAATCAACATTGTCATTGCACAAAAGCTATGTCAAGAGCAAAGATTGCCCAAAGGATGTGGAGGAAAGTGATTGGAAATGGTTGATTGAGAATAAATGGGAGACTATAAATTTTAAGGTATTTTTAAACTTTAAGTACTTTAATTTATTTTGTTAGTTGTTTTCTTTTATTAAAAATAAATTGTTTATCCATGTATACGAGCAAAGCGAAAGAAACAAAAGTAATTGAGAAATCAAGAGATGAAATCAGTTTCTAGGAGAAAGTTGATTGTGCAAATTGCATATAGGATAGTAAAATAAAATTTTATTTACTTAAAATTAAAATTATATTTTTCTTTAAAAAATCAAGTTACAATTAATTATTAATTTTCTTTGTCTTTATCTTTTTAGAAAGATAAAGATTTCGATGAGTGGCCTGATGCTGTTATAGTTTGGAAGGTATCATGACAAAAGCCAAATGGAACTTGATTTGTTCCAAATGAAAAAAAAAATAATGGTATGGAAGTTATAGTCAAATTAGATTTGTTTAATAAAAATTTAAAATTACTTTACTAAATTTTCAAATTCTAACTAAATATATAAAATAAGCTTCAAGAAGAGAGAGAGAAAAAGAAAGAAAAGATTTCATCTGCACCTCTACCACTTGTTGATCACTTTAGTCTTGTCCTAGAAAGAAAGTCAAGCTATTCAAGTGTTTTAGGTGTTAAAGGGATAATAACTAAGTCCCGAGAAAAAAAGTGAAATTCTAGCTAAAGCTGACGCCGCAAAGAAACATGTAAGTAATTTAGATGATTAAGTTGTAAGATTTATTGAAATAAAAAAAAACATAAAATGAAAAGATTCAAGCTCAAAATGAGAAGATTCGAGCTCAAGATGTAGCTATTGAGAAGCAAGCCAAGAAAATGAAACAAATTTCAACTGTTTTTGCACATTTGGTAAATACTAAATTAATTCCTAGTTTTTTACTCAAGGTTTCTACCGCAATTAGAGATCTATCAAGTGTCACAACATCAAATACCCCAATTACTCATGTAAGTGTATAAATTTAAAAAATCTAGAAAAGTTACTATCGCTTCTTATCATTTTCATTATATTATTATAAAATGTTAGTACTAAATTTATAGCTTAATATTTTATAAACTAATTAATTGATTCTTTTTTATTTATTTTGTAGAAAACAAATTAATAGTGAACTTCATCTCGAAGAATAACCAAGAAAATTTATCTTGGAGAGTTTTAGCTTAAATTATTACGTAGTAGTTTGGGATAATTGTAATAAGTATAATTGTCTTGGATATTAAAATTTTCAATTTATATATTGGAAATTATAATTTTGTACATTTTGGTGATTTTTATATATACTAATAATTTTTATCTGCTTGTGTGATAATATCTTGGAACTAAAAATTCGTATCATTTGTGAAAACTTCTATTTTATGGCCACCAATGCAAAAAATTTTATCCATTAAAAAATTTAATTGTTAAATTTAATAATAATATTTGTGACAAACACGAACACATTAGATAAACTTATTGTAAGATATAGTCTTTATTTAGTGACAATATTATTGTAACATATAACTTCCATACTTGTGACAAAATCTGTTAGACAATATAGTTACTTGTGCAAATTTCTTTTACCACTAATGCAATTCCATTCACAACAATAAACGCATTACTGACAATATTTTTTGTAAGAACAAATTTCCATTTTTTTTTGAAAAAAATGATATTGACACTTTTTCCTTAAAATATTAGTCACCAAGTAATGGACACTGATAAAAAAAGCACGAGTGACAAATGTTTTGTCATTATTTCTAATTATTTTAGTGTCGATAATGTTGTCACAATAAATTGAAGCACTGTTATGACTTTATTTGTCACTATTTTATATTATTTGTGTCATCATACTTGTCATAAATATGTACAGTTACTGTGACTATATAGTGGTGTCACACATTCCATAATTTTTAGTGTTAGTACTTTTATCACAATAAAATAAAGTACTATTACGATTTTGTTTGTCACTACTTTATATTATTTATGTCGACAAACTTGTCACAAATATGTAAAGTTACTGTGACCATATTTTTTTGTCACACATTCCATAGTTTTTAGTAATAATACTTTATCACAAAAGTATTTCATAATTGGGACAATTTTCCTAAATTAGTCACTATTTATCGGTGACAAGTATTTGTTATGGGAGGTGACGACTTCAAAATTGGACACTATTAATATTAGTGACTAATATTACTGTTTTTAGGAACAACTTTTGCTTTCACTAAGACTACAATTTCTGGTAGTGAAGGTCATGTTTCAATTCCTCACTTTGTGAAATATTTTTTTTAATAAGGCGTTAACTTTAAAAGCTTATTTTTATTATATATGTTTTCAGCTATTTTACTTGATATTCTAAAAAATTTTCATCTTTAATGATGTAGGGATGAAACTCTTAACTTATAAATACATCATTATTACAAAAAATTAGATATGCTTTGAAATGAGTACTTTATTCTAAGTTTTCAAATGTTTGATAATAATAAGATCATGATTAATTTGTATGAATTTAGGATGAACTTACATCACAAAATTTCTCAATTATTTTTGTAAATCAACTTGAAAATCTATATTGGAGAAATAAATGTGGGGAATTGTGTATCTACAAGTCATTTAAGGCATCTTTGATTAGTTATAGCTTGTCATTATTTGAAAGATAATTATTTTTCCATCTTGAACTTTTAGAAATAGTACTTTAAATAAGTATAAGATAGTCAGTGATAGAGAGCTTGGACAAGAATATAGGTAAACCAAAATATTTAATAGGAATAAATTGAATTGGGGAGCCATAAAAACTTAGGAACTAATAAGCAAAAATTTAATAGCTAATAGAGATAAACATGCAAAAATTTTTATTATTAACCCATAGTTTAGATAACTTTCCAAATTTTTGTAGTGCTTGAAAAACATGGGTTTGTATGACAAAATAGTAGCATATCATCTCTAGACCAATTTTCTTATAGTTTGATATGAATCCTAGAATGTGAGACTCAAGCCTAACCTAAAGCTCGGGCGGGCCTGAGCCACATAGCTCAATCCTAGTTTAAAACCCATGTAGGCTCTCATAGGTCGAAGCGTCAACTTGAATCTGAACTTAGAGTTAGCCGCTCAAAACAGCATCATTTTGAATAAAGTTACAATGAAGTTTGTGATGATAGAAACACATTAAGTTGAAGAAGCAAAATTTAAAGTGGGATTTTATTTAAAAAATTTTAAGCTTCGGACAGTATTGTCGAGCTATACTAACCCTAATCAGTTTCTATTCTTCAATTCAAGTCCTCAATTATCGTGCATCTTCTTCTAACTCCTAAGTCCAACTTCTCGCCTTCTTTCTCCCCCGTCTCTTAATGTTCAACTCCTTTCCATCTTGCTTTCTTAATGTTCAGCTTCTAATTATAGTAGCGTTTTCAACAAATAGGAGTGGAGATGAGCTTGTTGAAGCTTATGAGGATTTTCTTCTCATTTAAAACCACCCTTAGCTAATAAA
>JAOQMQ010000196.1:17649623-17664085 GCA_027563845.1 Erythroxylum subrotundum
GTTTCGCTTTCGATTCCGAACTTTCGATTTGCCATTGTTTCGTTTTCTGTTCGTTTTCCGGTTGGGATCCGGATCCTGAGATCGGGTCCCAACAGATTGTGTGTGTAGTGAGTTATCTAGAAAGTGAACGTGTGTGTGAAGACTTCTTAATTATGTGGAACAAATTGTTTTGTGGGATCTTGGCTAAATAACGCAAGACACGTTCTATTGTGTCCATAAATGTACAGCTACGAATATCTCCATGGTTTTCACCTTCAATTGTATTAGGCTGCGCAATTGATGTGGTGAAGGTTGTGAATGTCTTATTTGTCATGGATGTGTGGCTCATCGTGGTGAGGAGGTTTATTTGTTGGATCTATCTTGCATGAAGTCCTTCTGCCGCAGTTGTAACTTTGATTTGGAATGTGAATGAATTAGCCTATTTTGTGTGAACAACTTTCTGATCTATTTTAGAAGAGCTAAACCCATATGGAAGTTGTCATGTTTCTGTCTCAAGTGTTTTCTATTCTTGTTCTTAGATAGTTAATTACTTAAGTTATTTATTTGTTGTCTTTTCGTTAAAGGAGTGTTGAAAAATACTCTGTTGAGGTTAAAACAAGTCGGTCATGTTATTGGGTGTGAAAATCTTTCACGGGTAATAAGGACGAGGGATAGTATCAAGGATTGAGTGGTGTCGGCTAAGTAAAGTCTTGTATAAATCTATTGTACTTTCATGAAAGTGATTAAACTGGGTGATGGCCCCGCAGATATAGGCAAGGTGTGTCAAACCGTGTTACCAAATTTCAGTGTTGATTTTTTTAATTTCGTATTTATTTTTCTGTTTTCGTTTAGTACAGAAAAATTAACAGTTGCTGATATGGTTACTTTATATCTAATAACTAACATATGTAGTTACAAGTAAATGCAATAGAACCTTACAAATAACTGCGGTTAAATTGAAGTTTTTTGCGAAACTACAACCATGTGGTTTTTTTTCAATTGATATTAGGGAGGGTCACCGAATCAGAACTTGGTACATCAAGTCGGTGCAGATCCTTTTGTTGCAATTATGGCCATAAGAGAAAGGGCATCAATCATTAGACCACCGTTGTTAGATGGTTCAAATTATCCTATGTGAAAATCATGGATGAGAGTATTCATTCAAGTACAAGGAACAAGAGCATGAAACTCGGTTTTAAATGGTTGGACACATCCAGTAATGACTAATAAAAAGGAAGAAATAGTGCTTAAAGATGCATCCGAGTGGACAAGGGCTGAAAAAAGAGAGCGCTTGAAAATTCTCAAGCCCTACATGCCATCTTCAGTGCAGTTGATGAAGGTCATCTTGCTATAATATCAGCTTGTGAATCGGAGAAAGAAGAGTGGGACACTTTGCAGACTATACATAAAGGATCAAAATCTATGATAGCATCAAAACTTTAGATGTTAGCGGTGAGGTTTGAAGAACTGAAGATGGATGACAATGAGACAATTGTAAATTTTCATGAGAGGTTGCGTGACATAGCAAACCAAGCACATCAACTCGAGAAGAAATACTCTAACCTAAAATTGGTAAAGAAGATGCTGAGATCACTACCTCCAGGATTTATTCCAAAAATTGCAACAATCGAGGAGACTCATGACATCAATGACTTGTCATTGGAGAAGGTAATCGGAATTCTTACAAATTTTGAAATGAATTTATTGAGGGGCAAACCAGAAAAGCACAAAGGATTGGCAATATAAGCTGAAATAAGAAAATGCATAAATGATGTAGAAAATGAATTGATGAGAATGAGGATATGGAATTATTGACAAGAAATTTCAGCAAGTGGTTAAAGAAAGTGAAGAATGATAAATTCGATTTTAGGCAAAATGGTGGGAGCTCGTCAAATAGTAATTTGAAACAACAAGGGAAAACTCAAAAAGATGAAAAAAAGTGAAGAAAATTCAATGTCATGAGTGTCAAGGCTTCGGACATGTGCAAGCGGAATGTACTAGAACCTTGAAGAAGAAGAAAGGGAAGTCCTATACAAGCTCTTGGAGTGAGAATGAATCCAAAGTGAATATGGTATTGAAGAAGAAATTGTAAAGGATGCTGCGTTAGTTGCTTTGTATAGCAAAAAACTAGTTGCATGCCTAACAGTAACTAAGAAGGAAGTAATTGAAGATGAAAAAGGGCGGAAAATTAGAAAATTTCGAGAAAAACGGAGACAGATTAGGTCAAGGTTCAATATCAGATTATAACAATGATGAAAGTGACTCAGATGATAAAAGAAAGAATATTTACGAGGCTTACGAAGTGATATATGAAAAATGGGTGGAAACATATAGAAAGAATGAAAGGTTGAAGGAAGGAAACTTCTCTATGAAGAACAATATCCAAGATTTAGAGAAGAAATTGATGGTAGCTTTAGACAAGTATGGTGAAGCCAGACTGAAGTTAGCAAGTAACAAAAAGGGTTTGAGAATGCTAAATGGAGGCACAAAAAACTTAGAAAACTTAATCAAAACTGGTAAGGTTAAAGGGGATTTTTAAGGCATTGATTACAAAGGTGAGTGCTCCAAGTAGAATGATGAAAAAATTGATATAACCAGATCTGTCCAAGAAGAAACATAGAGGAACAATCAAAGATTTGTTCTCACATGTCATTTTTGCCGAGTTATTGAGCAAATAAGGCCAAAATGCTACAAGTTACTGTATATGTTGATTGAAAGAAGCCAAAACCAAAAGACCCTATATCCCTCACATAAATTTCAAAATCAACCCATTTTACTGAAGCACTCTTGGGTTAGAAAGGGTCAAGTACAAGCACAAAGACGTAGTGAAAGAAAAATAAGAAATTATCCAGATTCACAGTTGGTTACTGCTTTTGAAGAAACTGTTCAGACTAAGGATAAGTCAGTTACTTTAGATGAAGAAATCAATCAAACAGTTGATGACCGAGATAATGTGATGAGAAATAATCCCAGGTTTGAATTTCTTCGTGGGGCACAAGGACAATAAGCTTTACATTTTTTAAGCATAGTTTGATGTTATTTATTAAAAAACAAAAAAACAAAAAAAGAAGTTTCGAACGAGTTATCGTTTAGGCACAATAATGAGCCACACATCCATGACAAAATGATGTTTATGCTTGTTTATTCTTTGAGATTGATCGCATTAAAGGCATTCTTTGTTTTCGGTATTATTTTGTTCCAAAGGGAGACATCAGATTGTTTTCGGTGACTGTTCAATTCAGGGGAGATTTTAACGTATCTTCGTGATTATTTTTTTTGTGATTATTAGTCTTGCTTTTTGGCATCTTTTTGTCCCAAGGAGGAGAAATTTGGATGATTGGATAATTGTTCATTATTGATTTTTTGGATGTTTCTTAAACTTGAAGAATTTGATGGATGTTTTTTGGAACTTAATGATGGAATAAGGGGAAGTTCTTTTCTCATGTGGATTATATGTCCAATTATTTTATTTAGGGGGAGTTTCATATTTGTGACAAACAATGCCAAAAAAGGGGAGATTGTTAAGACATGTGGTATATATATCTTATTATTAAATTTTGGCATTTTTGGATAATTGGACCTTGCAAATAATTCAATTTTGCATCCAAATTGATTGAATTTAAATTGGCACGGCTCGCTTGTTGGATTTTTGGATAATGGTTCAGTTGTGATAAAATTCTATTTTAAGTGGGATATGTGAAGAAGATAACGATTTTTTTTAAGTAGGCCGAAATAAAAGTCATGGGATTTTAGCGATTGTGTGTGTAGTGAGTTATCTAGAAAGTGAACGTGTGTGTGAAGACTTCTTGGTTATGTGGAAAATTTTGTTTTGTGGGATCTTGGCTAAATAATGCAAAAACACGTTCTACTTTGTTCATAAATGTGCAACTGCGAATATCTCCATGGTTTTCACCTTCGTTTGTAGTAGACTACGCAATTGATATGGTGAAGGTTGTTATCGTCTTGTTTGTCATGGGTGTGTGGCTCATGGTGGTGAGGAGGTTTATTTGTTGGATATGTCTTACATGAAGTCCTTCTGTCACAGTTGTAACTTGGATTTGGAATGTGCATGAATTAACTTATTTTTTTGTGAATAACTTTCTGATATATTTCATAGGAGCTAAACCCATAGGGAAGCTGTCATGTTTCTGTCTCAAGTGTTTTCTATTTTCGTTCTTGGATAGTTAATCACTTAAGTTATTTATTTATTGTCTTTTCATTAAAGGAGTGTTGAAAAATACACTGTTGAGGCTAAGACAAGTCGATCGTGTTATTGGATGTGAAAATCTTTCATGGGTAATAAGGACGAGGGATAGTATCAAGGATTGAGTGGTGTCGACTAAGTAAAGCCTTGTATAAATTTATTGTATTTTCATGAAAGTGATTAAACTAGGTGAGGGCCCCGCAGACGTAGGCAAGGTGTGCCGAACTATGTTACCAAATTTCAGTGTTGATTTATTTAATTTCGTATTTATTTTTCTGTTTTTATTTGGTACAGAAAAATTAACAGTTGCTGATATAGTTACTTTATATCTAATAACTGATAGATGTAGTTATAAGTAACTGCGACAGAACCTTACAAGTAACTGTGGTCAAATCGAAGTTTTTTGCGAAATTACACCCCTGTGGTTTTTTTTCAATTGGTATCGAAGAGAGTCACTGAATTAGAACTTGGTACATCAAGTCGGTGCAGATCCTTTTTTCACAATTATGACTATAAAAGAAGGGGCATCAATCATTAGGCCACCATTGTTAGATGGTTTAAATTATCCTACGTGGAAATCATAGATGTATTCATTCAGGCACAAGGAACAAGAGCATGGAACTCGGTTTTAAATGGCTGGACACATCCAGTAATAATTAATAAAAAGGAAGAAGCAGTACTTAAAGATTCATCTGAGTGGACAAGGGCTGAAGAAGATAGAGCGCTTGAAAAGTCTCAAGCCCTGCACGCCATCTTCAGTACAGTTGATGAAGGTCGTTTTGCTATAATATCAGCTTGTGAATTGGCAAAAGAAGAGTGGGACACTTTGCAAACTATACATGAAGGATCAAAATCTATGATAGCCTCAAAACTTCAGATGTTAGATGTGAGGGTTGAAGAACTGAAGATGGATGACAGTGAGACAATTGGAGATTTTCATGAGAGGTTGCATGACAGAGCAAACTAAGCACTTCAACTTGAGAAGAAATACTCTAACCTAAAATTTGTAATGAAGATGCTAATATCACTACCTCTAAGATTTATTCCAAAAATTGCAGCAATCGAGGAGACTCATGACATCAATGACTTCAAGACTTGTCACTGGAGAAGGTAATTAGATTTCTTACCAATTTCGAAATGAATTTATTGAGGGGCAAACAAGAAAAGAGCAAAGGATTGGCAATATAAGCTGAAACAGGAAAAAGCATAAATGATGTAGAAGATGAATTTGATAAGAATGAGGATATGAAAATATTGATAAGAAATTTCAGCAAGTGGTTAAAGAAAGTGAAGAAAGATAAATTCGATTTTAGGCAAAATGGTGGGAGCTCGTCAAATAGTAATTTGAAACAACAAGGGAAGACTAAAAAAGGTGAAAGAAAGGTGAAGAAAATTCTATGTCATGAGTGTCAAGGCTTCGTACATGTGCAAGCAGAATGTACTAGCACCTTGAAGAAGAAAAAAGGGAAGTCCTATACAAGCGCTTGGAGTGAGAATGAATCCGAAAGGAAATATGGTAGTGAAGAAGAAATTGCAAAGGATGCTGTGTTAGTTGCTTTGTATATCACAAATCCAGTTGCATGCCTAACAGTAACTAAGAAGAAAGTAACTGAATATGAAAAAGGGGAAAAATCAGAAAATTTCGAGAAAAACATAGATAGATCAGGTCAAGGTGCAATATCAGATTATAACAGTGATGAAAGTGATTCAGATGATAAAAGAAAGAATATTTACAAGGCTTACAAAGTGATGTATGAAAAATGAGTGAAAACATGTAGAAAGAATGAAAGGTTGAAGGAAGAAAACTTCTCTATGAAGAACAATATCCAAGATTTAGAGAAGAAATTGATGGTAGTTTTAGACGAGCTCGGTGAAGCCAAACTGAAGTTAGCAAGTAATAAAAAGTGTTTCAGAATGCTGAATGGAGGCACAGAAACCTTAGAAAAGTTGATCGAAACTGGTAAGGTTAAAGGGGATTTTCAAGGCATTGGCTACAAAGGTGAGTGCTCCAAGGTGAATGATGAAAAAAATTGATATACCCAGATCTATCCAAGAAGAAACATCGAGGAAGAATCGAAGATTTGTTCCCACATGTCATTTTTGTGGAGTTATCGAGCACATAAGGCCAAAATACTACAAGTTACTGTAGATGTTGTTTGAAAGAAGCCAAAACCAAAGGACCCCCTATATCCTTCACATAAATTTCAAAATCAACCTATTTTACCGAAGCACTCTTGGGTTAGAAAGGGTTAAGTACAAACGCAAAGACGTAGTGAAAGAAAAATAAGAAATTGTCCAGATTCACAGTTAGTTACTGCTTTTGAAGAAACTATTCAGACTGAGGATAAGTCAGTTACTTCAGACAGTTGATGACCGAGATAATGTGACGAGAAATAAGCCCAAGTTTGAATTTCTTCGAGGGGCACAGGGACTATGCACTTTACATATTTGAAGCATAGTTTGATGTTATTTATTAAAAAATAAAAAAAAACAAACAAAAGAAGTTCAAAGGAGTTATCGTTTAGGCATAAAATGTGCATGAATCAGCCTATTTTGTGTGAACAACTTTTTGATCTATTTTGGAGGAGTTGAACCCATAGGAAAGTTGTTATGTTTCAATTTCAAGTGTTTTTTTGTTTTCGTTCTTAGATAATTAATCACTTGAGTTATTTGTTTATTGTCTTTTCGCTAAAAGAGTGTTGAAAAATTTTCTGTTGAGATTAACACAAGTCAGTCGTGTTATTGGGTGTGAACATCTTTTACAGATAGTGAGGACAACAGATAGTGTTAAGGCTTGAGTGGTTATATTTTTGTGAAAGTGATTAAGCTGGATGAAGACCCCGCAGACATAGACAAGATATGTCAAACTGTGTTACAAAATTTCGGTGTTGATCTATTTAATTTTGTATTTATTTTTTCTGCTTTCTTTTGGTACAGAAAAATTAAAAGTTGTTGATATAGTTATTTTACATCTAGTAACCGACATATACAGTTACAAATAACTTTGGTCAAATTGAAATTTTTGCGAAACTACACCCCTATGATTTTTTTTCACTAATTATAAGCTGAGGAGGTGGGAAGCTCAATGTAGTTTGTTCGCGCTTTCGGTGTTTCAAAGGTTGCTTGTAATCTCACATCTTGCTATAATTTGTTTACCGTGGAATGCGCCGGTAAAGAATCTATCTAAAAATCACGAGAACTAAACTGCCATGCTTACGCCTATATATATTGTTTTGTTTCTAAGCGGCAAAGTTAATGTGCAAATCGAAGTTATTAAAATGCAGGAGTAACTTGCATTAGAAAAGAGAAATAACAAGAGTAATTACTTAAACAAATGTTTTGAGGTCAATGGGATTCACAAGCCTTAGTAACTGCTACCGATACTTACTAATACTTGTGTTAGTTAGTTTAGTTAAAAGGGTTAGAGAGATTGGAGAGGAGACAAATACAGGTAAATTCTCCCTCAAATAGTTTATTACTATTAGTTTTAAGTATTAACTATATATTTATTATTTAATAATTTTTATTATTTATGGAGAAGTTTCTATTAATATTATTAAAAGTCTCAAAAAAAATTATTTCATAGTTTAAATTAAGGGCACGTGCCCTGCACGTGCTCCCCACTAAATAATGTTAGTATAGGATGAGTTGCTCGGTGCGCCCGCGCGTGCATTATGGATGATAAAACTTGCAATCAAAGAATGGAATCCTCTTCACAACACCTTAAAACTCGCAATCTGTCTAATCAGAGTACATTCCTGCGTCAAAATGTTTTATCCATTAAAACAGTGCAGCTTGCTTAACTATACCCTTTTTGGCTTCTCTTTCTACTATTAGCAATTACTGCTCTTCAAGCATCTGATGGGAATTTTCGTGCACCTTTTATCACACACATGTACATGCGGGGCTGCACGCACACACCCACGCCCACGCCCACCCCACTAATTTGTGTTCCTCTTGCTAAAATTTCATTTGCTTTCGCTATGGATATTATATATAGCCCTACCCGTGCGCTATAACCCACGATTAGCTTTTGAACTATGGCTGCTATCATCAATTGTTTCTTCTTACTTCTAATTAATCCACTTCTGTTTTTCGTCAATCATGCCCTCGCATTACCAAGTACCAACACAAGTCCTCTTATCTTCGGTCTTAAGCCGGCGAGGGCTACTCTTACAGCTCCTAAGAGAGGTACTTCCTTTATTTCAACAAAAAGACCAACAGGAACGGGAATTTTAGACTTGACGGAACCTTTGAGGGAAGTCAGAGATGGGTACTTAATATCTCTGAATTTGGGGACACCCCCACAAGTTATCCAAGTCTATATGGACACTGGCAGTGACCTAACTTGGGTTCCTTGTGGAAATCTTACTTTCGATTGTATTGACTGTGATGACTACAGGAACAACAAGATAATGGCTGCTTATTCTCCTTCTTTCTCTTCTTCATCGAATAGAGACATCTGTGCTAGTCCCTTTTGCACTGACATCCATAGCTCCGACAACTATTTAGACCAATGCACGATTGCCGGCTGTTCTCTGATTACCCTTCTCAAGGCCACTTGTTCTAGGCCATGCCCTTCCTTTGCTTACACTTATGGTGCAGGTGGAGTTGTCGCTGGAACATTGACAAGGGATACACTCAGAGTCCATGGAAATGAAGGAAACGTTACGCAAGAAATTCCCAAGTTCTGCTTCGGATGTGTTGGTTCCACATATCGTGAACCAATTGGCATTGCTGGGTTTGGTAGAGGCTCGCTTTCTTTGCCTTCACAATTGGGTCTCCTCAAAAAGGGCTTCTCTCACTGCTTCTTGACCTTTAAATATGCAAACAACCCTAACATTTCTAGTCCTCTGTTGACAGGAGACTTTGCCCTATCTTCTAGGGATAACATGCAATTCACTCCTATATTGAAGAGTCCCATATACCCAAATTACTACTACATAGGCCTAGAAGCCATAACTATTGGCAAAGCTGGTGCAACTACTGAAGTTCCATTAAGCTTGAGGGAGTTTGACTCACAAGGTAATGGTGGGATGTTAATTGACTCAGGAACAACATATACTCACCTACCAGAACCATTATACTCCAAGCTTCTCTATATTCTTCAATCTCTAGTCAAATACCCTAGAGCCACAGAAGTTGAGAGTCGAAGTGGTTTTGATCTCTGTTACGAGGTCCCTTGTCCAAACAACAATTGCACGACAGATGAGCTCTTTCCCCCCATAACCCTTCATTTTTTGAACAACGCGAGCCTACTTTTGCCCCAGGAGAATCACTTCTACGCCATGAGTGCTCCTACTAATTCTTCTGTGGTGAAATGTTTGCTGTTCCAAAGCATGGACGATGCTGACTATGGACCTGCCGGAGTGCTCGGGAGCTTTCAGCAGCAGAATGTGGAAGTTGTCTATGACTTGGAGAATGAGAGGATTGGGTTTAAACCGATGGACTGTGCATTGGCTGCAGTATCTCCTGGACTTGGCAAGAAGTAACTAATTGAATGTTACCAGTGGTCGGCAATCAAAGAGCATGTTCCTGTACTGCAGTTGGTGAATGGTGTGGATTGCTAGTTCTATAGTAGTGCACGCTTCTTGTGCTTTCTTTCGGTTAATGAACTAAGAAAAATTGCGGATGGATCGGCCACTGGAGGAGTATTGATCCAGCAATGAGCTTTCACAATCTGTTCGAGGACGACAAAATTGTTCATTTCAGTTTGATAATTGTTCTGTAAGCTTTCATCGTGATTAGATCAATCCCTTTGACGTTAAACCACTTGCCAAATGGTTATGTTGTTATGTTTCGTGGGCTGGATAATTAATGGGGTCAACAACTTGGCAAGGAGTTCGTGATCATCACTCTTAAATAAAAAGAAATATTCTTCTAAAAATTTTATTTTTGTTCTTTATGGTATCATTATTATTAATGCTCACCAATCACCAGTCATTTAGTTTTTTCTCATCTCCCCCTAATTAATCAATTAAGAAATGAAATGTCATACGCATTTGTTGTTATTTAAGATAATAAATTATAAAGTCTAAATCTCTTCATTTTTTAAATTTCAGTATCTAACCTTTTAAAAATTTTAATTAAGTGTTCAAACTTTAAAATTAGATAATTTAGTTTAAAATATTATCTTTGCTAACATTTTGCCATTGTCATTGATAAAGTAATTTAAAAACTAATATTTAGAAATTTTATGTGACGTATTCTTTGATATATAATTGTTAATCATAAAAAGTGACAACATTTTAAGTACATAATTACTAATTAATGTGTTTGCTGTCGGGGGCTCAAATTTTTGTTAACACAGACGAAGAGTCACGTAATCCCTTTAAAATTTTAACTTTTACACTACTCAATTAGTGACATTAATAAAATAATAATAAATATAACATTTTAAAATGAAATTTCAAATTTTAAAAATTGAGACAATTAAAATTTTAAAAGATTGGACAATGAAATGAAACAAATTTTAAAAAATTCAATTTGTTATCCTTTATTTGCTAACATAGCTAATTGATTAATCAAATAATAGGACCAACTATGTTGCCACCACTTGCCATATATGCTATTTTTATCAAGATATGTTATGAAGGGTAAACAAGTAATTTTATAGCTAATTGATTAATCAAATAATAGGACCAACTATGTTGCCACCACTTGCCATATATGCTATTTTTATCAAGATATGTTATGAAGGGTAAACAAGTAATTTTATTTACAAAGGGGTAAAGGAGTCAATTCATAAATAGGCAATAATCTTTCTTAAGAAGCTTCTCTTCCCCCCTGTTATTTTCAACAAGCTTCTTCTTCTTCTTCTTCTTCTTTTTCTTCTTCTTCTTCAGTTAAATTTGTAAAAGATAACAAAAAAAAAAAAAAAAAGAGAAAGATAACTCCTTAGTTGCTCCAACGCAATGCATTTTAGGTGTCTAGACATGTAGCATGCAAGACTAAAGTACTTAGATTTGCCATCCAGGAATCAACCTAATAAACATACATAGAAATGGTATGCAGAAAATTTCTATCCCCTTTTCCTCTCTCTTTGTCAATTTTCTATATTCATCTCTTGCCTTTGTTATTGATTTCAAGAACTTATTCCTAAGATATAATTGTCATAGAAATGGTGACCTACAATCTTTTAGTTTTTTTTTTTGAATAGTTAATCACAAAAGAAACGGAAGTTGTAATCCTACAAGGATTAGCTATTGAACTGATTAATTTTGTTTATTCTCGCATTTATACAGGGTCTCATGACTCTTGAGTCTTTTGACATTGACATAGTCACTGAGGATTTAACTAGGGGACAAACGTATGCTCTTCTTTTTTTTATGGAAATGATTTTTTATTGATTCCTTTTTCCTAATTTATGGTATTGACATTCTATTAAACTTATACTTAATTGAGCCTCTTGGCTTTGATTGTCAATGAGACTATCAAAGCTATAGGTTGTAATCTAAAGAGCCATATTTCAGTAACCAAAAGATTTTAAATCTCAAACTTACATACTTAAATTGGATGTAGTTAATAACTAAAAAGATGGAATAAGAAATGAAAGCATTTGTAAGTACGCCAAGATGATTGAATGAGACTTTATACTTATCCATTATCATCCGGTGGATAACATTTTTGCAAGTGAGGAAAGGAAGTTATGCATCAAAAAAATAATGTTGCTTATTTAGTTCATTTTGTAATAAGTTACAGAAAATTTACTAAGAAGGATATAGAATAAAAGTGAATATTTCATCTGAAAATAGTGTTTTAGGAGTTACAATTAATTTGTAGATAGATGGGATAGTTGATAGTATACAATGTAGTTTTTTGTTTTGAAAAAAATCTAAGGTAAATTAAGTTATTGTAAAGGGTATAACACAATGTCAATATACAAATATAACTCTAGCAAGCTACCCTAGCTTTTAAGTAACCACCCATAACATACAAAACACCATTATAGAGCATTATAGTTCCCATTTTACATCCTTAGCTTAGTAAGGATAAGCCAACGTGAACATAATATCAACTGTTTAGAGAGCCCTTTAAATTTTCCATGAGTTGGCAATTTTAGGCTAACAACTTTTAATAGCTTCATTTTGGAGTAGTTATATGCCAATCCATTAGATACAGTCATCCAGAACCACTTGTTGAGGGCATTTAACACCCTTAAACTACCTTAAACAACTTTCCTTTCAAATCTTAAACATACATGAACCTAAAAATTAAGTAAATAGTCTTATCACCCTTGGATATCCTCTTATCGTTTTGTATCCATTTGATGATTTCTTCATAGCTTAAGCCTACTTTGTTAAGGAAGCATAAATATTAATATAGTTTTTTACATTCCTGTAATGACGTTACAAGAAAAAAAAGTGCACAATAGATTATGGAGCTTTTTAACACAAAATGAGAGTAACATTGATAAAGTTTACCTGTCCATAGTAGGTAGCCTATTTTAGACTTAGCCATAATAAGAAGGAGATTCTAAGAGCCAGATTTGATTTTCATGTCACCTTTTTCCATTATGTAATTTCCCCCCATTAATTTTAGTAGCTCCTTACATGATATGTTGTTAAAGAAATAAGATGAATTCCTATTCCAAAGATACCTATCATCTCTTTCCACAATGAGACAATAATTAGGCAAAATAAGCTCTAAGTCATTAGGGATATTACACCATCAATTAGCATATATCATCATCTTAAATTTATCATTTAGAGGGAAGAGATTCTTCACATATAGGAATAACTGAGATTGGTGAATATAGGCTAGATTGCTAAAGTCATCAAAGAACTGCAATGTTGTTTCCCTAATTCCTATTTAACATTTTAGATTCCTTACCAGTTTGGATTTCACTTTCATTGGTTGAGAAAGATCTCATTAGAAGGAAGGATTATTAGTTACTTAAAAAATAAAATTTCCCCTTAAGAAGTATAAACTTATCCACTTCTCCTATAATGAGTTTTTATATACTAGTAGCCTTTATAATCTCTTTCACATCACCACTTTATTACTCATACTTATATAAATGATTCCTAGTCCTCCTTCACTTTGAAGCTTGCAAACATCACACCATTTCACATTTACCATTCCTCTCCCATTTTCCTTTACATCTTAAGTAGTTCCTTATTAACTTCTCCAATGACTTTATTAACACTTTAGCCAAAAATATGTATGAATCATATAAGATATAGAGGGAGCTAAGGATATATATGATTATCATTAACCAACCAGATTATGATAAGTCTTTGTTGCAATAATAACCTTTAGATCCTCTCAATAAAGGGATGGCATTCCTTGCATTATAGTTTCTTGGTATATTATGGGAGCCCCAGGTAAGAGAATGGAGGTTTCCTAACTTGTAATCCTGATGTAGTTGATAGTCTTTCAGCCATCTGGTAAGCACTAGTAGAAAGAATAAGATGGCTGTTATTGTAGTTGATGCTCAAGCTAGACATATCTATAAAGTTTTCCAAGGAGTTAATAAGGATGTGAATAACTCTCTCCTTAGCCTTAGAGAATAAGAGTAAGTTATCAACAAATTATAGACTAAACAAACCTAGTTTTTACATTGACTATAATTCTTGAATCCTAGAACAATCTATATATTATGTTTAATTAGTCGATTCATAGCATCCACACATAAAATGAAAATATATGGTGATAAGGGGTCCCTTTACTTCAGGCCTCAACCTCTATTGAATAAGTTAGAAAATTCACCATTTATTAAAGATAATAAATTAGGTGGTTATAATACATACTTACAACCATATTTTAAATTTCATATGGAATCCGAATACCTCTAATAATTGTATGACAAATTCCCTGTTTTGTGGAAATCCACTTTTATAGCACAATCTTTTGGGTTTATCCTTCTCGTGTAACCTTTAAATAATTCTTGTGCTATCATTACATTGTCTTTAATGTGTTTGGCTTCTAAGAATGATCCTTATGTGTCAATCTTTATAGATTTGAGCAACTTTTTCATTATAGTAGCCAAAAGCTTATAAATGATTTTGTACAAGAAGTTATAAAATGAAATGTGTATATAATCACTTAGGCCCTGTTTGGTTGGATGTTAATTAATGGAATGGAATGTAATAGAATGGAAAGGAATAGAATGGTTTATAATGGAATGGAATGTAATATAGTAAAAAATTGTTTAGAAAGGATGGAAGGGTTCATAATGTAATGTAGTAAAATATTGTTTAGAAGATGGATGGAATGTAATGTAATGTATAATAAATGACTTTTATACCCCTTATATTAAAATGGTTGTTGCAGGAGG
>JAOQMQ010000196.1:17664185-17676117 GCA_027563845.1 Erythroxylum subrotundum
TATGTATTTATTAGGTTACGTTCTATCCTAAACCCCCCAAATCGGAGGTTTCTTATTTTCACTGTTTAGGATGGAATGGAACGTAACATTAAACCCTCCGCTTCCATCCCATCCCATTCCATTCCATTATGAAACCCTCAAACAAACGATGGAAACATGTTACGTTCCATCCCCTTCTATCCCAAACCATCAAATCAAACAGGGCCTTAAGGATTTAGGATTAGTAGATTTAGGACTATTTATGAGAAAGTCTTATTAATTTCCTTTAACATTTTAATCCTATCA
The DNA here is from genome assembly GCA_027563845.1 of Erythroxylum subrotundum. Classification (NCBI taxonomy): domain Eukaryota; kingdom Viridiplantae; phylum Streptophyta; class Magnoliopsida; order Malpighiales; family Erythroxylaceae; genus Erythroxylum; species Erythroxylum subrotundum. The sequence continues at coordinate 17,664,471 of JAOQMQ010000196.1, forward strand.
AAAAACTCCAAGACAGCTTTTGTAACCATTACTTTGATCTTCAGTTGAACTCTCTAGTAAAAGAATCCATTAAGACTATTAAGACCAAGGGCTTTTGTTATACTCAGTTCAAATACTACCCTTTCTATATCTTGAGTTGTGAATGGGCTATTTAGCAACTCCAAATCTTCTTTCCAAAATTTGTTAACAACAAAAGAGCATAGTTGTTTTATAGAGGACCTACTACTAGCAGTTGTACCTAGGGACATTTTTAAAGAAACTATAGGCCTCCTTCTTGATATCATCTTACTTAGATATCTTTCCTCCTTAAGGAACAAATTTTATTAAATTTTTTTCTTACCATACTAAATTATAAAAAAAGTTTGTATTATTATCCACATATCCTTATAATCTATTGGATCCTTGCTCTCTAATGAATGAGTGAATTGTGGTTCCTAATGATGTAACATAATCCCTTAGAGGTAAATCTTCTTCCATAATCATATTATTATCTCTAGGTTTTTTTTATAAATTGTATATTATATGGACTATAGCTTTAACTTAGTCTCTAAAACAAACTTATTAATATCAATCCCTCTCTTGGAATTAACAATTTTTAGTTAATTTTTTATAGACTTCAACTTCACAAAACATGTATAAGCATTATGCCCCACCACCCTTTGCTAAATGCCATTCTAAATGGCCTTATCATATCCCTCTATCTTAACTATAATGTTTTTTTTGAAATTAAATAAATGTATTTCTAAGAAAAGAAGGTACTTTCTTTTTTCTCTCCAACTTCTCTCATCCTTAATTAGGCTTTTGCACCTTTCTTTTTCCTCTTTTGGGAAATTTTTTCTAGGATACTAAGGTAGACTTTGTTAGTTCACTATCAACTGTGTGTGGGTGGAGGCTTTTGCTTTATAGGAAGGCTACCTTTTGACCTTCCACAAGGACTTGGAAATAGGCAACCTCTCCCTCTCTAAAGAGGATTTTCTGACTCTCTACAGAGAAGCCCTCATGGCCAGGATTAGCGATAGGCCTGAAGGTACGAAGCTAGCTGCTCCTTTTAGTGACACCAACGTAGCTGGTGCATGGAAAACAAAGTCCCTGTTTACAACAAAAAGGGCACTCTAAAGCACTACCATAATGTTGTTAGAGATGGCATTGTTTCTTCTTTGATAGAACTACTGCAGAGTAGAGCAAAAACATGGTCATTTGCTCTAACAAGCCTTTTATGGTCCAAACGATTCTCTTTCCCAGTTGTTTAGGCGTCGGTAGTAAAAGAGGGTTAGCTAAGGTAATGCTTCTGGAGGATGGCACAATCCTTTTCAAATTCACAAATGAAACCAATTTAGCTGAGATTGTGGAATAAAGGCATTGGCCTATTGGTGATCCACCTTTGTTTGTTCAACAATGGAAACCTGTATGGCTCTGGATCAAAGTACAATTGATGTGTTACTGATGTGGGTACATTTTCATAACTTGCCAATGGAACTTTGGACGATTGAGGGGCTAAGTTATGTTGCTAGTTCCTTAGGAAAACCATTATGCATGGACTCGTAAATAGCTACCATGCAGAGGATAGGCTACACCAAACTATATATGTGTTGAAATCCCCAAAAATGCTACCCTTCTAGACTACTTATCTTTTTAAGATTGGGTGAGTGGGTGAACTTAAACAAAATAAGATTCACCTCTCCTATCCTTAGAGACCGAATTTTTTCATAAAAAAATGGATACCAATTGGAAAGTGTTTGAAGACAGGATGGTTGGAAGAATTAATGGAATATGCAACTGTTATTACTAATCTTGAGCAAGCAAATGTAATCACTGTTGAGGCTCCAAATCTACAAGACAATGTCGAGACGATTCTGCCCAAATCTAAAGGGTTGACCCATATTGAGGAGATTAATCCAAATACGGCAGTAATTGCGGAGGATAAGCATGCAAATAATTCAAACTTACTACCTAGTGAGCCTATAGAAACTGTGACTTGTATTTTAGTGGTAGTTTCTATTTCAAAGGATCTAAACATGCTTATTACTAAATCATGCACAGGTGATATGTCCAAGGAGGAGAGTACACTTGGAGGCATCTCAATCGAGCCTAACTCCCCTGATTTAGTGGTTACTACTTTGGATGTTAATGTTTTCAAATTGTCATCCTTAAATGCGAGATGGAGGTATGCTCGGAAGAATAGAAAACTGAAAAATACAGGGGATTCCCCCTCTCATGTCTATCCTAGCTTGGAACACTAGAGGGCTCAACGACCATCTCAAAAAATTAGTAGTGAAAGTGGTGATTAAAGACAAGAAACCTATGTTTGTTGGTCTTCTTGAAAGAAAAAAGAAAGATCCTATTTCACTTCTTAGCAATAGATTTTCAAGCATGAATTGGGAGCTATTCTCTAACGATATCTTACACTACAATGGAAGGATTATATGTCTTTATAATTCTGATTAGATTGGAGTACAAATATTAACATAATCTGGTCAATTTTTACATCTTCAATGTCATATGTCCAATACTAATATTAAGTTTGTCATCTCATTTAAATTGTGGCTTGGTCTGTAGCACCAATAGTTGAGCATTCATGTCCTATGGATTGTTGTAGATGATTTTAATTATGCATTAAACTTGCCTGACGGCAATAAAATCATTGACAGACTAATGAACTCTCCAGGTTTCTTTTGAATGTTGTTTTGGTTGATTTTAATAGGATAGGTCGTCATCTCACATGGTCCAATAACTAGCACAGTAACTTATTGGTTAGTAAGAAGTTAGATCAAACTCTTATGAATTCTCTATGGTTGGCTCATTTTCCACTTTCTTATACATTTCCGGGACAATCTTATGTCAGACCATTCATTTACATTAATTCAGAGACTTACAAATTCTTGATTAACTGGTGCTCTGTTTAGATTTTTTTATTACGTCTCACAGGTATGGAGAGCTTTCAAGACCTAGTTCACGATTGATGGAATAATGAGGTGGCTGGGTTTAAATCATATTAGCTTATGTTTAAGCTAACACTAACGAAAGCTACGCTTAAAAGTTTTGTGAACAGCAGACATCTCAACCCTCACACTCTCAAGACGCAACTTCTGCATGCTTAACAAAGTTGTTATGACTCTCCTCATGATGATGCCTGATGATAGGTGGAGAGGACCTATGTTCGGATATATCAGGGTGCCCTTACATTACACGACTCAATCATCAAACAGAAAGAGAGACTAAACTAGTTGTATGATATGTGATTAAATTTTGATTCATTTGATATGCTACACTTAGTGATTAATGCCTTAAAAATTCTTAAGATACTCAGTTTGACTTATATGTGATTTCAGGCACAATTCGGAAGCAAAGAAATTAAAGTGAGTTGAAAGCATGATATTTGGGCTATTTTCCAAAGAAGCATAATTCACTTTATGGAGTAAGAAGAAGGAAATAAAGACAAGAAGAAGAAGATAAGAAAAATGAAAATGAAAAAACAAAGAAGATTTAAATTGCTTACGGCACGTGCATGAAATTTCCATGCAATTACATGAATTAATAACAGCACAGTAGGAGAAGAAAAGAAGAACAAAACGACGTTGGTGAGGAGAATAAAATACATGCAGCAGATGTTAGGGCATAAATGCAGACCACGCTTGTGTTTAACTTAGATAAGATGTCTGCGTTCGCAGACGTTGTGTGATAAACACAGATTACGCAGACGTTTGCGTGGAATGGGATGTGTTTTAATTAAAATGCACAGTAACAAGGTGAGGGTGTGAACAATACGGTGGACTAAAAACTAAATAGAAAATAGAGAGTAGCACAGTCAAGGAAGTGGAGGCGTTGGAGAAAGAAAAGTTTTTGGTCCCTCTTCATCTTTTCACCACCAAAGCAGCTATGGAGAAGATGATTGATGCTTGGAGCATAAAAATGGAGATGGTAGGCTGGCTTCCCAAATTCGATTCAATGGGGATATCGACGTCAAGTCAGGATTAAGCCATTTTATCATATTAACATGTAATTTCTTTTCAGATTGTTACGTTGATTATGTTGATTTGATTGGGTTTTGGAATGGAAGATCTTAATATGTTATTTTGATTGTTTTATTTCGAACATATTGCTATAACATTGAATGAAATCCGTAATTGTTACTTTTGATATTTGTTAGTAGCATCTAATGATCCCGTATCATTAGGAACAACATAACTTAGGTTAGATAGCCCGAATGTGTGAGGTTACTACTTATATTGATTGTTCTCCACATTGTAATGCATCTACCAAATTAAATATAGAGATCATATCCTAGGTTATTCAGTAGTTAAGTTTAATTAATGATCGTATCTTGATTAAACAAAACCAAAGGAAAAACTGAGATTAATAGAGCGTTCTATTAGTCTCAGATTGATAGTTCGAAGAGAGTTATAAAGACGTTAGGATGATGAAATATGCTTAATCGTGTTTAGGCCGAGAATGAACGTAGAACCAGACCTTACGTATATTCGACAGTTTAATCATTTTCGATCGCTTGTTTTAATTTGTTTTCGATAGTTTACTTTTATTTTATTTTCTAAATTGCTAAAAATCCACCCCCCCCCTTTTATATTTTCCTTGCATCAACTAATTTTGGTTACGGAAACTAACTGAACATTCCCTGTGGATTCAATCTCGACTCACCCTAACTATAAATTTTAATGTACAGAGTCAGGTAAATTTTGCAATGTACTCAACACATGCTGTTAAAATTTGGCACCGTTGTCGGGACGTGTCGTACTTTAATTTTCGTATTTTATTTTAGTTGGTGTTTTATGAATATATTTGTTTCTTTTTTATTATTTGTTAACTTTTAAAAGTTTGTGAGTGATAGTGTATGGTAGTGACCAGATCTCCTTGTAGAGAAATTGAGCAACTTGATCTGGAGGTCGAGAGAACACTACAAAGGTTAAGAAGAGAAGCAAGAACATCTTCAGTAGCAGACCCAAATTGAGGGAATGTTGAGGGAATTGGCTGCACCAGACTTAACCCAAAGACCCCTACGCTTTACATTTCCTAATTTTGCTGAACAACGTTACCTTTGAGTAAAATCTGTATTAATACATTTATTGCCTAATTTTCATGGTCTTGCAGGTGAGGATGCACATAAGCATCTCAAAGAGCTCGATGTGGTTTGTTTGAGCATGAAGCCTCCCGGGGTGACAGACGAGCAGATCATGTTAAGAGCTTTCTCATTTTCACTCAATCATGTAGCAAAGGACTGGTTATTTGATTTACCAACTGGGAGTGTAAATACGTCGCTAGAGATGAAGAGGTTGTTCTTGGAGAAATATTTTAAAACCTCAAAGACAGCAAGTATTCTGAAGGAGATATATGGAATCAAGCAGTATAACAGAGAATCTCTTTAAAAGTACTGGGAGCGGTTCAAGAAGTTATGTGCCAGTTGTCTGCACCACAACATATCGAAGCAACTTCTCATCCAATATTTTTATGAAGGATTACTACTGATAGGGAGGAGTTTGGTTAATGTAGCGAGTGGTGGGGCACTTTACGAGAAGACTCCCATTGAAGCTAGGATCTTACTTGAGCGGATAGCTGCTAACACCTAACAATTCGACACTCGCATCAATGTTCGATGAGTAAACGAGCTAAGCACTTTATCCATTGAAGATCGTTTAGATGAACTAACATCTTTTATGGGACATATTGCAATTGGACAGGCTCAAGTGAAAGTGTGTGGGATATGTTGGAATATTCGCTTCAATATAACAATCGTAAAGTTCGATATTGTTAGATGCGAAGAAGAGCCATGTTTGTACAAGAAGGTTAGTTGGAGCATAGTTATTGTCCTAGTGTTATATGTAGATGGCATACTACTAATAGGAAATGATGTACCAGCTATGCAAAAGATAAAGTTTTGGCTATCTGAGCAGTTCTCTATGAAGGATTTGGAAGAAGCAGCTTACATTCTTGGAATTAAGATATATAGAGATAGATCAAGGAAGCTACTAGGACTCTCCCAATCTATGTACATTGACACTATCTTAAAAAGGTATCATATGGAAAATTCCAGAAAAGGTTTTATACCGATAGGCACTGGAATTTCTCTTAGTGGGGAGGATTGTCCTAAAACCTTAGAAGAAAGATAGCACATGAGTAAGGTCCTATATGCCATCGTAGTGGGGCTATTATATATACCATGACATGTATAAGACCTGATGTAGCCTACGCGCTAGGAATAGCGAGCAAGTATCAAGGTAACCTAGGTAAGGAACATTGTAAAGTGGTTAAAACCATCCTTAAGTACTTGAGAAGAAATAAGGTCCAATTCCTCATATCGGAGATTATGAATTAAAACTAACAGGTTACACTGATGCTAGCTTTTCATCAGATAAGGATGATAGCAAATCTACCTCTGGTTATATTTTTACCTTGAATGGAGGAGCAGTGAGTTGGAAAAGTTCCAAGCAAGCTAGGTAGCTGATTCAGTTACTGAAGCAGAATACATAGCTATATGTGACGCATCCAAGGAAGTTGTTTAGATGAAAAAGTTCTTATCTGAACTTAGTGTGGTTCCTTCAATAAAGGAAGTTGTTCCTTTACTGTGTGACAATACCGGTGCTATCACACAAGCTAACGACTAAGGTCACACCAAAGATCTAAACATGTTATGTAGAAGTTTCATTTGATTAGAGAAATTATTGAGCGTGAGGACATTCAAATTCAAAAGGTTGAAGGAAAGGAGAATGCTGCAAATCCCTTCACTAAGGCGCTTGGATCAAAGGAGTTTGATAAGAATAAGTGGAAGATAGGATTAAAGTTCATGACTGATTAGGTCTAGATCAAATGGATGATTGTTGGAATTATGCCCATGACCCAATCGTTATGTAATAGATTCGACACCCTTGTTTTATGATTATTAATTTTGATTAATAACATGGTAAATGATTTTATTATCATATTACGTTTATTATTTATTATTCTAATATGATAAGTCCTTGATTAAATTTATGCACTTGCCATCATAATGGAGATTATGATAATGAGAGTCAAGTCTTTAGGGTTTAATCTAAAAGTGTTCTTGATCATAGGATCATCAAATAAGGACTTTAATGATCCGATTAGATCAATATGTATGTAATAGTATCTATTGGATGGATATTAGTAGATCTCATTTACTAAGTTACATATATAGATGATGCATATGGAGATATGATCATTGAACTGACCAAACTGAGAATTCCCAATGGTTAATATTACCTATGAACTGTCAAGTGGAATATTCTCATAAGGATTTAAATGTGAATTTTTCCTTTGACCTGAGATCATCATAGTAATCAATAGTTTACTTATTATGTTTTGATGTCAGACACCTAATGTGTAAAAATGCTAGTTGAATAATCATTGGATATAATTAAGTACCTATCTGGTTAGTGGTGAGTCAAGATGGGATCCATCGACTTTAGGTAATGAGTTTGAGCTTTATGTTGTCATTGATCTTAATGGTTGTTTCAAGATCTTAGCCAGGGCGATTGAATGAGTGAGAAAAAAGGAGTTTTCTAACTCATTCACCAATTATTAATGATCGACATCTAACATAGTTGGTTATCTAATAGGGTTTGACAGTTAAACCATACCTTAGGATAATCCGGAGTTGTACTGATGGAAGGTAATAATACATTATCCTTAACCAGGGTCTGTCTTTGTAAGGTTGTTACTTCACACTATCCGGTCGTTGAGAAGTGTTGTTAGATGTCAACCTTGATTACTAATTAATTGGATTAATTACTACTTGTTTAGTGATGAACCTATGTAGTCACACACTTACGAGTGTAATATTTCCTATTTATGATTATTTAATTTATTATAAGATAATTTATTAAATAATCTATATGGCATATTATTATATTTTTTGCTAGCACAGAAAATATAATTATTATTGAAAATTCTCTTGTACAAAATAAATGAATAAAATAAAATAGTTTTATTTTATTTCATTTTATAAATAATAATAGTTATTTTAAAAAACAAAAACAAAAGACGTCAGATGCTTGGGGTGGGTGATGTTGTTTTGGTTTTACTTTTTAAACCAAAATGAAAGGATAAGATGGGTAATGGTTTTCAAGTTTTAAAACTTGAAAATGTTAAAACAGATATATACGTTATTATCTTTATTTTTTGGTAAAGAGTTTGATAATAAAGATACATCAGTGAAAAGAGTAAGCGTGACCATCGGTTTTACGAAGACAAGAGTTAAAAAAACAAATAGATATACTCTTTGTTTTTGTACGTTAGAAAGAAAATGAAGACATATAAATATTCTTTGATTTGCGTTCTTTGTACAGAAAAATAAATAAGAGAAAAGTTTGAGATATTTGTTTTCTTTATTTTTTAAGAAAGGGTTCTTCAAATTTACCCATAGCCATATCAAATATTAAAAGCGGGATGTAATTTTTAGTGTGGAGTACACAGAGACTTTATATTTTCAAAGTTTCGTATCGATTAATCTTTACATTCTAGGTATTTATTTTTGCATGTTCTTACTATTAGTATGTTTGTTAAACGCAATAGATGAATATAGGATTGCAATATTTTTAATTTCCGCTGCGTATGCGATCCTTCCTACACTTCATTTGTACATGATCATTCTAAGTTTACCATTCAATTCTTATCCTTTGTATGTGTCTAGCTTATTCTTAGGCTTACACCTCAAGAATTCTTGTCACTTACCACAAGTCACTTTCTCAAGGTCTCTTCTTGGTCTTTTATTAACTAGTCCATTTTTCTCCAATTTCTACTCCAATTGTCTCCCAATTTTTAATGACATAACACATTAAATCTCAATGTCTTTTATAAAAATTTCCAATGCCATTTGACTCTTATTTATACTACTATTCATCAATTATTCTGACACTTGACATTTTTCCTAGTTCAAAAATTTCCCTTAAATTTCAAATAATTCTCATATTTTCACCAAAAATTCTGAGTCAATACATATACTCTCCAAATCAATTTTTAACACATATAATTCATAATTCAAAACATAATCACATTTATAGATCAATTATACCTGAAAATGTCAATGAATGCATGTATAATAATTTTAATGTGCAAAAATCAATATTCACGTGTGTGTGTATGCTATATTATACATGAGATTGAAATGCAATTTTCTAATCTCTCATTGCTATTTTCTCAATTACACAAATATAGGGTTCTAACCCTTAGTATGAAAACGGGGTGTTACATTAAATCACTTTGGTCAGATCGAGGTGGTGAATACTTAAGTCAAGAGTTTTTGGATTATCTCAGGGATAATGGAATATTGTCCCAATGGACTCCACCTTACACACCACAACACAATGGTGTGGCTGAGAGGAGAAACCGAACCTTGTTAGACATGGTGAGGTCTATGATGGGTTTACCTAATTTACCAAAATCCTTTTGGAGTTATGCACTCGAAACTTCTTTTTATGTGTTAAACAAAGTCCAATCCAAGTCGGTTGATGTTACTCCATATGAGTGAGATATGGACTAACAATAAACCATATCTTTCTCATATGAAAGTTTAGGGTTGTCCTACTTATGTGAAGCGAATCCAGTGAGATAAGCTTAAAGCTAAATCTGACAAGTGTCTGTTTCTAAGGAAACTATAGGATATCAGTTCTACCATGTTTTAGAACAAAAGGTGTTTGTTTCAAAACATGTTGTCCTTTCAGAGAAAGAGTTTCTTCTAAGAGAAGACAGTGGGAGCAAAATTGAACTTTTAGAAGTTCAAGATGCTCAAATAGACATAAATCAACTACCTGGACCCGAGACTATTATTCATAAAGATGAAACAATAGTTTAACCTTCTGACACATAAGTAGTTCGTAGGTCAGGTAGGATAGTCATGTTCCCGATAGATAATGATTTCTCATCAGTGAACTTAACGACGTATTGCTCATAGAAGATGATGAGCCTATTACCTATGAGGAGGTTCTGAAGAGTTCAAAATATGACAAATGGTTTCAAGCTATGAAATCCGAAATGGATTCCATGTATGAAAACCAAGTATGGACTTTGGTTGACCCACCTGAAGGGATAAAATCATAGGGTGCAAATGGGTTTTCAAGAAGAAAACTGACATGGAGGGTAATGTAGTTACCCATAAAGCTAGGCTTGTAGCTAAAGGTTATCGTCAAAGGCAAGGTGTTGACTATGACGAAACGTTTAGCCCAGTAGCTATGCTTAAATCCATTAGGATACTACTAGCTATTGCCGTTCATTATGATTATGAGATATGGTAAATGGAAGTGAAGATGATTTTCCTTAATGGAAACCTAACCGAGGATGTATATATGACACAACTTGATGGTTTCATATCCAGGAATGGAGAAAAGGTATGCAAGCTTCAGATATCCATTTATAGATTGAAGCAAGAATTTAGGACTTGGAATATCCGATTTGATGAGACAATCAAAGAGTTTGGTTTCTCACAAAATCCAGATGAGTCGTGTGTGTATAAGAAGGTTAGTGGGAGTGCAATCGTGTTCCTTGTACTGTATGTAGATGACATATTGCTAATAGGAAATAATTTCTCAGCTTTACAATCAGTAAAAATTTGGTTAGCTAAGAACTTCTCTATGAAAGACCTTGGAGAAGAAACTTATATTTTGGGGATAAGGATTTATAGAGATTGATCTAAGAGGTTTCTTGGTCTTTCTCATTCTACATACATAGACAAGATGCTCTAAATCCAAGAGAGGTTATCTTCCCATGGTATATAGGATTACATTCTCTAAATTTATGTGTCCAAAGACACAAGATGAGAGGACTCACATGAGTTTGATTCCTTATGCTTCGGATATAGGATCAATCATATACGCTATGTTATATACTAGACCCGATGTATCGTATGCTCTAAGTGTTACGAGCAGATACCAATCAGACCCTGGTGAGGGTCATTGGGTGGCTGTCAAGAATATCCTTAAGTACTTGAAAAGAACTAAAGATGTATTCTTGGTATATGGAGAACGTGATCTTGTGGTAAGTGGGTTTACTGATGCCAGCTTCCAATTTGATAGGGATGACTCTAGATCCCAGTCTGGATATGTATTCACACTAAATGGTGGTGCAGTCAATTGGAAAAGTTCCAAACAAGAGACGAATGCTGATTCGACGATAAAGGCGGAGTACATTGCAGCTTCAGAAGCAGCAAAGGAAGCAATTTGGATCAAAAAGTCCATTATGGAACTTGGTGTGGTTCCAAGCATCACTAACCCAGTGCAATTGCATTGTGACAACAATGGGGCTATAGCACAGGCGAAGGAACCGAGGTCTCATCAGAAGTCCAAACATGTACTCAAGTGCTACGATTTGATTAGAGAGATCATTGGTAGAAATGATGTCAATATAGAGAGAGTTCCCACCGATCATAATATAGTTGATTCGTTAACTAAGCCTATTTCTCAAAAGAGTATTAGATATCAAGGCAATTAGCTTTAGTGCAAATGGGAGTTTTTTAGAGAAGTGTTATAAAGGCAATCACCTTTAGCACTTATTTTATAAAGGCATCTCTTTAGCACTTATTGTACAAATCATTTTATGATTAATAAAGACATTTTTCATTATTTTGATGTTCATACATTTATGGATTTGATGTTGATCTTAAATTGATTTAATGAAGTCCTTGATA
>JAOQMQ010000196.1:17683738-17705052 GCA_027563845.1 Erythroxylum subrotundum
AAAAAAAATTTGTAGACTGTATTTGGATTGAGTACTCTTGCATGCCACCCTCGCGGGTCACGGGCTCGGATATCACCATCGCTATCGGGTTCGGGTCTTGCGGGAGTGGGATGCTACACAAAATGTTTCAAAGCATTTCCATCTTTATTTTGAAATTCATCAACAAAATTCATATATCGAAACATGTAGCAATTTTGCAAATCATTCCAAAGCAACAAAGCAACATTTATGAAGTATTTGAAATCATTTTATTTTTTTGATTTGGAAGAAAACGTTAATGGCTCATTACTAAATTATAAACATGAAACCCACCTCAAGAAATCCTTGCTTATAACTTGCTCAAAGGTGCCTCACCCTTTGCTCCTCTTGCCTTCCTTGGTCTCCTTTAACAGTAGCCAAAAATTCCATTCAATAGGGATTCCAATTTATGATCAGGTAAATGAAGAAATTTGATAATAATTTCTTCTAGAACAATGTTCCCCATTGTCTTAAATTTCTAATGACTCCAAAATTATTCAATTTGGTTTAGAAATCTAAAAGTTATACTCAAAATATTTTCAAACTATTCTTATACTGAAACAACATTCTATTCTCAACTTCCATTCAAAAATTGAAATTCTTAGAAACTGAATTGGAACTTTATTCCTTCATACAACTTGTAGGCCTATGTCTTTAGTTTACTCCAAAGCAAAAATCACTCTATTTCGACAACTATAGAAAAAGTTATGCCTAAAATATCAAAGCATATTCAGTGCTGGAAAGTTGAGTTCGTTGCGGTGAAACCCTGAAAAATGTTCCGAGAACATGTTTTTCGACATTCTTCATCTTTTTACTTCTCATCTTTCATATATAACCCATCTTAACCCTAAACCATCTCTTCTACTTCATTTACAGCTTCATTTCAACCCAATATCATTTACAAATACATCATAATCTATCTTTGATCATTAACCCTAAAAGAGAACATTTGCCTATATCATTCATTAACAACTTCCCACACATATTAAGTTATATTTGAGTTTCATTCAACCATACCCATGAAATTTAAAGCATAACTTACTTGTTGAAGCTCCAAATTCTTCAAACTCCTCAAGAATCTCCAAACTCTAGCTTTTCTCTTCTTTTTCTCCTTTCTCTTCTTACATTCTCGTGCTTCTCTCTTCTCAAACAAGCCAACAATTTTTCTTCTTCTAACTTATACCCTTTATGGTTGCAAGATGTCCCTTTTTCCCTTCCATATAAGCCTTATATCTTTTAACCCTAAGTGACTTGCCAATTTTGCCCTTGATACATTCTTACAACATTAACACTTAAATTTTATCAATCCATTCAATAAAATCCTACTAACCTTGACATAATAATTAACTCCAAAAATTTAATTTATCAAAACCTCGAAATTCTTTTAAATCATGCTTAACTAGAGAAAAAAATTCCGGGGGCCAACATATATAATACATACAACCAGACCTCTACATAAAAGCAATCAGAGTATACACCACCAACTCTCATGACACTACCACCAGTGGGCGAATAGATAATTTAAGCAATTCCTTTCCTCCATCTAATTCTTTATGCACATCTCAAAATCTCATGTAAGGTCAACACTTGTGGGTAGAATAATCAAACCTGAGACTAGAGACATCCCCTAACATGCAAGCAGAACAATTAAAATACTGACTTGAAAGTCCACTATGGTGACTGCAATCTCATTAGTACCCAAAAAGATCCACAAACACAAGGGATACATCTTTATGTTATGCTTACATTATGTATGACATATAATATGTGACAATGCACCATCAATAAATGCAAAATCCATATCTACATTCTCATTATCACATATGAGTGCTAAAAATATCATCAATCAACTGTAATCGAGACTTTAAACATTATAAATCTCAATAAAAAAATGAGCATCACGCAATACCGAACACCAAATAGCCCATATGAGGTACTAACATTTTATGTAAATAATGTATTTTAAGTTCGAAGCATGACAATTTGCTCAAAAATGGCTTTAATAACTTTAATGTCCTTTTTCTGAAGTTAAACTTTATTTATTACTAATGTAACAACAAATCCAGAAAAATTTAAAAAAAAAGCTTTCTTTATGAATTTATTGGACCCAAAAACTGACCCAAATTAACTCAAGACAACATCAATAGGTTGACGTCAAGCGTGGGTGGGCGTCAATAGCGGTGCAGTGTATGGGCCCATCACAGACGCGCTCTGCACTCGCCAAACGTGCACTCACACGCCTACGTCTATATAGCGCCTGTGGAGCACGCACTCTATGTGCGCACCTACTCTATGTGCGCACCTCCTTTGGCACGTGCATCTCATAATCAACCATGTGGTGGCTCCCTATAGTGCCACGTGTCGATAGTTGTCTAGCGCGTGCAACGCCAGTCACACTGCGGGTACTTGACATTTTCTCAGTGAGTTTCATGTCAATTTTTCGACCTCCGAAGCTCATTTTAACCTAGTTTTTCAATGCTAAACACATACAACACTATTTAAGCATCCATATGCAAGAAAACATCGAAAAACAAATTGGTTTTCTCTGAGTTTCATATGGAGAAAAAATTGAAAAACATTCGTTTTCGTTCATCCGATCACATAACTGCTTTGATACCACATGTAACGCATAATATGATTCTCAGTTATGCATCAAGATCGAGCATGAAAAAGAATGAATGACAAAAACATGAAAAATACCTAATTTTGATTCCATGACTTTTAATGAGCTTTTCGAAGACGAAACAAATCTGCTTTCTCTACTACCTTCACGAAAGTCAATGATTGGAACATCATTAATGTTTTTTTGCAACTTTATTAACACGTGAATGTCTTGACGGGTCAGAGAATCTAAATGTTCACAAATTGCTTAAGCAGTTACAGGAAACCTTAATCTTATATATATAGATTCCATATCGGCTTTCCCATCACATGAACAATATAGGTCCGACCCACACTGATTATGGTCTATTTTTTTCGTCAAGCTTCAGCTCATTAATTCAGATCATTTATCGAGCTACTTTATTACCTTTTAATTGGATCAAATTCGATTCACTTAATCTTAAATTTATTAAAACAAAAAAAGTAATTAATTATTGTTCAATATTTTCAATATTTTCCAACAATCTTATCATACAACACTATGAGCTTTCACGTGATCCTTTCATTGGTATACAAATCTTTCTGAAAAGGAATAGTCAGTCATACATAAATGCAGTAGTTTCTGTCATTTTGTAAATTGATGAATACTTACTAGTGTGCGCAAAGCAACTAATTTTATGTTCTTTTGTTAAATTTTCACCTTCGCATAACGTGATTATGAAATTACTTTAATGTTCATTACCTCTTTTATCTTCAAAGGTAACTTATTTGTGTTTCCCTGGTTATAAAATATGAAGGCAACGTGATTGTAGTTTGGCAAAGAATCTAATAGTTCCAATGCTTTTGATTAGCTTTTTTAGATCCCAAAGGCATAGACGGAAGAAGCCTATACCTTTACTTTTGCTTTTGTTGGAAGTTCTATATGGTGATATTGCTTACGCAAAATATGGAGAAATAGCCATAGGTGAGAAGAGAGAATAAGCATTTCCTATGTCTATGATCCACCAAATCCGAAGGATGTTGTGAAGAAAAACAACTCTTGAAGACATAGATATCAACTTATGAAATCCTTCCATGCATGCACAAGAAAGAATAACTCTTTTAATTTCAAGAGGTATCCCCAAAGAAACCTTTAGACCACCTACATATTCACTTATATAAAGAATAGGAACAGGGAGAGAGGCATAGCTCTCCTTGGGTATAATTCTGTTATATTTAATACCCGCCACCAAGAAAGAGAACAGAAGCAACAACCAACATACACATTTAATGGCCGTCAATCCTGGTTATGAAGAATTTGAACCATTCTGCAAGTGGCAAAGACGGGAGGAACAAGACATTATCGAACTCCATGTCCACGGTATCACCATGATCTTATATTTATCAGAACTTGTTTTTGTATACAAAACAGAAGTTCGTTACCTTTTTCTAATCGAAAGAACTTCGTCATTTTTCTATAGTAGTACTAAAGTCGCCTTCAGAAGTTAAGGGCAGGATTGAATTTCCCTCATTGTTTAAGGGGTAGCTCCATATCTAAGAATTAAATCTAGTTGCCTGCGATTCTGTATGAATTACATGCATGAATGTGTTGCTGCTAATTGTTTTCCTGTTATCTTCTTCATGAAGGTTTTAAGAGGGATCAAGTGAGGGTTCAACTTACCAATCTCGGGATCATAGTAGTCAGCGGAGAACGTCTCCTGGACGAAGGCAGAGGGAACCGTTTCCGGAAAGAAATAAGGGTTTCAAAAGACTGCGAAACCAATGAAATCCATGCAAATATGACTAATAGCATTCTTTATGTGGTCATGCCTAAAAGGGCACCATCACTCTTACCCTCTATTCAAGATCAACCAGCGGTATTGTCTCAGCCAAGTCAAGAAAAAGAGGTAGCAAAACCGAGGACAGAGGACCATAATAACGTTGCCGACCACACTGCATCGAAACCACTGTCTGCAGGAGAATGTAGCACCGGAATTACGTTGGTCAAACCACCAAGCTGCAGCAGCAGCAAGGTTTGGCGGATTGGTTCAGTTATGAAACCAACCATAGTAATTGCTTTGCTTGTGGGCTTGGTTGCAATTGTCATGCACAAATACCTCCAAGCACCTGACATCATGTCAAATATGTGGATTACGTCCTAGAATTTTGGGACTCCGACCGAGAAACCAACTGCACGCTGTTTTAAGTTATCGATGTTAACAACTTGAAAAGAAGGAAATCTGAATATAGACATCACGGATCATTTGCTTCTTTCATTCATTTTTCTGCTGAAGCTCTTCAGTTATATTTCCTGAACTTTTCACAGGTTGCTTTTGTTTCTCGATGAGTTCACGGTTTTATTCAAGTTAATGTATCAGAAGTTTCACGCAAAAAAACAAGTGAAGATTCAATCGAGTAAGATATTGATCATGAACATGAATTTAAGAAACTGCATTGTACGTGTGGAGATTAGGGTTTGAGAGGAATAGAAGATGAGGGAAATTTGTTATAATTCTCGTTAATGTGAAAGGCAAATATACAAGATATTTATACCAAGGGTTACAAGCTAAATGAGAAAATTAACAAGTAACAGAATACAAATATATGACTAAATATACACCTAATATACAACTAATGTATTGGGTATATATTAAACAATAAAAACATAATTTTACATTCCCTTTACACACCCCCGCAAGCTGAAGCTGAAGTAGGATGAAGGCGAAGCTTGTCTAAAAAACGGTGAAACAGCCAGGTGCCCAGTGGTTTGGTAAGACCGTCAACTAGTTGATTGGCACTGGAGATGAATTTGACCTTGAGACGACCCAGCTTGCCTTGTTCACGTACAAAATGGTAATCCAACTCCACATGTTTCATTCACCCATGAAAGATAAGATTTGCTGTCAAATATACAGCACCAATGTTGTCGCACCAGAGTTGCGCAGAAAGAGCAGGAGAAAAACCAATTTCATGAAGTAGTGAACCCAACCACATAATTTCCGCGTGACATTACCAATGGCCTTGTATTTGGATTCAGTGGAGGAGCGGGCAACTGTTGGTTGCTTCTTTGAGGACCATGAATTAAGATTGCCACCCATGTAGACCAAATACCCACCAGTGGACCAACAATCATCCGGACAGCCAGCCCAATCACTATCAAAAAAGGCCTGAAGCTGAATACCAGACCGTTTGGTGAAAGTAAGACTAAGAGAAGTAGTTCCATAAAGATAGCGAAGGAGACGTTTGACTGCTTGCCAGTGAATGTTAGTTGGACTGTGCATGAATTGAGCTAACTTATTAACGGGAAAGGCAATGTCAGGCCTGGTGAGAGTCAGATACTGAAGAGAGCCAAAAACTTGACGATATTGCTCAGGTTGCGAATGAGGAGAACCCATGGCTTTACTCAAGTTTGGAAGTAAGCATATTGGTCTCACGAAGAAAATCCTCCAAATATTTTTGCTGAGTGAGGACTAAGCCTGTGGGCTGACGGAGGACTTGAATTCCTAATAAAAAAATGTAGAGGGCCTATATCCTTGACATGAAACACTTGTTTAATAGACTGAAGAAACCAATCAAGCTTAGTAGCATCAGAACAAGTTAATAAAATATCATCCACATACACGAGGACATAAAATTTCAACGTCGCAATTGTGAGATAGAAGAGAGATGTGTCGGCCTTGGAAGGTGTAAATCCAAGCTGAAGCATGTAATCAATGAGCCATTTGAAGCAAGCCTTAGGTGCCTGCTTAAGGCCATATAATGATCTCTGAAGTCGACAGACATGGTTGGGAAATTGTGTATGTTGGAAGCCTGCTGGTTGCTCCATGTATATTTCATCCTCCAAGTGACCATGAAGGAAAGCATTGGAGATATCAATTTGTCTAACTGGCCATCCATGAATAGTAGCTAATGATAAAATAGTGTGGACAGTAGTAAGCTTAATTACAAGAGAAAAAGTTTCTTGATATTCCACACCTTCTTGCTGAGCATAACCTTTGGCCACTAACCGAGCCTTATACCGTTAAACATTGTCATCAGGATGTCGTTGGATTCGAAACACCCACTTGTTGCCAATAATGTTTTTATTTGGAGGTCAGGGAACTAATCTCAATGTTTGGTTCTCAATCAGTACATTGATTTCATCCTGCATAGCCCTGCGCCATTCTAAAACTAATTTTGCTTGTGTTACGATTTTTGGTTCTTGGGTAAGATAATTCGACTTGGTGTGGGCTAGGTGAGCTTGTCGTTTGTTTTTGGTAATGGGCCTAAGTTGCATTACATGGCTTCGGATTGGAATGGGTTTTAGGTTGGCTAAGGGTTGTGTGTTCAGTTTGGGTGGATTGTATTGGGTAAGATCGACCAAAAGATTTAATCCAAGAGAGGATGTGAATAAGGAAGTGTTGCGGGTTAGGACATGAGAAGAAGATAAAATGAGCGGTGAGGATGAAGAACAATATGGACATGAAGTTTGAGATTGATGTGTTTCTGGAAAGTTAGTTGTAAGAGATTTGGATAATGGTGATTCGAGTTGACCTTGTTGTTGAGGAGATGAAGATGATAAGGATTTAGGTGTTTCTGGTGAGGTTAAAGGATTAGGTGATGACTTAGATGAGTTGACAGATGTGGGTGATTTATTTGGAATGAGAATTGGAGGAGAAAAACAAGGAGTTGAAGAAGGATTAGGACTCATACTTGATGAGGTGGTTAATGTAGGACCCGAATTGGAGTGGAAAATAGTGGTAATATTGAGCCAAGGAGCTTGTATAGGCGTGGCACTTGATGGAGAAGTAACAAAATTAGCATATGGAAAAACTTGTTCATTGAATTTTACATGACGGGCATAATAAAGTCAACCTATTTTCTTGTCAAAACATCTATAAGCAGCATTGGACTGAGTCCAAGATTAACACACATTATTGTTCTAAAAGAAAATTTATGAGCTGGATACGTCTGAGCCATGGAAAAATCGCATAATCAAACGGCTTGAGTTGTAAATAGTTCGGATTTTTTATACAAATTTTGAAAAGGAGACTGTTTGGAGGGAACATAACTGGACAATATATTAATCAAAAAGGCACTTTGCTCTAATGCAAAATTCCAAAACTTTAAAGGTAAATATGCATGCGCTAGTAAAGTTAATGTAGTATCAATTAAATGACGAATTTTTCGCTCAAATGTTCCATTTTTCTTATGAGTATATGGGCAAGCAATTCTGTAATGAATACCAACTCATTTAAAATATGCATTTAATTTTTGGTATTCACCTCCCCAATCAGAATGGAAGGATCGAATTTTCACCTGAAATTATCTATCAATGAATTTTTTAAATTGCAAGAAAATGACATAAACCTCACTTTTATTTTTCAAAAAATACACCCAAGCATATCCGGAAAAATCATCATCAAACAAAACCATATACTTGTGACCATTAAATGAAAGAGTAGGAGATGGCCCCTAAACATCTTAATGAACAATATCAAATGGAAAATGACTCTTGCGTTTAACAGCAACTAAAGGAATTCTAGACATTTTTCCTAATAGACAACTAAAACAAGGACTCAACTTAGAAGAATTACTAAAAATGCTTTTATTTTGAACCAAAGTTTAAAGCTTCTTAATGTTAGGATGACCGAGCCTAGTACACCACTCATCAAGCGATGTGACCTCAGCTGCCAAGGCCTGCTTAACTGATTGCAGCTTGTACAATCCGTCCTCACTGGGTCCTTGCATCAACACCCTCTTGGTCACCTAATCCTTAATAATAAAATGTAAGGGAATGTAAAATTCAAAGAAGCAAGTGTTATCAGCAGTAAATTTTTGCAATGACAATAGGTTTTTAACAATTTTTGGAACACATAGTACTTGATGTAAATGTAAGATATTAGTTTTAGAATGAATCTAAACATTACCAGTATGAGTAATCTGTAAGCCCTGACCGTTACCAACATGAAGACTATCGTTCCCATCGTAACCTTGATCTGTTTTTAGCACCTGAACATCAGGGGTGATGTGGTAGTTGGCAGCTATGTCAGGATACCAAGCTTGCTGAAATTGAGGTGGTATTTATGAAGCTTGATAACTATAAGGAGAGTGAACATAATTGGCTTTCAGAAAATTGTAGCGGGGTCCAGAATTGCGTGGCTAATAGCCACTGAAAGATGGCGCATTTTGAGGCACATATCTGTTGCGGCAAGTGGCAGCTATGTGATTCCCTTTTCCATAAATTTGGCAGGGACCCCGAGGTCGCTGCTGGTTACTGTTCCGATACCCATTGTTGCCTCCATTGTGTGGTTTAGGTGAAGAATAGGAAGGAGTATGAGTGACTGATTGAGTGGAATTCTTGAGAACCATATTAGCCTGCGGATTATGAAGGCCTTGCAACAAATTCTTATGGGCAACTAATTACTCGTGCAACTCATGAAACGAGACAGGGTTAGGACGGAGATTCAGAGTAGTGATAATTGTGTGAGATTCAACATCAATATTACGATATATAATAGCATTAAACTCAGCAAGTGTAAGTGGCTTACCTGCGGCTTTGAGTTCATCCACCTTGGCTAAAGATATTCAGAGACGGACATATCATTACGCTCGAATTCTTGTAATTCAATATGTGATTTATAATAGCCCAGGCCACCCGCTTGTAGATATTGTCCACTTTGGGCCTTTTTAAGTGGCTCGTGGTCCACACCCTTACGGTTTTACTTTTCCAGTGTGTAGGTCACTTTAGGACACTACTCCCGCAGAACTTCCCAAGAGGTTACTCATCCTAGTACTACTCTTGCCTAAGCACGTTTAACTTCGGAGTTTTGATGGGATTCGATGCGTTAGGACATGAAAAACGCATCTGCAAGGGGAAGGTATCCACACCCTTCTAAAGAGTGCTTCATTCTCCTTCCCAACCAATATGGAATTTCAATATGTTGGGGCCGGTCTCGTTCCCAATCCCAAACCTCCCATTCGAGGCAATCGGGAGAGATCATGCGAGAGACACGTTCGAACCACTCAACTGGTAAGAAATATAGCGTCAGCGATGGTAGGTTCACTGCAGCGAAAGTCTGGCCTCGCCGCGCGAAATCACCAAATTTAGTGCATTCGGGAAAGGTTTGCCGGTGCATACTCTAGACCTCGCCGTGATGAAACTGTTGGGCCCCGAACGTTTCTTAGAAGTTAGAACAATTAACTGAGAAATTGTTGGTGATTATTCATGTGTAGAGAAAAGGGGAATTCTTGAATTTAAAATGAAACAGAAAAGATGGTTTAGATACAAGATGGGTTATATAAGAAAGGTTGGTAGTTAAAAGCTGGAAAATGTAATTGAAACATGTTCATTAAGTATGCTTCAGTGTTTTAGCCATAACTTTTACTCTAGTTATCCAAATGAGATGATTCTCGATTTGGATTAAACTAGAGAAAAGGGTTACAAATTTTCTAATGAAATTGAGTTTCAATTCAGTCTCTAAGAATTTCAATTTTGGGATGAAAGTTGAGCATAGAATATTATTTTAGCATAAGAATAGTCTGGAAATTTTTGGGGTATAACTTTCATACTGCTGAACAAAATTGAATGATTTTAGTATTATTGGAAACTTAAGATAATAAGGAACATTTTTCTAGAAGGTAGTGCTATCAAATTCCTTCAATTACATGATTAGAAAAAGGTCTTGATTTTCAGAAGGAGTTAAGCATGATTTAAATAAATTTTGAGATCTTGATAGATTAATTATTTTATTTTGTGGAGTTAATTAGAATGTTAATGTGAATAAGATTATATGACATAGGTTAATTGAATTATAGTGTTAAGGTGGTAAGATTGCATGAGAGGCAAAATTGACAAGTCACTTAAGCATTTAAGTTACAAGGTATATAAGGAAGGGTAAAAGGGTCTTTATACAATCATTAATGGCAAAATTGAAATAAGAAGTGTGGGATTGCTTTTAAGGAAGAAGCAAGAACGAAATTGAGGGAAGAAACAAAGAGAAGAGAGAAGAAAGAATAGAGCTCGGTGGAGAAGAGGAGAAAAGAAAGAAGAAAAGCTAGGTTTTGATTTTTCTAAGCCTTCAAGAGTGATTCTGAAGTTGTTCAAGAAGGGAAAAAGGAAGAGGAGGATTAGAGCTCTCATTCAAGCCAAGAAACTCTCCATTTGGTGAAGAATCAAGGTAAGAGCATTTTTTATTTTTTGGATTTTTGAAAGGGTTTTGGTTCATATAGCTTAAGAAATGTATGGGTTTAAGAATTCTAGGATCAATTTTAGTGAATATATCTTATAGGTTCTCCAATTGGAATTCCTAAGGAATTGGGAATTTTGCCTTTGATGAAGGAAATCAAGAGAGGCAAAGGGAGCAAGGGGAGAGACATTTTTTAGAAAAGTTTCAAGCAAGGAAATCAAGGTAAGTTTCATGTTTATAATAGAGTTAATGAGCAATGACTATTTTTTTAAAAGCAATAGAATTAAATGATTTCATTTTGTTTTATAAATGCTGCCTTTATTGCTTTTGAATGATTTATGAAAGTGCTACATGTTTTGGTGTATGAATTTTGATAATGAAATGTGAAATGATAATGAAATTGCATATGAAATGTTTCATGCTCATGGAAGACAAGTTTTCAAAATGTGCTATTTGGGAAATTGGTTTTCAAGTTCATGAATTACATGTTATGTGGGTTTGGTGTAATCCATCCAAGAATTGTCACGTGCACGTTGACCAAGTTAAAGGCTTCTCCCGCCTACCCGCTAGTGGCACAGAGCTCTTTCATAGACTCCCTCAAGTTTAGGACTACACAGGACCACTATGTGGAATTTAGTAGTTCATCATGTTTATGGACCTACCCAAACCATTTTGATGTGCTTATGTGTTTATGATTTGCGAATAAGTTGAAAAATGTATAAATTATGTTGTTTGTGATTTTGATTACTTGACAAGAATTTTGAGAAACATGTGTTTTATGACCCAATAAGAATTTTCTATGACAATGAACTTTTAAAACGGTTTTGCTTTGTTATTCGTTATAAACTTGTTACCCACGAACTTTTTAAGCTTACCCCCATTTCCGTCCTATCTCCAGGTGATGAGCAAGAGACAAAGTGAAAGAGAGTCAAGGCATTACTCTGGATTTGCATGCTTTGTTTTGTTTTGGAATAATTTATGTAAAACAAAGTTGTAGTCTCATGTTGAGCAATTATAGTTCAAGTATTTTATGTATATTGGATTTTGATATTGATGATGTAATGTGGCTTGGAAATGCCATTAAATCTTTGTAAACTCTTGTTTCATGATGTTAATGAAATGTGAATTTGTGTATGGATGATTGTCAAATTAAAATGTGAATTTGGGTATGGATGAGGTGGAGTTGAAATATGAATTAATTAATAATGAGGTTAAGTTGGAATTAGGTACACTTGGAGAATTTTTCAATTTGAGATGATAAATTTTGAAAACGAATTATTGTTATACATAAGTGAGATGTTATGGAAAAGAAAATAGGAATTATGAATGGATAAGAATGATGTTGCATTAGTTAAGGAAGTAAATTTGGGACAAATTTCAAGTTTTTCATAAGGGTAAATTTTGTAAACTGACTCCAGAGAAAATCTGGAATAATCTAGGTAGAACTGGTCAAAATTGTCTTATTGAAAGTTGTAGATGATCTTTCTAGCTTCCCAACGATATAAAGTTTGTAGTTTTTGGAGACTGGAGTGAAAAGATATGATCGTTGCAAAATGTGATGCTGCATAGAATGTATGCACGGGACAGCTATGGTAAATGATGAGAATGTGTGGTTTTGATGAATCAAATGGGTTGAGAATTGAGAGTTTTACAAGATAAATTTGGTGTTTGAATTGATATGAAGTGATTTTGCACTAGAAGAGTTGAATTTGAGAAGATTGTGGGTGAACATGATGTTAGATTGGATATAGGAAGCATTGGAGAGGGTTTGGAGGGTTTGGGGAACCCCTATATCTATTAGACAGACTTTAGGTCCGTTAAACGGACCTTCTTGGGTCAAAAATGACCCCCAGCATCGCCCATATACGTTTAACGGACCTTCTCTGGTGAAAAAGAGCCCCCAGGCCCGATAATGTCCGTTAAATGGACATGGATGTCCGTTAAACGGATATTCACGGGACAGCTACAGTAAATCACGATTTTGACCCCTTTTAGGGGTAGAATATCACTTTGTAGTCTTCATGAAAGTTGTAGATCTCGAAGTCCTCTTTCAAATCGTTTAATATCAACATCAATCCAACATTTGTAGTGAAAGTTATGGCAATTGCACCAAGACAGGTACAAAATGATTGAGGGTATAAACATGTTTGATTCTTTCTGGCATAACTTGCTCATCCAACCTCCAAATGAAGTGATTCTTGAACCAATAGATTTATAAGACATTTTTCTATCTCTCAATAAAAATTAAAATCTTTTGGAGTTGATTTGAAAAATTTTACATTAGAGAAAGTGAGGGGTCGGTTGGGAGAGCATGATTAAGGTATGAACACACTTTGGCTTTTTAAGCATATCTTGATCTATAGAGCTCCGATTAAGATGGTTCTTACTTCAAAACAAATTTGAGACTTTGAGCTACAATTTCTTTGAAGAAGTCAAATTGAAATTCTAGTTTGAAGTTTCCCAAAATATGTTCTGAATTAGGAGAAATGAGTTTGATTATGGTGATTGATTTGTATGGGCACATCATTGAACAAATTGTGAGGAAATTTTTGGGATGTTATGAGAATGAAGATGAACTGATGGTGGCTAATGAGGGGTCAATGCAATAACCCTTCAAGGTAATATGCACACTCACGTCTTATGATGTTTCGAATAGTTGGGCTCTGAAAATCGGACCCAACAGTTGTGGTATCAAAACAAGAAGATGAATCGATGATGGTTAAGGAGATTTCATGGAAATACGCTCACATTTCATGATTTAGTAAGAGTTGGATTCTGAAATCAAGCAGGGTCCAACATATGTGGTATCAAAGCAAGAGGTTGGGCTCTAGAAACAAGCAGGTTCTAACATGTTTGGTATCAGAGTAAGAGTTAGGTTCCGAAAACGAGATCCAACAAAAACCTTCAAACAAACCCAAACCACTAACATTCAATACCAAACATACATAAATTCATACAATTCTTTCAACACAACCATTTTAACAAAGAAGTTAACTATGAACCTACACAACCAAAACTTCTTCAATTCTTCATTTCATTACTAAAGCAAAAGAGTTTGAAAAACTTTATTTACATATCAAAAGCCACACCGTTGGCTTAATACCAAAAATACAAATACACATGATACAATCAAATTCTTATGTTCGATATGTTGCTAAAGCTACTCAAAAGTAATCGAACTAACTTAATTACTAAATGTGGTTATCTCGAAGTTTCCAATATGCCTTGCAAGGATCGCTAACCTTCTCATTCTGCACCTGAGGAGGGAATAGCGGGGTGAGCTACACAGCTCGGTGGCTAATATATTTATAGTCATTGGCAATTAATCACAAATTCAAGCATATGTATATATATGTATAATCTAGCAATTCGTTCAATTCAACAATTCTAGTTCAAAGTCTCAAAGTTAAATATGTTATCACATAAGTATCTCATATAATTACTCAACCATTCATGCATAACACTTCATCATTTATCATGCTCAACAAAACAAATTCCATGCACAAACAAATGGCTCGAGAGTTCCGTGGAACGAAACGGAGAAACCAAAGTTTATACTGTGAACAAAACAAGTCTAAATTTTTAGGATCTTGTGGCCTCAAGTAGGCAGCTGGGAGAAGGCTATAGATCAACGTGCACATGACTAACGAAATGGGTTCCTCTCTCGCCCAAACAAAAGCACATATTCATTTTATCATATGCTCATACTCTTTGGCTTTTTCTTCTTTTCATTTATACCAAATGTTATAACCTCTTTCTAGGTATAACATAATCACAAATCACCATGCATTATCAAATCTTCACAACAAATTCGAAAATCAAGAAATTTGCACATACACACACATAGGTAAGAATTTGCCCAATCACACAATAACTCTAAATACATTACCCACCTAATTTGCGTGTAAAAATCCAAGTCAAGGTTGTCTTTCCCTTGCTCTTGGGTTGGCGTTCCTTGGTTTCCTTTAAACAACCAAGTTCTCATTCAACACAACATTCCCATAGAAATTTATAAAGCTTCAAAAATCACAAAAATGACATAAATGCTAAGTTGGACTTAGGCTTAACCTACCCACTGTCTATCTAGGTTAAAAAAAAAAACCAAAAACCTAGTTTAGGAACCCATAACCCCCCATCTAGGGTTTCTCTTCTTTCTTTCTACACAAACTCATTTCTCTCTTAAATCCCTTTTTGTTTTTCTACTAAGCAAGAAGAAGGATGATACTTACCTTAACAAGTTGATTCTTCCTCTTTTTCTTCTTCTTTCCTTCTTCTCCAACACTCCACGCACTCTTCTCTTCTCTTTTCTTCTCTCCACATTTGTCTCTCTTTCTTTCCACGATTTCTCATCTTTCTTTCTTACTTCAAGACCATTTATTTGGTCTTTTCCCCTTTTACCCTTCGTTTACCTTGTCCTTCCCATTTTACCCCTTATGTCTATAAACTAACATCTTAACTCCCTATTCTGATCAAGTAATTGAAGAAATTTGATAACACTTTCTCCTAGAAAAAATGTTTCCCATTGTCTTAAGTTGCTAATGACATCAAAATCATTCAATTTGGTTCAGTTATTTGAAAGTATTGCCCCAAATATTTTCAGACTGTTCTTATACTGAAATAATAAACTATACTTAATGTCCACCCAGAAATTGAAAGGCTTAGGGACTGAATTAGAATTCTATTTCTTCAGATAATTTGTATCTCTATGTCTCTAGTTTATTTAGAAACAAGAATCATCTCATTTGGAGCCCTACAGATCAAGATATCATCAAAATACCAAAGTATGTTCAGTAAAATATCCAATTCATACTCTTACAACATATTCCCTCATTTTCTTTCCATCAATCTTTTTTTACTCGACACTAAAGGCTACCAATTTTTATGGAGAGATCAGAAAATGTATTAGGAACCTATTGGTTCAATAATCACTTCATCTGTAGGTCGAACGATGAAGTTATGGCCGAAAGAATCAAACATGATTATGTCCTCAATCATATTGTACCTGTCTTGGGACAATTGGCATAACTTTCGCTATAGATATCGGGTTAAGGTTGTCTTTGGATGGTTTCGAAGAGGACTTCGAGATATACAACTTTTATGAAGCTATTGAAGAGAGATTTTTCCATATAGAGGGTCAAAATCTCGAATTTCCAAAAGTATAGATGGGTCAGAAGAAAGGATTTAGTCAAAGCTGAATCAGACGTAGGGGTTCAGTCAAAGCTGAATCAGATGGAGGGATTCAGTCAAATTCAGTCAAAACTGAATCAGAAGGAGGGATTCAATCAAAGCTGAATCAAACAAAGGGATTCAGTTAAAGGCTGAATCAGACGAAGGGATTCGACCCAGACGAAGGAATTCGTCTCAGACGAAAGGACTTCTACAGGGTCTTCCCCACATCACCAAAAATTCTAAGTCACTAACTACACTCTCTAAAGCATCTCCAATGATTCCTACATCCATTCTAACGTCACTTTCACTCATAATCTTCCAAATTCGTTTCTTCTAATGCAACATCACTTCTTAACCATTCAACCACCAAATTGATTTCATTAAAACTCTCAAGTCTCAACTCATTTGACTCGTCACATTCAACTACATCTCATCATTCATAATTCCTATTTTGTTTTCCATAACATCTCACTTTACTTCTACTATCACCTTAATTCTTCCCATTTCATAATCTCTTATCCACCAAAGATACCAAAGCAAAACATGAATCTATCCATATTTCCTATTCACTACTTTAATCTTTTCTATCATTTCTGATTCAAGAATTTTCTTTTTTTTTACTCATGACTAATCACCAACAATTTCTCATTTAATAGTTCTAACTTCTAAGAAAAGTTCGAGGTCCAACATAATTCAAGCTGTCAGTTTTGTGACATGGAACCAAAGGTGTGCGCAAGAGCTGTCCAAACCTCTTTTTCCATCGTGAGTTCGATAACATAGGGAAATATTTCTTCCGTCAAAGATGAGAAAAGCCAGGAAAGGAGCATCTGGTCTTTCTTAAACCACTCCTCATATGCAGGGTTTGTTTTCATTATTGGTAGCCTTGAGAATGGTAGGAGAAGGAGAGGGATTGGTGAGAAGATAATTAAGATTATGATAATTGAGAATAGGCAAAAATTGAGTCTTCCGTGCCAAGTAGTTTTTGGTGTTCAGTTTGACAGAGAAGGAATGAGAATGAGTAGAAGTAACGGTGGAGGGAGGAGGTGGATTGGCTGGCGGGGCAGTAGTGGGGATGGTGATAGCGGCTGTTTCGGGTGGGGTAGAGGCCATTTTTGTGGCTCTGATACCATGTGGAGATAAGGGTTTGAGACGAATAGAAGATGAGGGAAATTTGTTGTAATTCTCATTAATGTGAAAGGCAAATATAGAAGATATTTATA
This sequence comes from Erythroxylum subrotundum, assembly GCA_027563845.1. Taxonomy (NCBI): domain Eukaryota; kingdom Viridiplantae; phylum Streptophyta; class Magnoliopsida; order Malpighiales; family Erythroxylaceae; genus Erythroxylum; species Erythroxylum subrotundum. The sequence continues at coordinate 17,700,894 of JAOQMQ010000196.1, forward strand.
CCAAGGGTTACAAGCTAAATGAGATAATTAACAACTAACAAAATACAAATATATGACTAAATATACACGTAATATATAGCTAATGTACTGGGTATATATTAAACAATAAAAACAGAATTTTACACTCCCTTACGGTACATACATTAATTATGATAATTAAATTGAAGGATTTTATCAAAATAAAATGGTGGAGAATATAGGGATAGTTCAAAGTTAAGCGGCAAATGTATTGGTATTAAAGAATAGATATGAATATTGGCTCATTGTTCATTAACAAGGATAGGTACATTGATAGTTATGCATTAGTATGTGTTTTTCTAAGTATTGGGCATTTGTTTCTTGCATGATAGGTTAGTATTATTGTGTTTTAGTACTTGTTTTGTGTGTTTTTGTCTAGTTTGATCTTCATGATTGTTCTTTTGTGTTTGATATTGGTTTAGGGTAGAAATTGATAATTTTGGTGTAGGAATGGAGGGTGGACACCTTTATGATTGAGCTAGGGACTAAAAAAAGAGAAGAGAAGTGGAGCTGTTGAAAAACAAGAACCCACGATCATGAAAAAGGGCATATTTTCCACGATCGTGGGAAATCTATGGAGAAAGTTTATGTCAAGATAACCCACAATCGTGGGAAGCATAAGTATAATTCCCATGATCGTGAGAATTAGAAGTCGAAGAGATACACGTGTTTATTGTATTTTTTATATTTTATGACTTTATAAGGAGGAGAATCCCAAGAGCTGTCAAAAGGTCGTGGAACTTCTTCCTAGAACCAAAAGATAGATTGAGAGCCTAGAGATAGGGGAGATTAAAGGTTTCATTCTTGATTGGGCAAAGAGCACCCAGTCTTCGAGATTTTCCAGATTAGGCAAAGAAGAGGAGGAATTGCCCCGTCCAGTCTTATTTCAATTTCTTTCTCTTCTAGAATGTTTATCCTAGATTATTTGATTGTTGGGGATGTTATGGATATTATGATTGGCTAAAATAATTTTTAGGGTTTGTTGTTGAACTATTTATGAACCTTTGGTTATTAATTTAATGATATACATGTTCTAGTTATTTATTGTGCTTAAACCTTGCAATAAATCGAGAGAGTGAGCTTGGTAATCTGTATTAATTGTACAACGAGAGTTATCGATTAATAGACCTATCAATAACAAGTTATTGATTTATGAGGAAGAGATTTCAATAGATCAATACACTGCCGATAGGATAGCTTCAAATCTAGTTGAATGTTTAGGAAAGGATTTGCACATCGAGAGTTCCCAAAGTTATTTCTAATTTATTTAACTTGTGACATTTAGTTACACCTTGAGAGAGGGTGGCTAGAATTTTAGGAAATCTTGGGCCAAGCATAAATTGAATCAATTAATCAAAGGGAAGCAAATAGGGATAATGACAAGTCCTAATGTTTAATCTTGATTTTCTCAAAGTCTTAGTTTACGATTTTAGTTGAGGTTGCATTGTTTCCTGTTACTTTTAGTTTGTATTTATTTTACTTATCTTTTTAAATTCGATTGAAATGATCTCTTAAACAAAGAACAACATGAATTAAGTGGAACCTAAGCATAATCCTCCTAGGATCGATATCTGCTTTCAACTACAAGTATGACTCGTATACTTGCAGCTTTGAGCGTAAGATTAGTATTGTGTTTTACATTCAACAAGTTTTTGGCGTCGTTGCCGATGATTGATTGTTTAGCATCTTATTTAGTTTGGGTTACTTTGATTTAAGAGTTTTTGATACTTTTCCTTGTGCCTTTACAGGTGCATGAGCATAAGGAACACACAAAAGAATACTGAATTTCGTGACAAAGAGTTAGTAGATATCACAAGGCACGAACGACAGTAGAGAAGAGCGAAGCGCCAAAACATTATACACCCCAATATGGCAAAAGAAGGGGATGAAAGGACACTGATGGACTTTATGAGGCCAAGATTCAGTCCTCAAGGAGTTGCGAGACTAGCGATTCAAGCTAACAATTTCGAGATCAAGTCGGCACTCCTCAACATTCTTCAGAGTAGTGTACAGTTCTATGGGTTATCCAATGAAGATCCCGAGGCCCATCTCGCCAATTTTTTAGAGAAATGTGGCACTTTTTGGTTTAATGGGATGTCTGATGATGCCGTGAGGTTGCGACTATTTTCTTTCACTTTGAGAGATCAGGCAAAGGTGTGGTAGAATTCACTTAGCTCAGGGCAGATTAATACTTGGGGATAGCTAAGCCCAGGCATTTCTTGCTAAATACTTCCCATTGACCAAGACAACAAGGATCATTAAAGAAATCACAAATTTTCAACAAAGCGATGGGGAGTCTTTATATGAAGCTTAGGAGAGCTTTAAAGAACTACAGAGAAGTTTTCCCCACCATAACCTTCCGAGGGAATTCCTCATGCAAGCATTCTATAATGGTGTAAATCAAAGCACAAGAGGCACCATAGATGCAGCTATGAAAGGATCTTTGATGAGGAAAACTATCGATTTAGAGCATGACCTTTTAGAAGAATTAGCGAGCAACAATTGTATATGGTCAAATGAGAGTAAACAGGGGCAGAAGGAGCAAAAAGGTATGATCCCAATTGACTCTGTTACTGCTTTGCAAGCACAATCACAGCCCTCACTAAATAGTTAAGCAACATGTAAGGAGCATCTTCGTCTACAACCAAAGCTATGCAATCAAAGTGTGATTCATACGGGCAGGACAACCATTGTACAGCAGAATGCTTTTTGGTAGGAGCTAGTAGCACTGAACAAGTAAGTTACTTGGGCCAACCACAGTGAGGTAACAATCCGTACTCGAATACTTATAATTCAGGATGGAAAAACCACCCAAATATTTCTTAGAGTATTAGCAATGTAGGTGGTCAAGCAAAACCTCAAGGACCTCCAGGATTTCAACAAGACAGACTTGGATCTTTGGAGAACAAAATGGACAAGTTGATGGATATTTTGGGGTTTAAACTGGCAAATCAAGAAGAGAACCAAAAGAGAATGTTTTCTAGCCAGGAGGAAAGTAAAAAGAGGATGGAGGCAAAGTTTGATCAGATTGTAAAGAATCATGCCTCATCCATCCACAACTTAGAGGTACAAATAAGTCAACTTACTAATTTTATGTCTTTTAGAAGTGCAGGTAGCTTACCAAGCAATACTGAGGCCAACCTAAGGGAACAATTGAAGGCTATCACACTTCGAAGTGGCAATCAGATGGAGGAACCAAGTGTGAAAAAGGATTGCCAAGGAAAAGGAAAAGGTAAGGAGATTCGAAAAGAGAAAAAAGAAGAGAGGCCTTATGTACCACCACCACCCTACAAGCCTAAACTTCCGTATCCACCAAGTGTGAGACATCATCAGGTGGACACTCAGTTTTCCAAGTTTTTAGAGAAACTGAAGAAGCTTCAGATTAACTTGTAATTGGTGGAAGCTTTGGAGTGCATGCCCAAGTATGCAAAGTTTCTTAAGGACATACTAACATACAAACGTACTTAAGAGGACAATCAAACGGTCACTTTGATAGAGGATTGTAGTTCGATTATCTCAAGCACGATGCCTTCAAAACTACAAGATTCAGGGAGTTTTACGATTTCATGTGTTGTTGGTGACTTTGAATTTTCTAAATGCTTATATGATTTAGGCGCATGCATTAACTTGATGCCTTTGTCTGTTTTCAAGAAATTGGGACTAAGAGAGGTCAAGCCAACATCGATGCTGATTCAACTTGGGGATCAATTCATCAAAAGACCATATGGAGTTGTAGAAGATGTGTTAGTAAAAGTAAACAAATTTATTATTCCTGTTGATTTTGTGGTATTAGATTTTGAAGCTGATAAAAATTGTCCATTGATTTTGGGTAAGCCCTTTATGAATACTGGTAGGGCATTAGTTGATGTGCATCATGGAAAACTTGTTTTGAGGATTGGTGATGAGCAGGTTGTGTTGGGTCCGTGTTTTGCGTACCGGGGCGAACTAGGCCCAGCATACCCCAAGTTTGCACGCGACCACAACCATCAAAGGTATTGTCCTCTTTGGTACTCGAACTCGAGACCTCAAGAATTTGTTGCATTTAAATACACGCCTCTTACCATTAAGCTAAGAGGCGTGCATTTAAATGCAACAAATCCTTGAGGTCTCGAGTTCGAGTACCAAAGAGGATAATACCTTT
>JAOQMQ010000196.1:17758646-17772626 GCA_027563845.1 Erythroxylum subrotundum
TTAAAAGAAAGCATCACACCTTCTAGTTGAAAACTCAAGTTTGTAGAAAAATTTCAGATTGCTTGTCATTGAAGGGCTGAATATACATATATTTATAAAGATGTTTTTAGAACCCTTACTCTGGTAGGAAAGGGTTTTAAATCATATTCTAATAAAAATTATATTAGTTCCTAAATAACTAGAATAACATACGTAAAATAAAATAACATATTTAACTTACTACTACTTCCAAACTAATAACGAATCCTAACATAATCTAAATTTCAGCTCTTATCTTTTGTTGTCAACTTAATTTTCAATCCTCATCCCACCAAATTAAAGCTTGTGGTTGACTAATCTTTTCTCTTTTATTTCTTTTACATACTTTAAGTAATTTTGCATCAATAGGATACCTAAGTACATGCAAGGTAAAATATTCCTATAAAAGTTACATAACACTCAAATATCAAACCTCTTAACAAATGTAGACTGGATTAAGGGTTAGGTTCATGTATTAAGTACAAACAGTGGAGAGAGGTGGTAGGATTTGAATTTCAGTAAGAGCAAGCAAATTGTAGAGATTTGTTGTTAGTATGCTATCCCTATATAGGAAATATTACTACAGTAGGTTTTCTTTTTCCGAAAATTAATAGATTTCATTATAAAAATATATATACAATCTAGAGAACAAAAAAACTAGTATAATCCAAAGTATCTAGATTACAGAGATTTGTGGTTCCTAGTAATTGCCTACATCTTGAGATCGAGGGAAACTTATGAGACCATTTAGACCAGTATTGCTCCAATCCCCATCTGCTCTTCATGCTACTTATCAGATTTGCAGCTATTCTTCTGGCTAACATGACCAATCTGCAATGTAGGAAAATGACCTGAAAAACATTTCATTGCTTCTACTTTCTTGTTTGAATACTTTGTAATTGCGCTCTTTCTATATGTAGTACACCAAGGCTACCCAACTTAAATTGATAGCTTTGAAATCAGTCGCATTATACACTCTAAGTTTCCCCAGCCAAGCAATAGTTTCACTTCAAGAATCCATAGGTCAAGCCACGTTGAGTGTAATCTGTATCAGACCCCAAACTTGTCTGGTATACCTACATATAATCATGAGGTGTTCCAAACTTTACAATTCAGCATTACATAACTCACAATTCAAATTGCTAATGAAGAACCTGATCTTATCTCTTGTAAGCAACCCTCCATTGATTCCCATCCATAAGATGAATGAGTGAGCTAGATTAAGATCAATGTCCCATACTAAGGCTGCCCACTCCTACCTTGTGCTCTGTGTAGCCTGTAACAGTGTTCTGCAGGCTTTTATGTTAAACTTCCTTGAGTTATCTGCTAGCCACTAAATTTCATCCTGCTCTCCTGCCTGACACCGAGGCAACTCTTCCATGATGATGCTGGCACTTCTACTATTGTGGAAGGGCCATATCCATTGATTATTTCAAATGAGCATACTTACTTTAGTAGTTGGATTCACCACCAAGTTCAAGGCCTGTACCTCCTCCACCTTAGATAGGGGACCTTTATAGTGCCAATTATGATACCAAAAAGACGTGCTTCATTCCAAATCCTGTGGAATACCTGATTCTACATTCATTGTCTGGTCTCTAGAATTTCTTTGAGAGTCCTTGTCATATCCTGCCTTGACTATAGAATCCAGATACTCTTGTGTTTACATTAGGTATCCATTTAACCCATAAATCCTCCTTTTTGTAGCACAACTACCACAAATTCCGCCCCCTACGCACCCTATGTTTCATCATTGCAGAATGGAAGCCCAATCCCCCCTATTGCTTAGGTCTGCAAATTTTGTCCCAACTGATCTTCACTTTGCTTCTGCCTTGGTTTGAGTCGTTCCACAAGAAGTCCCTAAGTCTCCTGTTGATTTCCTTAAGGATACTTTTGGGGATGGATAAATGGTTGATCCAATAAGTGGTAAGATTGATCCGTATTGTCTGAATTAGCTATAGCCTGACTCCATAGCTAAGAAATCGATTGCTCCATTGGTTGATTCTGCCATGAATTAAGTCCAACAGAGGTTTACAATCCACAGCACTAATTCTTCTTTGAAAAATTGGTACCCCCAAGTAGTTGAAGGGTAGTCGCCCTTGTGTTAAGCCCATCTTGATAGATATAAAAGCTACCTCTCTACTTGAGTTTCAAGATAAGTAGAAACAGCTCTTCTGAGGGTTGCATCTTAAACCTGAAATCTTTTGGAATTCCTTCATTGCTTGCATGATTATATCAATTGAGTTTTTCTCAGCCTTGCAAAACAATAGAAGGTCATCTGCAAAAGCTAGATGTGTGAGCTTCATACCTTTACATCTGCTATGGACCTGGAATTCCGAGTATCGCCGTATGGTATTCACAAGGAGAGTTGACAAAACCTCCATGCATAGGACAAACAAGTAAGGAGATAATGAATCCCCTTGCCTCAAGTCCCTCCTTGCTTTGATCAGGTTTGTAGGTTTTCCATCCACCAAGATTGCCATAGAAGCAGTGGTTACACATTCCTCAACCCATTTTCTAAACAGAGTAAGATAGCCGACTACCTTGAATATAGTAAAAAGAAAGCTCTAGTTGATTGATTCATAGGCCTTTGCAAGGTCCATCTTTATGGTGTAATTCCTCATTCTCCTCTTAGAGTGATAGCCCTCTAACAATTCCTAACATAGTAGAATATTTGTTCCCACTGATCTCTTGATGAAAGCATTTTTTTCTGGGCTAATTAACTACCCCAAGCTCCCTCTCAGTCTATTTGCTAGGATCTTCGTGATGGTTTTATATAGAAAATTACAGCAAGCTAAGGGCCTGAATTATTCCATCTTCCTTGCATTACTCTGTTTAGGAATAAGGCAGATAAACATTTTATTCCATTCCTTGAAGATTGTTCCTCTTTTATAGAACTTGCCCACTGCTGCTACCACTTCTTCTCCTACAATATCCCAGTTTTTTTTAAAGAATCTCCCATTACAACCATCTAATCCTGGGGCTTTGTCGGGGTTCATTGAAAAAATAGCATTCTTGATTTCTTCCTTTGTTATTTCTCTTACCAACGCCACCTTGTCGTCTTCATCAAGTTGTTTAAGCCCTGCTAGAACCTCTGCAGGTATATCTCTTACTGGCATTACAGTCCCAAATTGCCGAGTAAAGTACTCTAAGACAAACCTCTTCGTACTTTCGATGTCCTCATGGATCCGCCCTGTGTCATCTTCCAACATTCGGATATAATTCTTATTCCTCCTAACCGAAATTGAGCTCATAAAATACTTAGTACATCTCTCACCCTCCTTCATCCAGAGCATTCGAGATTTCCACCTTAATAGAGTATTGGTACTATTCAACAGTTGATTATATTTTCCCACCAATGTAGCTTCCTGTGTTCTTAGTTGCAAATCTTCTAGTCTATCCAATATTCTCTTCTGACATTGCTTTAGCTCCTCCAAAGCATCAGTTTGAGCTTTCAAGTCTGGATGGATTGTTTTCCTGCTAAGCAATCTCAATCAGTTCTGCAAGGCTCTGAGTCTCATGGTCATCTGATATCCTTTTGATCCTAGTATGGCCCCCTGCATCTCCTCGATAAGTATGTTTCTGAAGTCAGGATTGTCCATCAAGTGACTGAAGATCCTAAATGGGGTCTTCCTCTTCCTATCGCCTGTTAGCAGTTCCACTACCATTGGACTGTGATCCGATACAGTTGAATCATCAAACAAAGCGCTACTTGTTGGGTAGGTCTCTATCCACTTGTCATTAACCATACATCGGTCCAATTTTTTCAGCAAAAACCAATCCCCCGATTGCTTATTGGTCCAGGTATAAGAATTACCATACCATTTCAGATTAGCCAAACCCGTTCTCTCCACCACCTTCTGAAGTTCTCGACAGTCGACTTGGTTTTAAGTGACTACAGTAGTTTGATATCCTATCTTGGAACATTGATGAATTATTTTAGTATTATATGTAAAGGACCCTAACCTAATCAATAGTTGAGAAAATTGATATTTTTAATCCGCAAATTTAAGCAAATTATCAAAATTAGCACAAACTCCATGTTTTAGCACCCCTTAATATCAGAATTCTCACTTTGTATCAAATATAGCCCAATGTTAGTCCTTATTAGTGATCACCATTAACTAAGCTGACATGGCTTGTCACGTGTACTAATTTTTACTTCTTCTTTTCAAAGAATATGGCCTTTTGAGGCTGTTATGACCTGAGAACAATACAGGAAAGCATCACAAAAGTGATGGACTGTTAAAGAATTAAAAGTAGAGAAAAGTTACGGTGTTCAGGCATGCTGATCGAGTGAAATGTTCTATATTTGATGTCAAATTAAGAACGAAGCTAATCTCTTTAACCACCATCCCCATGATGTATTTTTGATCTCAACAGCTTCTTCACCTCCACCATTGCTAAGTGATTATCAGAAACAATCTTCTTCTGGAGAAATAAGCCCTTTATAATAGCCATTCTAGCTGTTATGTTTTTCATAGCTGGTCTTCTTAACTAGCTTGTTAGACTTCTTATAAAGTATAGATCTTCCTCTTCATTGTCTGAATCTAATAGGTTTCCAGAAATGGCTGGGACTGATGAATTTCAAAGGCAATTACAGCAAAATTTCCACCTACAAGGTTCAGGGCTAGATCAAGCTTTTACCGATGCATTACAGTGATTCTTTACAAAGAGATTATGAGCATAAACAAGCCTTTTCATTGTGCTGTTTGTCTTCATGAATTCTACAAGAATGACAAGTTAAGATTACTTTTGTGAATTCTACAAGGTTCACAAACAATGTTGCAATTTGGATCTTTATCAGCCAAAAAGCTGCAGAGAGAGACATGGTCAATTCAAGAAGGGTTTTTTCTTTGAGACCTGTAAAATTCAGAAATTCCAATCATGCAGCAGAGGGAGTAGAGGGAGAGACAAGTAGTAGTAATATGGATGCTAGAAGATATTACTCACTGGCATCATACCAATACATTGTGGCTGATGGATTTGCGGGTGACATTATTCCCTGCCATGGGTACTGTTACTGGTAGCACAAACATTATGGAAGGGAGAAATGCACAAATAGGGAGTTAATCAATTGATGGAGATGTTGATGGAAAGAAAACCAACATCAGGAAGTGAAAGTTTTTCAGTTTCAAGATATGGTAATGGTCAAGAAAGTTCCTAGTTCATCATCAGAAACTCTCACGGGTCCTCTTTCTGTTGGGAAGCCATGAATCAAAGAGCTCAGTGCAGCTGGATGTAATTTACCATCTCTTTACTTTTTGAAATTGAATAATTAAATCCAAATAGTGAAGCTTTCTTTTCAGCTTTTGTTTTACAAAACAAGGTTATGTGGATTGTTTCCTTTTTGTTAACACTTCAAATGAAAATGTAAATGTGCTTTGAAAAATAGTACAGGTGTCATGTCACGTATGTCAAAACATAAAAAATAATACATATGACAAGTTACATCATTTCAATTAACGGTGGTCAATAACAGGGAATAACGTTTATATTTGATACAAGTGAGAGTTCAGGTATTAAAGTGCTAAACGATGAAGTCCAGGCTAATTTTGATACTTTACTTGAAAGTTGTCGATTAAATACTAATTTTCAATGTATTGATTATTTTTTCTTTTACACTTATTCTTTTTAATTTTTTGGTAAGTTTAGTAATGCTATGGTGATGAATCCATTGGATAACATCACTTGTTCGGGAGCTCAAAGCCATATATGAGATTTTAGTATAAAGACACTTGTGTGACCACCTTAACTGTGGCATATGTGCATACAGTCTCTTCCTTCTTGAATTTCTTCTCTCAATGAAAGCACCAATTGATAGGAAACTCGATAGAGATTCTATAGCTATTAGTATATTGATAGTAATGTAGGAAATAACAACTGGAGCAAGCTCCCCCTCCTGGATTATCCAGGCCAATACAAATCTGTATTTTCTACAATAATCCAGAATAATCCTCCCTCCTATACCGAGTCCTATATATAGACTCTATATCTTCTCATTCTCTCTCTATCTCCGTAACTAACTCTTAACCACTAGCCTATGTGGCATTTGTATTTGAATGTCTTAGTGGCTGTTTACTAATATTTATACTAGCATGCTGATAACTAGGAAGGGTGCTAACACATGTCTTTTTATTTGACTGTTTAATGATGTATGTGTTCACTAATTTATTTTAGCAGCCTTTATATTTGAATTTTTAATAAAAGATGATTCATTATAAACCATAATAGTTTCAGCCGCAATCTACCCAAGAGAGGTCATTTATTAATAGACAGTGTTACATGTGCATTAACAAATGTACGTGCACGAATGAAGAAAGGTCACTGGCATAGGCAAAAGCAGTACTGCTGTTGATGCAAAACTAAAGAAGGAATTCAAGAAAGTTGATTCTAACACACGGGGTTAGAGCAGATTCTTGTGAAGTTGGTTTCTCCAATGTAGGGTTTGCATATTATCTTCTCTTTTGTATTTTAGGTTTAATTTTCTCTGACTATTCATAACTTTTTGAAAAATAATTATCAAGTATCCAGATCTTGCACCCACCGACACGGCAAGCTAACAAATGAAAAAGAAAGGAAAAGGTCAACGGATTACCTCTTCTGGAACAATTGGGGAAGCACACTCTGGAAAGCTACTGGCAACACCAAGCCAAGCACAGCAGTGCTGAGGGCGTCCTTCCGGTCCAAACATAGTGTTCCTAAAAACCTTTAATTACAACAACAGTTAATTGAAATGTGCTGTTTCTTTAGGTTTAACATAAAATCCAGAACTATCCACCAGAGGAAACATAAAATCCAGATATGAATTGGTCCAGGCAAGGTAGATTGAATTCAAAAGCAACTTAGTGTTTCAAATCTGTCATCATAACAAAAAAAAAAGCGAGACTGAATCACTCCCAGGAATCAAACTTTTCAACTTCAAGAGTTAACATTTTTTTAAGAAAGATAAGAACTCACAGATGTAAGGTGCTGGTGGTAGAAGTACAGAGCTTTCAAACTTCCATGTTTTGACAATTGAGCCTCCAGTTCATCAACACATCTGCATTAGAAGGGACCCACCTAAAAGTTTGCTTCATGTTCCAAATTGTTCTATATCTAAATGCTACGAAACAAGTATTTAAGGGTATTTATGTTATTATTCCAGTAAATTTATGTAACCTCAACTGTATAAATATATATATACATAGGCTAAGCATATGATTTTCCTTAGGCGGTACTCTTGCAATCTCTCATTTGTTTACATTTATATGGTATCAAAGGTAGGGTAGAAATTGAAAAGAATAATAGTAGTAGTAGTAGTAGTAGTAGTAGTAGTAGTAGTAGTAATTAGAAAAATCATTAATTACACAAATTTTATCAATTGTATCACGAATTTCATTCCATAATAAAAAAGAACACAAACTAACCAAATCCAACTGAAAGCAGCATAGAACTCCTTTCAGCCAAACAGGACAGACATGTATTTGAAGCAGGGTCATCTTTCATTTTTAAAATATGTGGCATAGCACAGTAACAGCTTAAGAAATTACGAAAAACCCCTATGAAGCCAGCAAAGATATTTCCCAGAATAAATAAGTGTTGTTGCTTAATGTTAAGCAAATGGAGTATGGCACCATGGTTCTGGCCACATGAATTACGACAAGTGATACATTTACTCACATAAATTGGAGAAGCCCAGTCAACATCTATGAAACTACTGTGTGATAATCTGGCAACATTACATAAAGCATCAAATCCAAATTTTCATGAGCGGACCAAATATATTGAGATTGATTGTTGTTTCATTTATGAAAAATTTCTGAAAGAAGAGCTTCTGGACTCTTTTGTTAGTTTACATGACCAACAAGCTGATTTATTTACTAAATTCCTAAGAGGTGACCTTGAGTGGAATATATTTGTAACAAGCTTGGTACATATGACATTTCTGCACCAACTTGTGGACTAGTGTTATGTGTAAGTGTTTAAGGATATGTAAGTAATTTTGCCTGTAATCTTATGTAATCTAACCCCTATATATATATATAGATATGTTACATATAAATATATAAATATATATGTAAATATATATACATAGGCTAAGCAAATAATTTGACGTGGGCTGTACACTATATCGTACATATAATAACCCGATCAACAGACTGACTACATTTGAGAAATAAACTGAAGCATTAGGGACCAGGTACAGATAAGATATAACTATATCAAATGTGTACAAGAGAAACTATCCCAATAAGTGTTGCAAGGAAATAATTAATGATATCTAACGTTCTTGGACAAGTGGAAATAAACATGTCGACACCTTGTCTCGTGCCCCTGACATAGCAGATATGGTGGATTAAATCAATACCTGGACCAATTGTATGCAGCATTCCCTTCAGAAAGTAATCCTTCCTTTCCAGTGGAGACAGTAGCCTTCTCCAAGTGTCTTATGTTTATAGATGACCTAGCCGATGTGACAATCATCAATATCGCTAACCAATCCTTTCGAAACTCCTGTTCCACAACAGCTTAGTTCCATTATGTCCTCTCCATAAATTAAATCTTCAGCAAGATTAATAGTTAATGAAAAATAATAAGAACATTATCAGTTCAAATCAAAATAAACTTTCCACTACAAGAACATTGACTATGATTTAGACAGATCTCTTACGGATAGATCACATGTGATCGTGGAAATATTTTCACCCTGTGGTTTTGGTATGTTTTCAAGATGTAGGACAATCTGTTGAAAAAGCCCTTTCAAGCTAGCATCAAGATCAAGAGCCACCATCCCAGGAGTTCCCAGCAAAAATCTGATTCTACCAGCACATGAAGAAAGGTATGATAATGCATAGCCTCGAATAGCTGCATCAGATGTGAAAATTCATAATGAAATCATTATTTCATTATTCACCCATAACTCACAAGTCTAAAATGGCATAAAAAATATAAAAGGAAAAGATCATTAAGCTCTTGGACAATTAAGGAGATCGTCCATGATAAAGATAATAAGATTATGATGCAACTCAGAAATGACAGCCACTAGCTACCTCTGTTGCAACTGTTTTCCATTACATTACGATGTGCAACTGAAAGTTAAAATCTTGGTGTTCCAGTTTCTCAACCAGAAAATCAAGAAATAGTTAATCAGCATTATATCATTGACAATGAGAGCATTCACAAAGGTAAATGGGCAATATGGGGTAGTTTCGCAATGTTGAGAATTTATACCCTTATTCCCTTGGAAACTCAGATTAAAATATAGCAGTAGAAGTGGGACATAGTGAAATAAAAAGTTTATTTCAGATGCATTGATGGATGTTTCTTGGAGGCCTAACTGCAGACTACAACCTTCATAATCAACAAAATAATATGAATTACTTGGGAAAAAAAATTAACCATATCCAAGCCAGTCTAACCTGCAATGTACTTGCGCACCAAACAACAAAGACGGTCCATACCATCTAATAAGAAACCAATTGTAGGATCACTTGGATCCTGCAACCAGAAATTGAACCATTTTAAGCTAACCACTAAGTTAGGAAGTTGGCAACCACAATACACAAGTGATATTATTGCAAATGAGAGATCGGGAGTACATACTATGTCTACTGGCACCATTCGAGTAGCTTTAGATTTCGAAGAAGCAATTCCTACATGTTGGAAATACCAAACGACCTCAGATTGGACCAAAGCCAGGGCAGAAAATACCATCTGGAGGCAACACAAAAAAGGGAAAGAAGCAAGAAATGCCGGTAGCTGTTATATTCACTCCTTGCTACTGTAAATCTGTAAAATTGATTGCAGCATAATGCGAAACAGTACAATAAGGGATAAGCTATCCACTTCCTTATTCAAATTCTTTAACATTTTAAAATGCCATTTAAGTCGATTTCAATCAGAATTCTTAAGAAACAGAAAACATTTAGGTAATTCTAATTTCATTGAGTAACAAATCAGTAATAGTACCTGTTACAGATTAGATAAAATCAAATAATCTGTTTTGATATGATTATATTAGTTACGATTGATATTCTGCTTGATTATAGGAGATTATTCTGTAAATCAGTTACTCCTAACCACTATAAATATGTATCAATAATCTATACAATGCATAAGATACATATCACCTTTCTTCATAACATGGCATCAGAGCTTATATGAGTCTTAGCATAGCCTTCATTTTGCCCAGTGAGCAGTAGTAAATACTTTTGCTTCCTTCTTCCTTAGGTTCTGTCCAGTCAATTTATATTTTGTGAACTTTTGTGGTATATTTGATTTATTTTACCATGGCTAATAAATAGAAACTAGTTGTAGTTGATGTTATTCTTGTGATGTTTAAAATCACAAAATATAAATTTACTGGTCACAATTATTTAAATTGGGGTAAAATAGGAACTATAAGAGAAGGGCAGGTAAAAGGAGGAAATGATTAAGGTAGCAGTATGGAATGTCAGAGGCCTTAATAGCCTAAATAAACAACTTGCGGTTAAGGAGTTTATCAAGAACAGCAAGTTAGATTTTGTTGGTTTATTGGAAACCAAAATAAAGAGGGAGCAATTGGAGAAGAGTTTATGGTTCCTAGACAAAGGATGGAGGGTAATGAGTAACCATGATCACCATTTCAATGAGAGAGTGATAATAGACTTCAATCCTCAGAAAGTGGATGTAGTGAAGTATATTGAAAATGATCAGTTGATCCATTGTGGTGTCTTGATTAAAGCCACAGGGACTATGATTGCAACTACAGTGTTGTATGTGGCCAATCATAAATTCCAGAGACTACATGCTTAGAAGGAGACGGAGAAAACTAACAATATCATGAGTCTGCCATGGACAGTTATCGAAGACTATAACTGTACTCTCAAGTCAGTAAGAATCAAGGGATGGGAGAAGTTGGAAACAAGTAGACTGTTGAGAACTTCAGGGACAGGTTTGGCTAATCTGAAATGGTATTCTGAAATGGTAACAGTAACTCTTATACTGGAACAATAAGCAATCCAGGGTATGGTTTCTGTTGAGAAAATTGGACAGATGTATGGTTAATGACAAGTGGATAGAGGCAACAAGCAGTGCTTTGTTTGATGATCCAAGTGTAACAAATCACAGTCCAATAGTAGTGGAATTGCTAACAGGTGACAGGAAGAGGAAGGCCCCATTTAGAATATTCAATCACTTGATGGACAATCCTAAATTCAGAAACGTACTCAGAGAAGAAATGCAGGCAGTGATAACTGAAACTGTTCAGCAGAGAAACAGTTCAACCAGATTTAAAAGCTAAAGCTGATGATTTGGAGGAGCTAAAGAAATGTCAGAAGAGAATATTGGACAGACCAGAAGATTTCAACAAAGAAAACGAGAATCTGCACTGGTGGAAAAGTGTAATCAACTATTGACTAGTATACTAAGGCAGAAATCTAGAGTGCTCTGGATGAAGGAGGAAGAGAGATGCACTAAGTATTTTACGAGTTCAATTTCAGCTAGTCGAGACAAGAATTCTATCAGAATGCTGGAAGATGAAAGAGGGCGGATCCATGAGGACATAGAAGGTAAAAAGAGGGTTGCCTTAAGAGTATTTTACTAGGCAGTATGGGACTACACCACCAACAAGAGCTATACCCGTAGAGGTTCTAGCAGGGCTTAAAAAGGTTGATGAAGAAGACAAGGCGGAGTTGGTTAGAGAAATAACAAGGGAAGAAATCAAGAATGCTATTTTTTCAATGAGCAAAGCCCTAGGACCGGATGGATACAATGAGAGATTCTTTCAAAAACATTGGGATATTGTAGGAGAAGAAGTGCTAACAGCAGTGGGAGAGTCCTAAAAGAGAAGAACAATCCTCAAGGAATGGAATAAAACGTTTATCTGCCTTGTCCCCAAACAAAGCAATGCTAGGAAGCTGGAACAATTCAAGCCAATAGCCTATTGTAACTTTCTATACAAAACCATCACGAAGATTCTAGCAAATAGATTGAGAGCGAGTCTGGGAAAGTGAATCAGCCCAAAAAAGAATGAATTCATCAAAGGGAGATCAGTGGGAACAAATATCCTACCATGTTGGGAATTGTTAGAGGGATATAATTATCAAAGGAGAATGAGGAATTGCACCATAAAAATGGATGTTGCAAAGGCCTATAACTCAATCAACTACAGCTTTCTATTTAATATATTGGAAGCATTAGGTTATCCTCCCCTGTTTAGAAAATGGATAGAGGAATGTGTAACCACTGCTTCTATGACGATCTTGGTGGATGGGGAACCTACAAACCTGATCAAATCAAGGAGGGGCTTAAGGCAAGGGGAACAATTATCCCCCTTACCTTTTTGTACTTTGCATGGAGGTTTTGTCAACTCTTCTCACAAATAACATACAGAGGCACCCAGAATTCCAGTTCCATGACAGATGTAAAGGTATGAAGCTCAGACACCTAGCTTTTGCAAATGACCTACTATTGTTTTGCAAAGCTGAGAAAATCTAATCTTGCAAGTAATGAAGAAGTTCCAAGAGATCTCAAGCCTAAGATGCAACCTACTGAAGAGTTGTTTCTACTTATCTTGCAACTCAAGTAGAGAGGTAGCTTCTACAGCTATCGAGATGGGATTAACACAAGAGAGTCTGCCCTTTAAATACTTAGGGGTACCAATCTCTCAAAGAAGAATCAGTGCCGTAGATTGCAAATCTTTGCTAGACCTAATTCATGGAAGAATCAACCAGTGAAGCAATCGGTTCCTTAGCTATGGAGGCAGGCTACAGCTAATTCAGACAATACTGAGCAATCTTACTACTTATTGGGTCAACCATTTATCCATCCCAAAAAATATTTAAGGACAAGAAACTTAGAGAATTCTTGTGGAGTGGCTCAAACCAAGAAAGAAGCAAAGCGAAGATTAGTTGGAACAAAATTTGCAGACCTAAGAAAAAGGGGGGTCTGGGACTTCATTCTGCAAGGATGATTCACAAAGTGAGCAGGGGACGGAATTTGTGGTGGCTGTGCTACAAAAAGGAGGATTTATAGGTGAAATGGATGCACAATGTATTCATAAAGCATAAAAGTATTTGGATCTTAAAGCCAACGCAGAACATGTCAGGAACTCTAAAGGAATTTCTAGAGACCAGACAATAGATGCAAAATCAGGTGTTCCAAAGGATTGAGAATGGAGAAAGCACGTCGTTTTGGTATGATAATTTGCACTATAACCCCCCTTATATCAGGTGGAAGAGGTACAGCACTTGAAATTGGTCGTGAATCTAGAAACTAAAGTAAGTATGTTAATTAGTAATAATCAGTGGATATGGCCCTTCCATAATAGTAGATGTGCCAGACACATAATGGAAGAGTTGACTAGATGCTAGGAAGGAGAGCAAGATGAAATTCAGTGGCTAGCAGACAACTTAAGGAAGTTCAGCACAAAAGCATGTAAAACACTTTTACAGACTACAAAGAGCACAAAGCAGGAGTGGACAGCCTTAGTATGGGACAGTGACATCAATCCAGCTCATTCATACATCTTATGGATGAGAATCAATAAAGGGTTGCTTACGAGAGGTAAGATCAAGTTCTCCATTAACACATTGAACAGTGAGTTATGTAATACTGAACTGAAAAGTCTAGACCATTTGATGATTAGATGCAGGTTGCGGAAATACAAAACAGTTGTATTTCTTTTTTCTAATTCATCAGTACAAAACTACATGTATATATAGAAATACACCTAGCTAATTTAGGAAACTAGTATATCTACATAATCTTCTAATATCTATAAATAATCTCCTAATATTTGTACACAATATTAGATCTGATACATGTTATCTGATCTGATATTATTGCCTTTTAGGAGTCAACAATATCTTAGGAAATATTCAGCTGAATATTTTCCAACACTCCCCCTCAAGCTGGCTTGTAAATGTCTTCCATGCCCAGCTTGGTAACTAGATCATTGAACTGCCTTTTGTGTAATCCCTTTGTGAGAATATCAGCTAC
>JAOQMQ010000196.1:17783590-17798882 GCA_027563845.1 Erythroxylum subrotundum
TAAAAATATTCGAAGTACACAAAAATTATTAAAAATATATTAATACAGTCCGAATCAATCCGAAGTTTCAGTAAACCAATTTACCCGGAAAATGCCATGAATGCATGCCAAAATACTTCTGCACAATTAAGCATATATGTAATAAGCAAATAACAAACATAATTCGTACTAATTTCCGTTAATATTCTAACCCCTAATTTGGGGCGCTACATCTTCAGTTGTTAGTTAATCTAATAATTGCAAGTCTATTAAGCTACCAAGTCTTGTTGCACCTTAACACTAATAACTTGATTCACTCTCTCAATTTATTACTAAGTATATGCACAACACTTATCACGAACATTGATATATGTATTGAAGTGTATAAAAAAGTTCAATAAAATAATTCAAGAATAATCCCTAATATGGATTTAAAAACTCATAATCATGCTAAACGTTTTAGAAATCCAAATATAGAACCAATACAATGAAAGAAATAAAGGGAAAGAAAGAAAAACTAATTAGACTCTTGATCTGAAAATCTGGAATTCACTTAACCTATTTTTAATATCTCCTCTTGATCTTCTTCGATATGGTGGTTGCTTCTCTTTGTTTTTCCTGTTCTTTTATAGTGCATCAGGCTTTTAGGGTTATTTCTAGGGTTTCCTCACTTAATTTAGTTCAAAAATAGCTCTAAAACGTCAAAAGTTTTAAAAAAACTTATTAGCTGAAAAAGCACAAATTTCCTGGATTTTGTTGTTTGCCATCATTTGTCATGATCATGCATGATCGTGCTATGCATTGTTTCATGCTTCAAATTCTTCGTCTTTTCTTCAATTTCCTGTTTCCATACACTCACAAACACATCAAACACTTCTTGAAACAAAAATTAAGATCAAATTTATGCTTTAAACACTTAGAACACACACAAACACTAACAAAAACACAATTATAAGCCTATACACATGATAATCATCTAAGAAACACTTAAAAACACACTTAAACACTTAGAAAAAACATATGATAATCTACACCTATCAATATCCCCACACTTAAACATTTGTTTGTCCTTAAGAAAAACTAAAAACACAAACAAACAAAATACATAAATACATAAAGATACAATCATGCAATAATACCATAATGGTACGATAGCATCAAATCTCATAAAATGAACTTAACCTCAAACATCAATCACTTAAAACTTGCCACACATACTAATTTATTCCTTTCATATCGTAATTGTGAGTTTTGGATTTCATAATTTTGAGATTGGCAACACATCTAGCTTTTAAGGGTAAGTAATTGATACCTCTATAGTTAGGAGCTCTTTTTCTTCCCCCAATCTATGGACGCTCAATGTATTGAAAAGTTTTGCACTTCTATCAACTTCAATGCAGATTTTTGCATAATTTATTATCTTTATTAAAGTTATTTATTCATTCAAGTTTAGTGGTTTCCTAATAGCGCTTACAAGGTCTCTCAATCTTATTGTGATCTAGTATTCTAGTGGAAGTTATGAAATCAAATCCGTAATGGTATAATTTTTCAGGTCTTTTTTATTAAAAGACATATTTGGGCTCTATTTCTGATAAGCATAGGTATTTCTTTCCACTACCAAGGCCGTAGCTCCATCACTTGCCTTTTTCCTTCCAAGTATGTAAATTTAAAAGGAAGTAGTCCTCCTCTGATATGAGGACTTGCTCTAGCCCATGTTTGGTCCATTGGTTCTCTGCCCATGCTTTTATAATAGGGAAGGATGGTCTTTTGTCAAGAAAGAACCCTACTAGGGTGGTCTTCCATTTGGCTGCACTAGCTTGTAATATTTCCAAAGGAGGGGAGATTATGGAAGTTTCTCTAATTTTTGGGATTTTTTTTAATTTAATAGTTGTCACACTATCATTTACAACATGTTTCTAAGATTTTGAAGAGGTTGAAGGAAGATTGGCAAAGGGGGAAGTTTTCTTGCTAGAGGAAGGCATGTTGCTGTTACTAGAATCAGAAGTTTTGAGGAAGTTTGGGGGGCTTTTGGAAGGGGGCAAGGGCTAAGAAGAGGGAGGTGGGAGAATTCTTGCATTATTGTTTATATTTAAAGAGAAAAAATAGAGGTAAAGGCTAGAGGTGGAGGATAGAAAAGTGAAAGTTACGACAGATTTAACTTGGAGTCAGAGGATTTTGAGGTAGGAGGGTTAGTGGGATGGAATGAAAGAATATCTGAAGAAGGCTTACGGGGTGCTTGGAAAGGAGTGAATTGAATTCAATACTGTAATTGAATTCAATTATTTGAATTCAATTCAGCTGTTTGGAAACACAAAAATGGGATGAATTCAATTCATGCATGTAATTGAAACCCATTTCCTTTATAAATTGAATTCACTCCTCCAAGTATAGGAATTCAATTACATTGAAGCTTGAGGAAGATACCTTTAAATAAAAAATTGTTGTTTGCTGTGAGTTTATAACCAGACATTTATCAAAGTTTAATATATTTATTGTAGGTTTTTATTGAGTATAATTCTTTGCCCTGTATTTCTTATCAAGAATCACTCTGTGTCATTCAAAGGTAGCGTCTTGCTCTTTTGCTCTTTTATTCTTTGGACTACTTCACTTCTCACTTTCTTGTGCTTCACTTGATTGGATTCCAAAGACTATTAATTAAAATATTATTAATAATTAATTAACAACAATATAATTAATTAAAATATAATTCATTCATTAATTAAAATATTGTAATTAATTTAATTAATCAATATATTGTAATTGATTAATTACAATACAAGTAATTAAAATATGGTTGATTAATTAATTAAAATATAATAAATTTTTATTTTTCAATATTTTTTACAAATCAACTACTGTTAATGGTAATAGTAATCATTCATTCTTCTTAACCAAACATTATAATAATAATAATAATATTCATTCTCATTCCTCACTATATTCATTCTTATTCCAAACTGTGTAATTAAATTCATTTCTAATATTACTGAGTTTATTCCAAACTCAATAAGACAAATGTGGTTTGGTTTGATCATCATCCTCTTCGAGCTTCCAGAACTTTGTGAGTGGCTATGCTGAATAAGCTACCAACTCTTGATATAATTGCAAAATTCACTATCTTACTAATTGGTGCATTCTTTACAAGAGGACTGAGAAAAATTATGAGCATTTATTTTTCAAGTGCAATTTACAAGTTGTCAGTATGCTAGAACTCTCATTTTGGAGAAGAAGAGAAAGATGAGAGCCTGATATCCAAAGAAGGAGCGATTGTCGGAGGAGTTGCAAAGAAAGGTTTAAGGTTAGATGTTGGGGAGGAAGGGGACTGAAGGAGCTGGATATTTTCTGATAAAGTAATGGCTTGCTCCATTCTAAGAGGGTTAGGACTGGCCTGTAATACTTTTAATGATTAATGGGACTTTATAATAGTTTTAGTGATGTATGAACGAAATAAATAAAGAAAAGGTAAAATTGATATCATAGTCATACATATTGACGAGAAAAAGAAGCGTAAATTTGTGGTATCAGAAGACATGTACGCACTACGTACGCCACCTCTCATCACTCATCAGTAAAAATTCGAAAAGAAAGATAGCAGTGAAAAGAAAAGGGGTTCCATCTTCTTGTTCTTTAGTAACCTAAAAAGTTGAAAAATAAAAGGCAATAGAAAAAGAATAGGAAGCGATGTGAGCAGTAGACAAGAAAAGGGAATAACGTATTTTTCGGCGTATAGGATTCTTCATTGGTATAGATTCTAAAAATATTACTTCTACTACTGACAATAATAATAATAGTAGTTCAACTTCCTGATGCCAATTTTGTCAATTATAATAATAAAATTGAGCCGATTTCCATGTCGGACGCTATGCAAGAAATTGCAATCTACATTCATAGGTTTCACAACCTTGACCTTTTTCAACAAGGGTTTGTTTCCTAATCATCTCTTTCTCTGTTTTCTTTCACTATCTTTGTGTTAGTTCATGTTCTTTTCTTTGTGAGGCTTTCTGATGTGATGTTGGTGGTGGGTACTTGTTATTTCTTCTTCTAATCCTTTTCTCTTTTCTGGGGAAAAATATTTGTAGATGGTATCAGATTAAGATCAGTATGAGATGGGAAGATAGTGATTATGCTGCTTTGGGAACTCCTTCAAGGGTTGTTCAATATGAAGGTAATTGCATTTTTTTAACCTCCTAATTTTGATTATGCTGCCTGCTTCTACTGCTCCCCTGAAATGAGCCGTGTTTATGTGGGATGGGATCATGATTGTTGTGTTAGTATATTGGAAGACTTAAATAAGTAGCTGAATTGAAAGGATTAAACGGTAATTGGTTGAAAGATTTTTCGTATTTGAGGTTTAATGGCTGACACATGAATTCAGAGAACATTAACATTTGTTTATCTGAGCTGCAGCTCCTGACTTGGGTGCTGATGAACCATGTGGAGTATGGAGGATTAATGACAAGGAGAACAGTTTTTCGACGCAGCCATTTAGAATTAAATACTCAAAGCAGGATATTCGCTTATGTATTATGATCTCCTTTAGTCTATCTCTCAGTAAATATAAGGTAATCCTTCACTTTCTCTCGCATCCTTTTTCGACCTTGTTTCAAAGGTTTTACATATTCAGTAAGAAAGGGCGGAATGTTGAGAAATAAGGTTATGATAAATGGTGGAGGTTAATTATGGGTAGGCTGAACTAAGAAAATGAAAACTGTAGTTGGAAAGAAATGTGATGTTGTTTATGAAAAAGTTTGTTGGGTGTTGAGCTCTCTGCTATTGAGGTGGTTGCCAACATAAGATCATTGTATGTTATTGGAAAGTACACAATGCAAGGTAGAGCCTACTTTGTGAAGGTTGCATGTATGTTCATTGGAAATGATGATACTTGATTTATGATGTTACTATATAGAAAATGTCAAACCACTGAGCCCTTAGTGCAATAAGGCCGAGATCACTTGTTTTCAGGAGTAGAATAATAAAACATTTCCACTTCATTAGTTTATGGAATGAAGTCAAACATTAGCATCTCCATATTTGCTCAATCTAATGGTAGTAGTTGTTGACACTTAGAGTGTACTCAGAAGGCCAACGATTTCTTGGTTGTTTATAATGATATATAGCCTTGGGCAATGTACCTATGACTTTGTCTTGATACTTTTATGGTATGTAATTTACAGGGTCCTTCTACATCTGCTGTTATTTTGAAATTTGAGCTTTTGCAAGCCCCAATAACGATCAGTGGGTAGGTTGAGATGAATATTTTATTTGACAATTTTGTATCTAAAGATGTTTACCTTTGCATTCGTTGTTTGATATTTGCATACCAGAATTGGACAGGGATACTAAACATGACACTCTACGCAGACTTGATTTGCTGACTTACCTGGACTCTTCATCAGTTGCAGTTCACGAGTTCCGGATTCCTCCTAAAGCTCTACTTGGATTGCATTCATACTGCCCTGTCATTTTTGATGCATTTCATTCTGTTCTAGTAGATGCAACTGTACACACCAGTCTATTAAGAGCCACTACTCACATGAAGGTATCCAGGTTTGTCACATTGCTAGTTGAAACAAGTGATGTTACTGTTTCTCGACTTGTACTGTAATTTGTTTGAGTAATTAGTTGAGATGGATTACCTACATTTATTCTTGCAGTACTGATGGTTTCACTGCTGGAACTTCTGATGCTTTGAATCAAGTATGCTCATGCAAAATACTCTTTTTATGGTGGCTTTGTCTGAGTTTTCTTTTGTTAACTGCATAGATTTTTGATGACTCATGATCTCCTCTTTCACTCTATATTTTCTTATGGTGTATAGCTGGAGTCAGAGTACATAAACTCTTGAATGCATGTCGATATTTATTTTTAGTTGGTAAAGGGAAATACAAGATTGGAAAAAAGCTAGCTTATAAGTTGCATGTCCTCCACCTTGTGAGCTGTGATTAAATCTGTTATAGCTGGAAGAGGGTTGGTTTGTGCATAAGTTTACTTGTTTCGTTATCAAATGTTATTATAGTTGCTGATTGTTATATTGCAGTAATGTACTCAAGTTTGATGACTTTTGCCTGCTGTAGAAGAATTAGAATGCTTATCTTGATATGCAGTTTTTTAACCACTGATGACATTTCTAAACTGCAATAAAAAAGTTTCTGCTGATTATTTCTTTACTGTTTTGCTATAATAACTTTGTGTATTACTGATTTAGAGACAAACTTAACTCCAGGAAGTTAATGATTCTGATAGGAGCCACACTCTTAACCCAAACTAAGCAATATAATGAGGGAAAAGAAGATCGGTACTGAGGAGGATAAAAGTAGAATTTATTAATTATAGGGAGGGTAATATACGACTGTTGGAGGACATTAGTGAGGCCCTCGTCTCTCCCTGACACTGAGGTCACTACCAATAACGATTCACTCACTCGATGATCTCCCTTACACCCATACCCCCTAACTATAAACGCTGCTGGTGTAACAACCTTGCCCAGTCAGCATTCTAGAATTATGCAAAACGACAGCAACTTCATAACAACAGTCAGCAACAACAAAACAACATTCATAACAGAATGATAGCGACCTTACTGGACCAGACTTCAAGGATCGACCAGTTTTATTTCCTTCTTCTTTCTGTGAAAATATACATTCCTGACAATTGGGCTAGGCTTCTATCAGATGCTGATAGGAACCAAAAAAGAAGGAAAATAGAAGTAATTGAATAATAGATTTTATTGATAAATTTGAGAGCAAGAATCTTAAACTCTCAAGTTAGTCCGTATGGAGAGGACTAAACTCCAAAACAAAGGAATCAATTTCTCAAAAACTACTCACTTGCTCTAACTATCAGATATTTATAATGCTAGACTCCTAATCGCAATAAAAGATAGACTCCTAATCGTAATAAAAGATAGACTCCTAATCGTAATAAAAGATAATACCTAATCGGTAAAATAACAGAATACCTAAAATAATGGGATAACTACTAGATGTGCATAGTGGGATCAAACTACTGATTGACTAAATCTTGGCCCATGTGATCCTCATGTGTTGGAGGTGTCGTATCAATGCATCCCTCCTGGAAATTCGCCTTGTCCTCAAGGCGGAAAGAGAGAAATCTCGGTAAATTCTCCTGTTTCGTCGCCTTTAGCCAAAGCTTCTGCTGGTGCGCCGTCGCCATCTTCATTGGCCATCTCCATGAGAGTGAGGGTCGCGGCCTTGCAGCGATGGTTGGTCGAGCAGAAGCAGAAGCAGATGTGGAATGTTGTGCTGTTGGGTTGCTGGTGAATGGACCTACACGTGACAAATTGGCAGTTTGGGCCTGTGAGGTATTGGGCATATTAGAGTTGACCCATTGATTTGCTTTTGGCCCATTTTTAAGATTGGTCTTTTGTTCAAACCCTAGTGCCAAACTCATAGCCCGATAGACAGATCTGGGCTTGTGGATTCTCATATCAGATTTCAATTCATCTCGCAGCCTATTAAGGAAAATACCCAAGAGACAATGTTCGGGCCAATTTTTGACTCGAGCCGAACGTTTAGCAAATTCCTGACGATATTCTTGTACTGTACCCATTTGACGAACAACACAAAGATATTCATTGAGATTCTGGAATTCAGCGGGACCATATTGTTCTTGAAGCGCGTTCACTAACTCCTCCCAATACAAAATGGTTCTCTCGGAATTGATCCAAGCGAACAAATCAAGTGCATCACCTTCCAAATACATAGCTGCTAAATCAACTTTCGATTCTTCGGGTGTTTGATAATACCTGAAGTATTTCTCAACCTTCAAAATCCAACCACGTGGATCACCTCCTTCGAATTTTGGGAATTCTATCTTAGTATAAGGTGGATGCGTGGTACTTTTATGATCCCAGTATTGTTCTCCTTCGTCCCCTATCTCATCGTTCCAATGAGATCTTCCCCTTGTTCGCCGATCATTACTACTCTCAGGTTTCTTCCCCTTGTCAGCTTGAGCTTTCAACGCAGCTACATCAGCAACTATGGTGTCGAATATCTCAAGACGAGAGGCTATGGCAGCTAATTGTTGGGATACTGGTTTCGGTATATTATCGTGGGTTTGTGGTGGTGGGTCATTGGTGGATGAACGAGTGATAGCCATGGCTCTGATACCAAATGATAGGAACCAGAAAAGAAGGAAAATAGAAGTAATTGAATAATATAATTTTATTGATAAATTTGAGAGCAAGAATCTTAAACTCTCAAGTCAGTCTGTATAGAGAGGACTAAACTCCAAAACAAAGGAATCAATTTCTCAAAAACTACTCACTTGCTCTAACTATCAAATATTTATAATGCTAGACTCCTAATCTCAATAAAAGATAGACTCCTAATTGTAATAAAAGATAATACCTAATCGGTAAAATAACAGAATAGCTAAAATAATGGGATAACTACTAGATGTGCATAATGGGATCAAACTACTGACTGACTAAATCTTGGCCCATGTGATCCTCATGTGTTGGAGGTGTCGTATCAGATGCACTGTGGTTGGTAGAAGAACTCAGATTTGTGGATGAGATTCCAATCATGAATCCTAACTGTGCAATTCATCAGTTTAGAGGCTGCTGTGGTTTTCTCATTATCAGTATTTTTTTGATATATTTGGCTCTGGATTGCTAGTCACATTTTTTTGTGTTGGAATGCTGTCAGGACTTGGGCAAAGCATCTTCTATGGATGTGAAGCTGGTCGCGCTTGTCAAAGCATTTTTAATTGCTCGTGATACATGGCTTGAAGACCTAAGAAAATTTAGCCTAGAAACCAACCAACCAATTGATTTAAGTGAATTTATATCCAACATGGATGATATAAAGATGCTTGATTCTCTCTTGCAAGTTAATTTGGGTGTTGCAGATGGTGGAGTTTCAAGACTAGGCAAGCGACAAAATATTCCTGAGGTCCTTGCTTGTAGTGCAGACTTTTTTTGATCACCTTCAATTTGTGTATGTATTTATTTTGTTTGCTTAACAAAATTTTCCTTTTTATGAAACAGAAAGCAAATGTTATCACAGATTTTCAAAAAAATAGGTTTACCCCCACATTAGCTGAGGATGCTGTCTTGAACATAGCTCATGCACTAGGTTCTCAATTATCATACTTGTGGAACATGTTTCTGCAATTCCACAGGTTTACTTTCGCCATATTTCTATTTCTCAGTTGAAGCTTTCCACATTCTCTTTTATTGTGTTCAGACATATGATTGTTAAATTTCTTATGCCATCTTTTCTGAGACATAAGGTACAAAGTGACTCAATAACAATGTGATTCTGCTTGAGCTGTATCCCTCTTCTTACATTTCCGCATAAACATGTTTTGGGAATCTAATATGGTTGATTGTAGAGTAAGAATATGGGTTTTTTCATTTAAGATAGTTCCTGGGGATTTATGGTTGACAGGGTGGCTAAAGCTATTTTCTTATTCATTTTTGTTTTTCAACTTCCTCCATGATGTATTTTATGAGTTATTTTTACCAAATCATAGACTTACTGCTCACTGGTAAGATTCCTTGTCATTGCTGTTGGTTTCTGCATTCATGATCTAAATATTTATCATGCTTGACTTTGCAAACCATTTGTTTAAAAATAACAGGCTGTTATCACTTCTTAGATTCTATATAAAAGGGGTGCATCGGTGGCTGGAGTGGGTACAATACTGTGGAAATTTTTTTTTGGGTCTAAAAATGTAATACAGAAGAAGAAAACAAAATATGAACTGATATAGTGTACAAAAAGTTAAGAACGTTTTGCTTTTTTCATTGTGTTTGGATTTGAGAAACATGTGGTTTAGTATTGTTGTAGTGGTCACTTATGGCCGCATTGATGATGGTGCTTGCTGGATGATTTGGAGTGGCTGTAGTTCTCATACTTGCTGGATTATGGCGCTTGCTGGGGTTTGGTGCTTGTTAAATGTATTGACCCCACATTGACTTGGAGCAAGAGCCTAATAAGGCCTGTAAGGCTTGAGCAGTCCTTCCCTTAATGTGCTTTTCGGGGTGGTGTATTAGGAGCAAGAGCCTAAGAAGTCTTATAAGGCTTGGGCAATCCTTCTTTTCACAATTTTCTTTTCATCATTGGAATTGAAGCCATTTTTATCAGTAGTTCTTTGTCGCCTCCAATTTTTTGGTTTTCATTGAGACCTGTCCTCTCAATTAGATATTATATTCATTTGTGTGGCTATTGCCTCAATTTTCTTAAATTTTTTTTATTCTCGCCTTTTCTCACATTCCTCCATTCTCTTACTCCCTTCTTTCTGATATTCTTGGAATTTTGTACACTACGTTAGAGTGGATTTTGCATGACAGTACATCCATAATTAAGTTCAGCTTCATAGCTGTGTACATCCTACATGGTGCATCGCTTTGAATGGGATTCAATAATAGTAGTTGAGCCTGTATCATGATCTCATTATCTGTACTTGTTGAACTGCTGACATATTTGCTTCAACTCAGGGTCAACAAAACAAAAATACTAGAACTTTTGCATGATGCATGGACCAGGGATCGAAGAGCTGAATGGTCAATATGGATGGTATACTCTAAGGTTGAGATGCCTCATCAGTATATCAGTAGTGGAGCTGATGACATCTCTAATCATGGGGTTTATAAAAGAGGATCAGCTTTGAGAAAGCTAACTGATGATGCAAGTATTCTTTTGCATATTTCATTTTGCTATCTATTTGAATGGTCTATCATATTTATTAATCAATCCTGTGTTCCATGGCCTTTGCTTCATTATTTTCTTCCCTACAGCCTTCCCAGACAGCAGCAACACGTGCTGAGCATCATCGGCGAAGTATAGCACAAATGAAGGTGAGTTATCACATAAACACTTGCTTGTGTCTGTTTCATCTCCTCGTACTCTAAGAGTTCTACAAGCTATTACTTTTTCTTACTGTCCATACAGATGGATAATCGATCACTTCAGGACATGCACATATTTGGAGATCCTCTACGAATTCCTATTGTCATTGTCGAACGTGTAATAAATGCACCACGACGTACTTTCAGTGAAAATTCCTACTTTCGAAATGTGGATCTATTAGATTCATCTAGCTTACTCAGTGAATTTAGTACAAATAGTAAAAGCAAGCCATCTCCTGGTACTCAAAAACAAAATGGTCATGACTTGAAGGTTGCCATCTTTGTTCATGGCTTTCAGGCAAGTCTTGCTCTTGTACAGTATTCCCTATATTCAAAATTTGGCTTTCTTTATGGCCATTGGCTCATTCTGTACATTATTTCTCTCTTTTCTTCAAAAATAATTTAATTAGCCAACTGGGATTCAATGCAGAATAAGAATGCAGTTACCATACTGATTTATTAATTATTCCAACACTTTAGGGACATCATTTGGATTTGAGGCTTGTTCGGAACCAGTGGCTTTTGATAGATCCTAAGCTAGAGTTTCTAATGTCAGAGGTAAATGAAGAAAAAACATCGGGAGATTTCAGAGATATGGGGTTAAGGCTGGCAGAAGAAGTGATTTCTTTTCTTAAAAAGAAAATGGATAGAATTACAAGATCTGGTCCGTTAAGAGATATCAAGCTCAGCTTCGTTGGGCATTCTATTGGAAACATCATTATAAGGACAGCATTAGCAGGTATACAATAATCGCATTACTGCATCATGTGTTTCTATAGGTACTGTCATTTGATGCTACCTTAATAATTGTGCTGTGACAGAAAGCATTATGGAACCATACTTGAGATTCCTCTACACATATGTTTCGATTTCTGGTCCACATTTGGGATACCTGTACAGTCAAAATTCGTTATTCAACTCTGGGATTTGGCTTTTGAAGAAACTCAAGGGAACACAATGCATTCATCAGCTCACTTTCACAGACGATCCTGATCTTAAAAATACTTTCCTGTACAGACTTTGCCAGGTATCACAGAATAATGTCAGTGTTCCTACAATCTTTAACTAATTTGCTTGCAGAGTTATTTTTATCTCACTCATGCACGAAAATCCCTTTGGTGCACTGAAAGCCCTAAACCTAATTAAATTTTCGCAATGTTTTAATAGATGTGAAACTGAAATGCTAACTTCATATTTTGATTGAATTATTGACATGGTTCTTTTGTTTTGTCCAGCAAAAAACACTACAGAATTTCAGGCATATAATACTGCTTTCTTCCCCTCAGGTACTCCATGATCATTGCTATTTATGTAAAGACCATTTCCTGAAATTCTTAGTTAATATAAACGAGATGCATTCGTTTTAAGAAATGTTAATGAAAAACATGGACAAAAAGGGGGGATTTGGAAATTAAAAAAAAAACGAAAAAGAAGTGGAAAAACTGCAACAATTGGAACTACTGCACTTCCTAAAGTTGTTGCTAATATTGTTTATTGTACGTAATTCATTATAAAGCATACAAAAGAAGAGGATGTGCTGATGAGGTTATTATATCTCATTCAGGATGGTTATGTGCCGTATCATTCTGCCAGAATTGAACTTTGCCGAGCAGCTTCCATGGACTATTCAAAAAATGGCAAAATATTCCTTGAGATGTTGAATAATTGTTTGGATCAGATAAGGACACCGACCTCTGAACATCGGGTATTCATGCGTTGTGATGTCAACTTTGATACCAGTTCTTACGGGAAGAACCTGAATACATTAATTGGGCGAGCAGCACATATTGATTTTTTGGAGTCTGATGTCTTTGCAAAGTTCATAATGTGGTCCTTCCCGGAATTGTTTCGTTGACTGCAGTAGTTCCGAGTTATACAGTTAGTTTCTTGGCAATTTTGACCAAAACGATGCAATGGCCAGTGGTAGCCACATTCCATCACGTCTTTATGTATCCATTTATTTGTTGAAGCCAATTTCAGTGAAGGGATTTGAAGAAGAGCTAGTTGCTAATAGGATGGGCTGCGAGCTAGTTGCTTTGCAGTTTGTATGAAAATTAGTGATAGTGAATAGTGATGTAATTATAGACTCTAGAAAAGACATTAGATCCCATATGTACGTTTTGGATTCAGTAGTAAAATCTTCCTTCTTAATTACTTCTAGACTTGGAAAAGACATTAGATCCCATATGTTACTACTTGAAGAGCGTTCAAGTTTACAGTATACATTTGATATGATAAATCAAATGAATTCGATGCATTCTATAAAAGATTATAACTGAATTCTATTAGACACATGTTATATCAGAGTTCTATTAAACACATGTAATATATCAGATGAAGATGAATCCTGACATAAGTTGTCGTTATGGTCATGGGTCTTGATTGCCATCTGCTGCCTATCTTTCTCATTGGTACTGGTCTCCTTTTTTTTTTTTTAATAAAAAAGGTTTAATCTCGAAGATGCCAGCATAGAAGCAGTTACTGTTGTTCTGGACACTGGGAAGTAGATATATTTAAAATAGCTTGATTTTCTTTCAATTAATTCTTAATTAGATTTTCTTACATTTAGCTCGTGCCGCCTTCCGGACTTCCTGTAGCAATTTGTTCGTGTAGGAACTTGCATTGTCCTTTTTTGGGTATTCTTTTTAATTAAATTCAACTTTCTAAAAAAAACAGGGTTCACTTGTTATAGTATATAGTCGTTTTTATGTTACTCCGTGCCACCTTCCTTTTTTTTTTTTTGGGTTATAAACGAGAGAAAATCAAAATTATCTCATAAAAGAAATACCACAAGTATCAGCTCAGATAATCAAGAAGAGGGCGTCAGAAATCTCCTCCCAAATTTGAAAAGTGGATGAAATGTCATGACCTAATTTAGCCAAACAATTTGCTGCAAAATTACCTTCACGAAACACATACCTAATAGAACAAAGTCAATTCTTAGCAAGTAAAGCTTGAATATCCATAACCAGAACAGATAGGGGATGGGAAGAGAGAACATCATAAGTCACCATCTTTACTGCCTCCATGCTATCCGATTCTACCACGACGTGGCGAAAACCATGATCCCATGCAAAAATCAACTCATTACGAATGGACCATAACTCCCCCACTAAGATAGTCGAAACACCAAGTCGAAATGAATACCCCCTAGCTAACGACCAAAAGAATCACGCAACAACCCTCCACCACTGGTCAGCCCAGGATTAACAACAGAACTGTCGTCACAATTCAACTTCACCCAACCAGTAGGCGGAGCAGTCCAACCAATCCAACGCCGCACAGCTGGAAACTTCGGTTTGGAAATCGAAGTTAAGGAAACATCCATGGCAACTTTAAAGACACAACCATTCAAAGTAGGCAAAGAAAGAATCTCCCTTTGAAAGATAAGTTCCTAGCCTTTCACAACCACCAAACACATGCCAGAAACTAATGTGCCCAGGCAAAACCAAAAGGACCCACAACACGAGCACGCAGATTTAAAAGGGTTCTTGGGAAGAGGCAGAAAAGGCTTATTCAGGCTTGCTGGAAGATAATTCATTGGATCCTGCAATACATAAGAGAAGGGTAGCTTTAGCAAAAGCTCAGGGAAACATGTTGATGGCCATTGAATGCCTCAATAAGTATCTAAATATCTTTATGGCAGATTATGATGCTTGGAGAACTTGCTGAAATATACATCTCACTGCAGATGTACAAGCAAGCTGCATTTTGCTACGAGGAACTAGTATTATCGCAATCCACAGTGCCTTTATATCATTTAGCTTATGCTGATGTCCTTTACACTCTAGGTGGACTAGAAAACCTTCAGACAGCTAGGAAATACTATTCATCCGCATAGATTTGACTGGTGGCAAGAACAACAGGGCGCTTTTTGGTATTTGTTTGTGCACCTCTGCCATTGCACAGCTTACAAAAGGGCGAAATAAGGAAGAAAAAGATGCTTTGGGTTTTTATATCCTTTTTAAAAATATTTTACCTATAATTAGTAAAATATTAGATAACCGTATACGCTTTAATGAGCACTCGCATATGGTGAAAATCTTTCAAGGTCCTACCCAGATTTTACTCGCACGCCCCAGGTGATCTCAATGTAGATTTTCTTTAATTAACCATTTCTTATTTCAAATCGGTTTCCTCCGAAAAAGAAAATATGTTCTAGCGTATGCAGATCACGAGTGCAGCTCTTAACATAAGACTTCCCGCCGTTGAGCAAATATGAAAAAGGGAAAAGAATCTTCGTCCACGGTGACTTCCCTCTCTTATCTTTATTTGTATCCCTTGACATTATATACATAGACACACACGCTATTAGTAAATAAATCAGGCTAGAGGGAGACAACTGTTGGGACCCGATCTAAGGAACCGGATCCCAACCGAAAAACGGAAATGGAAACGAAGCAAACAGAATCGAAAGCAGAAATCGAAAGAACGGAT
>JAOQMQ010000196.1:17818274-17833839 GCA_027563845.1 Erythroxylum subrotundum
TTTTTAGAAAATTTGGGGTATTTCTTTGGAGCCAACAGTTTAAGATTTATAGAATAAATTTCACAAAATGCTGGTCTTCCAAGAGGGAAGAAAGAAATATTCAATCATGCACATTCTTCTTTAAGATGCACAATCGAAAAAACATTTTGCGTTTGAAAAAATAGGTGAAAAATTTTACGTCAAATGGCCAGTTTTTTTTTTTTCAAAGCAAATTAAAATTGTAATTGCTTCAATGGCCATTCATAAATTTATAAGGTTAAATGCTCAAAAGGATGAAGAGTTTTCTTCTTATAATGAAGATGATGAATTACTTTCTAAAAATGAAGAAATCAATGAAAATAAAGACGTTGAAGAAAATCATTTAGACAAGTCACAAAATAACGAGATGAATGATGCGATGGAACAAATTGCAAACCTTCTTGTATTACAATAAAATGCATAATTTATTATGTATTTAACTATTTACTCTAACTTGAATATTTATTTTGGAATTATAATATTATTTAGCTTTTTATATGTTTTAATATTTATTTTTCGTATTAGTTTTATTTTCTACAAGAAATTGAGACATTTCTTTAAATAATTTCCTACAAGATGGTTATCTAAAATTTTCTACAAGATGATTATCAAATGTAAACATAATATAATGTGTTTTGCATATTGTTTAATATACTTTAAATATTAGTTATATGCATAAATAATTTTTATTACAAAAAAATATAGTTAAAATTAATAAAAGTGCTTTTTATTTTTATGTTGCCAAACAGTCTACTGTATGAAGCTCTTTCAAAAAAACGATTTTTTAATTGATAGTTAAATAGTCAATTGGTTTTTTAAAAGAGTTATTCTTAGAAAAGCTCTACTGATAAAAGTTTTACTGATTATGCCCATCCAAACAGGCCCTAAGTGCTTGTTTGGATGGGCTTATTTCAGTAGAGCTTTTGTTAGTAGAACTTTTCTAAGAAGTCAGTTGACTATTTGGTCGTCAATTTAAAAAAATAGCTTTTTTCAAAGAGCTTCATAGAGTAGATTGTTTGGCAACATAAAATAAAAATCACTTTTGTTAATTTTAACTATACTTTATTTTGTAATAAAAATTATTTATGCATATAAATAATATTTAAAATATATTAAACAATATGCAAAATACAATATCTACTACTGTCTTAGGATTTATAATATGATTTGTGGCATTTAATCAAACACTTAAATGTGCCTATATGCAAATTTTAAAGCGGTGAGGATTATAATCACGAAGTCATAATAGGGGTAAGGAGTTAGAACTTGCAGTTACTTGGCCTCGTATCAGCTGCACGTGGTTTCTCTCCGACCATAATATCCGCTTCCTTACAATGTGACAATAAGAATTAGCAGTTTGGCAACAAAATATTTTTGTATATAGCAAATTAACTAAAAGGAAAATAAAATGCTAAGAAGCTTGAAATCTCGTCGGCGACCTCGCTACGGAGCACAACTATGCGCCTTGATCTCCGCCCTACTTCTCCTCTTCTCCGTTTCTCTCCTCTACAATCGCCTCTCTTCTTCTCATTTGAGCACCGACCACCGCCACCACCATCTTCGCTCCGGTGACGGCGGCCAAGAATTCTACTCTCAGGGCGTGAATGGCCTCATCTCTGATTCCGATGAGAATCCCACCAGCGACGACAAGATCGACGAGCTCGACACTTTCGAAGATCAAAGGAACTATATCAATGACGATTTGTTGGGGGACGGAGACCAGGAAAGCGAGCAACCACAGATCAAATCTTCCATTTCGTCATCTGGGTATGTGGTGGATCACTTGACTGGGTCAATTCGTCGAGCAGTTAATAGGCGTTCAATTGATGAGTGGGATTTTGACTACAGTCATAGTTCTTTTAATGTGGCGTTGGGAGGTTCGGATGATGATAAGAATAAGGGGGCTTTTGCGAGTGATGATGTTCCTATTGATGAGTTGGTCAGGAGAAAGGTGAGTGAAGTGAATGGGATTGAGGATGCATTGTTGTTGAAGATTGGGAAAAAAAGTTCTCCATTAAGGGAGGGTTGGGGAGATTGGTTTGATAAAAAAGGTGATTTCTTGAGGAGGGATAGGATGTTTAAGTCTAATTTAGAGGTGTTGAATCCTATGCATAATCCTCTTTTACAGGACCCTGATGGTGTTGGGGCTACAGGTTTGACTAGAGGGGATAAGGCTGTGCAGAAAATTTTCTTCAATGAGTTTAAGAAGACCCCATTTCTTTTAAAGAAGCCTTTGAATGTTTTGGAGATTAATCGTCAGGATATTCAGGAGAAAAGTGGTGAGGATGGTAGAGGAAGTGAGACTGAGGTAGATTTCAAAGCTAGGAGTGAGATGAAGAAAGCAGAAAGGAGAACTCTTGATCAGAATCTGAGTCATGGGTCAGGTGGGGACAATCTGAGTCACGGGTCAGGGGGGGAGACGGTACATAGTGTTAACAATAAGTCGTTATCAGCTGGAATTGGTATTGGATACAACATTCAGGATCATAAAATTGTTGCAGTTGAAGAGAACAACTCGAATAAATCTTATATTGGGAGAACATATAATTACAGTGGTGATATGGATTCTGAGACGAGTAAGGATTCATTAAAGCAGAGGAGGGCTAGCAGTGGTGAACTAAGGCAAATGGGTGGAGTGCAGAATAATGAGTCTAAGGCCCAGCATTGGAAGTCTGAGGAGTTGACTCATGTGTATGCAGATGGAAAGAGATGGGGATACTTTCCTGGTTTACATCCTCATTTATCTTTTTCAGACTTCATGATATCCTTTTTACGGAAGGGAAAGTGTCGTATGAGGGTATTCATGGTGTGGAATTCTCCACCTTGGATGTATAGCGTTAGACATCAGAGGGGACTCGAGAGTTTGCTTGTAAACCACAGAGAAGCTTGTGTTGTATTGTTTTCTGAAACTATTGAGCTGGACTTTTTCAAGAACAGCTTTGTCAAAGATGGGTAAGTGCTAAAGCAAAACCTTCTCTCTACACTTTTCTGTTGTTTAGTAGTTATAGTAGATGGCTAACACAGTTCTCTTCTTTTAGTTACAAAGTTGCTGTTGCCATGCCAAATCTTGATGAATTGCTAAAGGATACACCTGCCCATATATTCGCCTCAGTTTGGCTTCAGTGGAAAAGTACAAAGTTCTATCCGATTCACTACAGTGAACTAGTCCGACTTGCAGCTTTGTACAAGTAAGTTCAATTTGTTCTGAATGTTCTCTTTTAAAGGTTGATGGATTGTAAACTCAGAAAACACTGGCGGTTTATAGTCTTTGGTTCAGCGAAATTTGGGCTTTAGATGTTTGTTGTTGTGTTTTAAGAATTCTGTTAAGTACATATGCCATTAGAAAA
Organism: Erythroxylum subrotundum; assembly: GCA_027563845.1. NCBI lineage: Eukaryota > Viridiplantae > Streptophyta > Magnoliopsida > Malpighiales > Erythroxylaceae > Erythroxylum > Erythroxylum subrotundum. Next base: position 17,821,640 of record JAOQMQ010000196.1, read on the forward strand.
CATGTTAGACTGCAGGGTGCAAGCATTGAAGTCAAGAATCGTTACACAAAAATTAAGTAAAAGCTTTTGAAGCCCTCAAATGTCTTCAGTTCCTATCATTTGCGACAAATGCAAGAATTTTGCTTTATTCTGCCTTTTGCTGCCTCTTAAACGAACAATTTTTCAGAGTATTATTGATTTGATTTATTATCACCAAATCCATGATTATCCTTGGGATTATAAAGTAATGTGCAAATGATTTACATTTTCTAACTAAGTTGAAAAGTTTCCAGTTTTTAGTTATTGCTACTACTATGATGTCCCAAAACTAATTTGGTAGAACATAATATGTTTGTTGCTTTGTGCAGGTATGGTGGCATCTATCTAGATTCTGATGTCATAGTTTTAAACACCCTGTCTTTGCTAAATAATACTGTTGGTCAAGAGGATCAGCTTGCTGGAAGTAGTTTGAATGGGGCTGTGATGGCATTTAGAAAGCACAGGTACCTTATGCTTTCACTAGTCGAAATCAGATATATCCGTGGCAATTCCTTTTTCAGTTCTGTCTGAGCAATTCAATTGCTCAAATAATTTCATCAGGATTCATGATGATCAATTTTGGGAACAGTAATTAAGTGATGTGATTGTAACCTCTGTAAACATATTTTGTTTAACACTAGGTCCTCTTTGTGCAGTCCCTTTATAATGGATTGCTTGAAGGAGTATTACATGACATATGATGATACCCAATTGAAATGGAATGGAGCAGAACTTTTGACAAGAGTTGCAAGAAATTTTTCTGGGAAGGAGGATAAGTTAGTTGGACAGGAGGTTCTGCATGTTCAACATTCAGATGTTTTCTTCCCTATTGCTTCTCGGGATATTACAAGGTATTGTTTTTCTCGTGATTGTTTAAATTTGATCACATGGTTGCATCTTATAATAGATGCAAGTCACTGAGTTGGGAGAATAGCTGGTTCTGTTATCCCTGTCGTGAGCAATAGTTGGTTGTGTCCACTATTCTCACTGTTAAACAATTTAACAAGACAATCTACCTCCATTAACATCTTTATAGACATTGATACTTTTTGTTATATACAACTTTTGAGGTTATGTTGCCCTTGAATACCTCTCTTTATTTTGCCGAGTTTTGTACATGGTTGAAATAACTTTTGAATCTAATTTTTTGAGACAGATTTTTCACTGCTCCGGGAACTGAGATTGAAAGAACTCAGCAAGATGCTTTTTTCAAGAAGATTTTAAGTGATTCGTTGACGTTTCACTTCTGGAATAGCTTGACATCTGCTTTAATTCCAGAGCCAGAGAGTCTTGTGACGAGGCTTATTGATTACCAGTGTGTCCGATGCTCTGACGTTTTGTGAGACTTTTAAGAGCTTGTCAATTTTGAAAAAAGACAACTATCAGCTGGAGAGCATCCTGATTGATAAAAGCATACAAATGCTTCATCTTGTTCAAGACAAGTACCTTAGCTGTCATGAAAACCAGTTGCAAGTTGCGAATGTAAAGTATTATATGGCTTCCCAGTTTTGTAATTTAGCTTATGAATCTTGTTCAGTAGAAATGTATTGTATGTTCGGTCCAAGCTTGATTTGTAGATGAAACAAATTTCAAAATTTGTCCTGCTCAGGACATGTTTTTTATTACGAGACTTGAGCTCTGGCCATCTGTGAGTTCCATGTGCTTCATGACGAGCCCTATAACATCTGAGCTACTTAGGTGCAACAGTGATCACTTGTAGTCCCTTAAATAAAATGGGTAGATTGATTTTAGCTTTTATTAAAGTAACAAGTATGTCATTCCTTTATCTTCTAAACAGACTTTTACAGTTGAAATGAACCAAAGACTGTTCGGAGCATTCCTGTATTTTGGTTTGTTTTTGGTCAAAAGAATTTATTAGGTCAGATATATGCGCGAAACTTTATTCTTGAACCAATTTTAAGCAATCTGATGGCCTCAGTATTACATTTGAAGGTACTCCTCCTAGTCATGCTATACAGGCTGTTTAACATGCATAGTAACTACGTATTGAAAGAACATGAACGTAATATATATATATATATGGACCAAAGGAGCAGGCCATGGCGGGTCAACACCTCTTGGGCTTTATTACTCTAGCTTCCATCGATCATTTGCAGAGATGAAAACGCAAAAGGCATAGAAAGTAAAAGCACAACTCTAATCCATGGCATTGGGACCATAGCATCTCCTCTTGGTAGGGTTCCAAACCCATTGCACTAGGAACCTCCTTCCCTTAACTCCGTTCACATTGTACCCATCACCCCAAGAATCCTTATACACTTTTCCCGCGTAACCTCCTCCACCACCAGTCCCATACACACCCAGACACAAATCTGCTATCTCGGTTGGTGAAGTAGGGTCATCTCCGGCATACCATGCATTAACTAGAGGATTACTCGACACTTCTGCCAATTCATGAGCAATCACACTTATCATTCCATCCACACCCGCATCTCCGTTTGGGGCTCTCATTATGTCGTTTCCTCCATTTGTGCTTGGTGGTGGCCTTCCCGAGTACTGAGGCCAGGCAAATGGATAGGCACACATGCCAGGGCATTGAGTTCCACTATAGCCAATCCAAGCGTATGGAACAGTGACACCAACAATGGTTGGGAATGTAAAGTAGTGAAATCCACAGACTGCTCTGCAAAAGTCTTGAACTTGAACGTCTGCAGAAGTTAACACCAAGTACAGACCATTTTGAGGATTCAGTGGCAAGGGTCGCGGACGGGAAGTGGTTGCAGTTCTGATAATGGACTGCATTGACAAACGACTTAAATAACCACCATGGGAATAGCGCCAGTCGAAGAACTCTCCGGATAGGTTTAAGTTTCCAGTGATATTGGATCCTGTTTGGTCTGTATAGAGACGGATAGTTCTCCACCAATCAGCAACAGAAGGGTGAGGAGCTGAAGAAGAAAGGGAGTAAATGAAATCTCGAATAGTTGCTTGATGGTTTTGATTCCAGTGTCCATACCATATGATGTATAAGTTTATAGGCGCGCCTAAGACAGGACCCATGTGGTACTGAAGGTCCACTAGATCAGACGAGCCCTCAAAGTTCTTACCTTGCTGGAACTGCTGATTTTGGTTCCATGAAAAAGCAAAAGAAGATAGCGATAACAGAAGCAGTAGCATGAAACGGTGTTTCAGGTTGTACATTTTCTAGTTATGAATGGCTTGTGTGAGCTTGAAGAGAGTAGATGAGGTTCTGCTTCTTCTAGGGGTGACCAATGACCATGTTTAAATAATTCCTTAACCATCATTGCCTTAACTTTTAATGATAACCAACCATACTGGTCGGTCTATTCTTTTTCTTTATTTATTCCATTTCCATAGCGCTACCTTGCTAGGTTATGTTAACCAACTTTATAATGTATTTGGCCTGAAATGAGCTGTGGAAGTGTTTGTTTGTACATCTTAGTCAACACTTGGGGAAGAATAAAAGCCAACCCTTGACAGGTGTTAGCATAAAGAAATGACAAAAGTTAAATGATGGTTGTTACCTGTTGAGGAACCAAGCATGTGATACCTTTCTTCGAGTTTCTCCTTTTTGGATCTTTGACTGACTCAAATACAATGAGAGCAGATGCAGTTAAAACTTAAGTGATTTTATATATATATTATTAGCCATAGTCGTAATGGCCTAATGGGTGTCATTTAGTCAATGCGAATCACACTAGTTTCTGCATTAATCTCTCTCTTAAGCCGCAAATTAAGATGTTCAAATTGACTTGCTTTACTTTTTCGGCCGAGAAATCAGGAACATCTTCATTAATGGAAAATGCTGACTCCAACATCCCCTCACTTATCACCCATTTAAATATAAAATTATATAAACGACCGAGTGATTTTGTTATCCAAATGTACAATGCTTTCTTCCAGTTCCAGCTAAGGTCATCCACAAGACCATGATTTAGAAATTTGCCTATATTACAAACGCACATTTGAGAATGCATGTTAATCATTACACAATTACTCTTATTGAATTTATCTGTAAAGTGTCAATTTCAAAGTTAAATGCAACATGGTTTATTTTGTAATGCCAAAAACACTTCTCCTTACCGGAGCTGCCACTGTTCTCTCTTCTCCTAGGCCGTACAAATTTACATTGTCACCCTGTGATTGTTATCTGCACCAAACTGTTCATTTGGGTTATCATGGCCTTTGCAACATTTCGTGACGTTAGGATGCGGCTCAGGGACAGTTTGATGGTGGCAGCGTTTGCAGTTTGAATGACCAATGTTTCCATGAGAATTGCTTGTGACAATAGTTATAGCATGGCTTTTGCCGCAGCTGCTAGAGTGGCAGTGCTCACCTTCTGGTGCATACTTTCCTTCTTCTAAACCAAGAAGAGGCTCTAGATCTTGATCGTCAACTTTTTCAATCTCATGATGACAGTGTTTTTTCTCATGCAGATGTTCTCCTATAGTCTTCATTTGTTCTCCCACTAAATTTTCACTTCCATCTCCATAGTTATTTGGACTGTTCACTTCTGGATGGTTGTTAGCCTTCTTGTAGTATCCATGACCGCGGTTCTTTGTTTCATGTTCATGATCATCTCTAATGCTTAAACATTCCTCCTGCGTTTGAGTTGAGCCTTTGCAAGTTTTGCTTCCACATGAGTGCATATGTGAATGGCTAGATTGGCATCTTGAAGCACAACCGTGGGATTTTTCAAGCAAACGGACCTTCTCACTTGTCTCGGTTGAGCAGAAACTTCCGTGATTATGAGCTGAATTCTCATTACAATGTCTGTGAACTTTTTTGGGTGAGCAACAATACCCGTCATTATGAACAAAATGCTCATTACGGTGGGCATGACCATGAGGGGTCGAGCAGCAGTTCCCATGACTATGAGTTGGACTCTCATTGACATATTTGTGAACGTGTGAGGTCGAGCAGCAGTCACTGTGACTATGATGAAATGAATTCGAAGTTGAACAGCAATGCCCGTGATTACCACTTGAAATCTCATGCCCTTGTTTATGAATATGTCCAGTAGCGCAACAGTTCCCGTGATCATGCCCTGATTTCTTACCACCATCTCTATGAGCATGTTGTGATTTGCAGCAGTTTCCTGCATGTTCCTGGCTTCCTTGCAAAAGCATCATGCTGTTAAATATCACTAATAAGCAAGTGCCAACGTCAGCCAGAACTGCTGCCCAAACAAGTGGATGGCCAGCGAAGGCCAAGGCAATGATAGCAGTTTTGGTAGATATTGACAAAACAACATTCTCAATCACCTTCCTGTGAGCTTTTCGTGCAAGTTGAATGGCTTTTGGTACTTTTCCAATGTCATTGGACATGAGAATTACATTCCCAGTCTCTGTTGCAAGTGCAGAACCTGAGATTCCCATTGAAATACCAATGTCAGCTGTCGCTAATGCAGGGGCATCATTCAAGCCATCTCCGATCATAGCTGTTGGCCCCTGTTTCTTCAACTCCTCAATAATAGTTGCTTTTTCTTCAGGTAAGAGTTCTGCGTGGACTGCCTCAAGAGCATATGATAGCTGCCAACACAATAGATCAGATTACTTGGTGTTCCATGTTGATTAATGTTCTATGCACGTGAAAAATTAATCATAACCCAGAGCATTTCCACTTGAACTCCATTTTTCCCTCTTATATACTTTTCCAATGTCACGATTTAGAAAAGCATTACGGATATAAATGAGGACAAGTTCACCTGTTCTTGTGCATGCATGGCTGCTGATCGACTATCTCCTGTAAGCATGGCAGTTTTAATTCCTAGTAACTTCAACTCCTTGATTGCTTCTGCAGCTCCGGTTCTACAGGCATCAGAAAGGCTAAAAACTCCAGAGGGGGCTGCTCCACAATAGATGTATCCGATGGTCTTCCCCGACCTTTTGTCAACTTCTACTGGTGGAACTGTATACAAGTAAACGCGAATATCAGATACAAAGAAGGCAATGAAATTTAGGAAAACTTGGAATGTGTTTGAGTACATCTTTCAACAATTGAAGAGGGCATAACCTATAGATATTTAACTTGTCATTAAATTGAAATGATTTATTAGAAAATAGGTACGCAAAACATTTACCAGTCTTAGATCCAGACCTATGACCAATCTTTCTGTTTCCAATGTAAATATCTAGTCCATCAATTTTTCCATGAATGCCTTCTCCGGGAAAATTTTGGAATTCCTCGACATTGTCAGGTTTGGGTTCTATATCAAGTGACCTTGCATGGTCGACTAGTGCAGTTGCCATTGGATGACTTGATTTGCTCTCAATGCTTGAGACCCTGTTGAATTTCATCCCATCTCTAGTAAGCGCTAAAGTCTTTTTAAGTATTGAAGATTTATATCAAATTTGATCAAAATAAAGTTATTTCTCTACAGAATAATGTAAATAGTCCTTACCAATAAAGCAATTTCTCCAAGCTGATTGCAACACAGAGAGTCTGGAAGTCTGTGATGAGAAATTCACCTCTAGTGATAGTTCCAGTTTTGTCAAATGCCATGACCTTAACTTTTGCTAGCGTTTCAAGGTAGTTGCCTCCTTTGATTAGAAGACCAGCTGTTGCTGCCTTTGTAAGCGCACAGAAAGTGGCCACTGGTGTCGACAGTATAAGGGCACATGGACATGAACTTACTAAAATAACCAACGCCAAGTGAAACCAATGGCTTCGGTCATGAACTTTTAGTACAAGTGGAGCAACCGCAACGGCAGCTGATATTACAATAACAGCTGCAGAAACATAACAAAGAAGAGTTGATGTCTGAATTATGGTTTAGGATGTGTGGATTAATTTGTGTCTGCGTAAACAGTTATTGGACATTACTCTTAAAATGAAGTTATGATTCCGTTTGCCATTTCTCTAACCTGGTGTGTAATACTGTGCACATGTGTCTATCAAGTACTGGGTTTTGGATTTGTTGGTCTGAGCTTCTTCCACCAATTTTGTCATTTTGGCTACCACGCATTCTTCAGCCAGAGCAGTAGTTCTGACACTAATATAACCTGAAGAAGAAATAGTTATTGTCACAAGGTCAGAGAGATAGAAAGAGCAAGAGAGATATTACCATCAAGGTTGATGGTGCCAGCCCAAACGGTGGAATCTTTCTGCTTGGGAACTGGAAATGACTCTCCTGTTAAAGTCTTCTCATCAATTTCACATTCCCCATCAACAACGACACCATCAATTGGTATGACTTGGCCGGCCTTAACCGCAAGAACAGTGTTGATCTTGACCTCATTAGTGTCCACTTCTTCTCCGGTTTCCGCAATAATGGCTTTTTGAGGAGCCAAGCTTATCAGTGATGACATTACAGCATTTGCCTAACAAAGCTCATATCATTAGATTAAAAAAGTTCAATTTTCATAATGTAATATCTAATTAACTGTGCGATATAAAGTTTGGTGTTACCTTGTAGCTTGCCCTTGTTTCGAGCCATTCAGCGATAGTGAACAGGAAGACAATGGTTCCCGCTTCAGTGTAGTCATCCATAGCAATGGATCCTATTACTGTGAACCCACTTTCCAAGAACACATCAATCTAAAATTGCATCCATAGATACAAACACCATAGCTTCCTTCTAAATTTGGTTAATAATTGCTTTGCTATTGTTCATGCAACAGCCACTTGAGAAAGAACTAGCAACTATGTCTTCTGCAGTTCCTAAGGGCTAAAGCCATTAAGGAAGTGTACTTGAAATCACTTAGTATAGTAAAATGAAGTTCCTAGACCTGGAATATCTGAAAGAAGATCAAAAGGAAAGAAAATGGTAACCTGAAATAATGACCAGTATGTTGGTGTCAAGTCTAAAGTTGGTGATGGAAGCAAGGCCTCTTAAGAAGATGGGAATGGCACCAACCGCCACAGCTCCAAGGGAAAGCCAGATGAAGGGCGGATACACAAACTTTAAGAATGAAAGTAAAAGCAATAAACCACTTGCCACTGCAAAAGGGCTTGGCCATTGCTTCTGGTACGTGGCATCATCAGACATTCTCACATTTGCTTCTAACCTTGCTTGATTCAGGGCTTTAACTGTACCATGAATAAGATGTACTGCTAAGTCTACTAGTACCGTATCAACTCATTCATACATACATGTCTAGTTGAGATTTCACTAGAAGTAAGACTTTTTTTAACATCCATTCATAAATCTTACTATAAAAAAAAAGCCTCTTCCGAGGCATAGAACAACGGCTGAGGGGAGAAATACAACAAAGCAGAGGCAGTGGCATGTAGTGTACGTGTACGTATTTCTCCAAAGGCCTAGGAGCAGGCGCAAATGATCCACGTCGTCTTCCTTCATTCTTCACTTAGATTGGTGACTTTTAGAAGGAAAAAGTTTTGCGGCCCCAACATTTACAAACACAGAATAATTCTAATAATTCTGAAGTTCCATTCCCCTTCTTTTTAATATGTAAATCAAACAAAATCTATATATAGTGTGTCATATTTGAATAAACCGCTTTTAGGTATACAAATAAGACGGACAGCTTTTACTTTATAATAGATCATAGAAGAACAATTACTGAGGTTGGTGGATGATTAATTACCAATTTCATGCTGAGTAATGAGAAGGGTGTCATGCACTACGACAACTGTTTTGGTGGTGACCATAACAGAGTACTCCTCCACGCCATCAAGGGACTTGAGAATGGTCTCTATCAAAGGAACCTCCGAAGAGCAACAAAGTCCCAGCACATCGAAGTAGCTCTTCTGCAACTCTTTGGCTTCCATGTTTTGGTACTGGACAACCATTGTTTTTCCTCAAGTTTTCTGCAGAGAGAACACTTATTATAAAATGCTGAATTTCTACTTGTACGATTCAAAGTTTAAGCTACCACCTATTTATGCATGCATGGAACCGGAATTGTATATGCTACCATCCTCAACTGTAAATTAACACACATTTAAATACAAATTGTAGTACCTCCCGAAGAAGAGAAGGATTGATACTTCTGCGAGCCTCTTGGAGGGTGACGAACAACAAATGCCGAGAAGCTGAAAGTAAGGGACCCGTGATGAAGGTATATATATGTATATATCACAAGAACAAGATGAAATGTGAACCGAAAATGACATAAGGAATTTTGTCAAGGAAGAAACTCCAAGTACATGCAATATAGAATGAAGCATTTTACATGCACATTGAAGAGTGAGAGAAAAAGATTTCGCAGATTAAATTTATGTGCGTTAGTTGGAATTCCAAATCTTAGGCTATGATTAGTTTCAATTTACGTGCATTAATTGGAATTCCAAATCTTAGACTATGATTGGATGGAGATAAGGTTCTTAATGGAATGAAATGGAATATAATATAATTGGATGATTTATAATATAATAAATATAATATTAGAAAATTGTTATTTGAATGGAATGGTTCATAATATAATACAGTGAAATGTTGTTTGAAAGAAGGGTTCATAATATAATATAGTAAAATGTTGTTTACTATTTTACATTCCATCATAAATCCTCCGAATTAGAGGTAATTTATTTTTACTGTTTATGATGGAATGAGATGTAATGTGAAACCCTCATTTTGCATTGCATCTCATTTCATTCCATTATAAACCTTCTTTCTAAGCAATAAAATAATATTACATTATATTTTATTCTATTAATAACCACCTAATCAAACATAACCGTAGACGTACTTTTGCCGGCAATCTGCGCTTGGGTTTTATTCTGTATATGTCATTTCTAATTTTTTTTTCATATTTACAAAATCAGCATAATATTCTAAATTATCATTCTTTATTCCTGTTCTTAACCTATGTCGCAAGGGTAAAACCAAGAACAGATCCCTCCACTTAGCATTTACTTGTGTTTTGAAATACGAATTTAATTTTCGTTTTCGCAAACAAATCTGAAGTAGCATAGATGATGCAATCCATAAAACTGCTTGTCAAAATTACGATAAAATAACAAAATTGTAGACAATATTATTAATTATGCCGTGATTTGTTTCTCAACGTATTAAAGTTATCATTTTACTTTTAAACAGATTGCAATTACATTAAGATTCAATTACCAAAACAAAGCACATTAGCCAAAGATTAGTTAATTGTTGTATAAACCTTTTCTTGACAACCATTGAGAAGGCAGTCCTTCTGCTCAAGGTGAGAACTTCTAGTTTTGATAATAAAGTTTGAAATCTTGAATCTAACGTGAACGATCTCCTTAGCATGATAGAGGAGAAACTGATCTATGGCATAGGCTTGTAGTTCTATTTGAATAATTAAATTATTCTTTTTTTGTGATGGTGGGCATCAACTAAGGAGTCCAGATCCTCTGTCTAATATTATGGTGTTTTATTGTGTCCAATAAATCTCAGTTATTTATTTATGTGAGATCCGCATGAGGCTCACGTGAGTCCCGTAAAATAAATGGCTAAGATTTCATGAGACAAAGTAAAACTAGACAGAAGATCTGATTTCTGGACTAAAGCCCTTGAAGATTTAGCTGGGATTGAGTGAAACTAAGTGACTCAGCCGGCCAAAGAAAGAACAATTTGAAGACTACATTGATTTGGGTTTTATCACGCAACTTCATGTCCTTGTCAAGCTATTTGGTCGTGTAAAAGCTTTACTCACACTTGAAGAAGATGCAGCCAACGAATTAGCCCAAGAAGCCTCGTCAAACATGCTCATCCAGCCTATGGAGAAGCTCAAAACTGAACTTAGGTGCTGTCTCATTGGATAAATTTCAGACCATATTTACTGCGTACCGTTTTATTTTCATTTAAAGTTGCCATTTTTTCGTTTCCTGTTTAAAGAATATTTAAGGAATGTTTAATTATGTTTATGATCTGTTTTGGAATGCCAAGGGTTTGTGAGTTGCCGATTTAATGTGGCTTCCCAAATTCTTCTCAACTTTCCATATATATGTTCGTTTGTGCTTGTTTACGGAGGATGGAGATTTATTACAAAAAAATGACTTTCCAGCTCCAATTTGCTGAGTTTCTTGGGTTGTTAGTATTCCTGAACTATCCCAACGTGGGTTTGTGAGTTTCTCCAAAAACTTTCATCTTCTCTCAACCATTTCCAAGCAGCGTCCGAATCTGACCTTCTAGCATTGTTTTGATCATAACTCAACAACCACCTATCCAATCAGTTCATATCTTATATCACTGGAAAGCTTACAGTAAAGCCTACAAACTTCGTGAAGGACCTGCTTGCCAATTCTGTCTAGTTTTTCCCAGAAATTGATCCCAAAATCCACGCAATTTCCAAACCTGTTCAAATTGCCGTGACCTTGCCCTTCTTTTTTCTCAGCCTAATCAAAAATCAATCCCAAATTCGTTAATCTCGCCATCATTTTGTTTTTTCAGTCATTCTTTTTAAACACAAAATACTTCAAAGCCAAGGAGAAAGTCCGAATATTTGAGTTACCAATGAATATAAGTTGCTTAAAGTGAGTTATATCACCAGTTCTGTGCTGGCTTTATTTATTTTATTCAGGACGTTTGCACAGGAATGCACACAATGGCTTATAACGTTAACAAATACGTTGTGCTAGCGTTGTAGACGCGTGTACGGAATATTCTCAGAGTTAAGGGTGATAACAAGACAGATTTCTGGTGTCCCATTAAGTATGCGGGCGTTTTCTCAAAACCTTCAAGGCAGATGATATGGCCTTGCTTCGCATGGTGGTTTTGCAAACGTTCATTGATTAGAAAACACACTCAAGTTAATGAGGGCCTCTCATCTCTATTGAGATCTACTATGGAAGAACATATCACAATATTGTATTGATTCATATTGTTCGTGATGGGTTTTTGTATTGTGCCTGCCTTGCGGTGTATTATGGTCACCTAGCTTAAAGTTGTCCTGCGGAAAAAAAAGGGGTTATAAAGTCATACAATGGATGATGGTGATCAATGGTATATATTCTTTGCATTGAATATGTTGGAAAGTGAAGGATCTTTATCATCTCCGTGTCATTCAAGAGACAATTGCAAAAGGCAGTGACAAATCCAAGGCCATTGTAGAATGGAGTTGGAAGCAACATGTGATCAAACAAGTAGTGCTTCGGGCCAATGGAATGTATAGTGCAATTTCTTTATGATTTAGGGGGTGCTTGGTTGGGGTAATGGAAAAAAATGTACGAGAATGTAATGAAAATTTGTGTTTGGCATCAAACTATCATTGAAGGGGTAACATTTTCATTACCCACTTCTTGGCAATCCTCCATTCCCCTAG
>JAOQMQ010000196.1:17844329-17858523 GCA_027563845.1 Erythroxylum subrotundum
TGGACCCAGCTCTAGGAAACCCTCTTGCCTTCTTCCTTTGATACACGAACTGGATTTTCGGTTTGCTAGGCCCATCACATGGCCAAAGACAGAGAGAGATTGTTGACATTGCTAGAAAGGAAGAGAAAACATTGGGACTTGTGTTTGTACTTAGGAAAGATATAAGGAGCATGAACTAACAACATAGTTACACAATATTCTAGGCATTGAGCAAATGTTCTTCCCTCTAGTTCGTCTTTTAGAAGTCTATAAATGGGTGATCAGATAACTAATATTACTTACCCGTTTTTAACCATTATAAAAATTATTATGCATATGCTTGTTTTGAAGCTGAAAGAGTTTTATTAGATTAAAGAGGCATACACTTTTTGTAGGTTCTTGAAATGAAATACATTGTCCAAATGTTTGTAATGAGTAGTTCCATAAATCAAACTGATTTTTATTAGTTTAATCCATTTAACTAGTATGCGATTGCATAAGTTTTTTAAAAGTGTATGTATCACCTTCCTTGCTTAACCATTCTACACCATGGTTTAACTTATTTATAACTTCTTTTAAGTTAAAAATTAAATATAATCATAAATTTTATTTATTTATTATTATTTTCAGATATTGTAAACTTTTAACCAGAAAAACCAATTATATTTTTTGACGCAGGGAGAAAGATGAAAAACACAATTCTAATCCAAGAATTGTAAAATAAAAATTCTCGGAGAAAATAAATTTTATTAATAGAGAGTTAAATTAATCTCTCTCTCAAAAGTTGTTTAAATAGTTTCGCATAAAACATAATTCATCTTAGGAAGAATTCCAAACAAAATAGGAAACTAGAATTCATCTTAGGAAGATTTCTAAAAGAAATAGGATACTCTAATTTATCTTAGGAAGACTTCTAGACAAAATAGGAAAGGAATCAAAGAGATTAAGTAAAGTTTGAATTTAAGAAATAAGAAATAAATAAAATAAAATAAGAAATTATTCAAAAATCTTGAATAGAAGGATTTTGGATAAAGTGTGATCATGTACTAGTCAATATTTTATTATGCCTAATTGTAAAGAAATTCAGAGAAGAATGTCGGATAAGATGTGGTCACGTGTTCTTCAATATACTACTTTGCCCAAAGAGAAAGAAATGCAGAGATGAATGTTAGATAAGGCGAGATCTAGTGAATATCCCATTATGTCCAAGAATTCAAATGTCTCATCATTTACTCCTACTTGTCAAAGAACCCGACCTCGAGTTATTGTTAACATATTTAAGCTCCATATCATAAAAATAAGCCGAAAGATTAGCAACATTGAAGGTTGGGGAGATATTACCTATTTATAGGGGTAATTCAACAATGTATGCATTGCCTTTGATTTTCCTTTTAACTCTGAATGGATCATACTTCTTTTTGTAATTTATGATGGCCCCTAATAGTTCAATTCTTGCTCAAAAAAATCCATAACCATCTCAAACATTAAATACTTAAGCTCTCTTGTGCTGATTAGCCTTAGCCTTGTACTTCTTATTAGCTCATTCAATCTTCTTCTTCACATCCGCTTGAATCTCTTATGCCTATTTAGCTAACTTTGCAGCACTAGGAAAAACTTTAGAAGATTTAGGCAACTAAATAAGATTAAGAGCAAGATTAGGTACTTTGGTGTAAATCGCAAAAATGGCAATCGACTAATGACAGTCTACATTGTTGTAGGCAAATACGGATTGTGCAGTCAAGATATTTCAACTTTTAGATAGTTACGACATATGCATCTCACCAAATTACCCCCAGTCTTGCCATTTTTGTCCAGCCATCAATTTGTGAGTGCATTGTGCGACTATACTTAAGAGAAGAATCAAGTAACCCTCATAAGGTCCTCTGAAAGTTACTCAAAAACTTAGTGTTATGATTAGAAGTAATGAATTTAGGAACTCCATAGAGCCGCACCACTTCTCTAAAGAATAGTTTAGCAACCGTTGTAGCATTTGCTGTCTTCTTACAAGAGATAAAATGTGTCATTTTAAAAATCCTATCCTCAACCACTAAGATAGAACTCTTTGTGTTATTGGAAGTCTCAATACGAAATCCATAGATAAATCCTCCCAAATAGCATTAGAAATTGGCAATGGTATGTACAAACCAGCATTTGAAGCATGTCCTTTATAAGCTTGACAAACTTGACACCTTTTGACAATAGTAACAATGTCTCTTTATCTTTGGCCAATAATATCTTCTTCTAACCTCTTCAAGAGTCTCGTCTCTACTAAGTTGACCAGTTAAGCCTCTTCCATGCAATTCTCTAATCACCTTTTCCCCAAGTGAAGTTCTTGGAAGATAAAATTGATTCCTTTAACAAAAAATCCATCATGTACATGGAAATCATCACGAGACTTTTTCACCAAACATGAGTCCCATATCTCTCCAAAATCATCATCACTCTCACATGAATCCTTCAAATACATAAGACTCTCAATCTCCATATTCAAGATCTTCACTATAGTCAACCTTTTTCTTAATGCATTACAGCCACATTATTCTTTCCCTCCTTATGCATCAATTTATATGGGAACATGTCAACAGAAGCTGACCATTTAGCATTCATCTTTGTTCTCAATTGCCTTTGACTTCTCCAATACTTTAAAGCTTGATGATCAGTGTACAAAATAAACTCTTTCTTGATTAATTAATGTTCCTACGTCTTCAAAGTTCTTACGACAATATAAAATTCTTTATTATAAGTAGTCCACTATTGCCTAGCATCACACAACTTTTCATTAAGGAAGGTTATTAGCTTTTTCTCCTGACATAATACATCTCTAATCCCAACTACCCTAACATCACATTCTACTTTCTCCCTCAAAATCTCATTCTCCTTTGTATTCACACGTAGCAAGTTAAGTTAAGGAAACTAGCAGCAGGAACCAAATTAATAACAGGGTATCTCTCATGGGAGGTAATCTATTGGGTAGTTCATCAGGTATTACATCCTTAAATTCTTCTAAAACTTGATGCAATTTTAAAGGAATCTCATCTTTTTGTTTTTTCAATCTCTTCTTCCCTTTCGCTATTAGTAAGTAAATCTCCATCGTCTCTTTCATCTCATTCACAAAACTCCCCCTATTATTTTCCAGTTCTAACAATGGCTTCTTTGTCTTGTTAGGTTTCACCACTTTCTTTTCACTTATGAGTACTAATTTATACTTTACGTCATTCTTCAGAAAGTGATAAATATTCTTCCTTCTTGAGTGATGCATTAACATCATATTTTCATGGTCCATCAAACAAAATTTGACTTACATTAATATTAACATCACAATAATGTTAACTTGAATATTTACCAATAGAGAATGACAGCTTACACCCTTTTGTGATATGTATATCATCAATGGTTGTATGTAATCCATGTGATGCTATAGGTTTCGGTATAAGACTCGATTGGCAACTTCAACTTCTTGACAACTTATATATTGATGATATTCTCTTGACTACCTTCACCAATGATCAATTCATAAATATTTCCTTGTACCATGCCTCTAATGTGAAATAATTGGGGTTGTTGCCAATTGTTTTGCTTCTTTTCATAAATCATTAATCTCCCAATAACTCCAAAGAAGTCATCTTCTTTTCCCTCAGGATATTCACAATCTTCCCCATCTAACCTACGACGATCTCCTCTTGGGATGGTTTCCTTATCGTCATTGGAACTCTCATAAAAGGTGCTGGAATTTGAGGTGCAGGGGTAACTTTGCTGTCAGCTATTTCTCGAAATCTCTGGTTTTTGTCGCCTCGCATTAATGTCTACAATTGTCCCATAACTGTAGCCAACTATTGTTCAATATTTCTAATAGCTATCTTGTGTTCTATTATTCTCCAAACATCAGGTAATCTGTGAACATTGTCATTAGGATTATTTTTCATTGACAAAAAGAACAAGCTTTGTGAGATTCAAAGCTGACACCACTTGACGCAACAAAAAAGATTAAACAAACACAATTCTAACGCAAGAATTGTAAGATAAAAATTCTCAAAGAGAAGGAATTTTATTGATAGAGAGTTATGTTAATCTCTTTCAAAATTGTTTAAATATATTTACCTAATTCAACTTAGGAAGAAATAAACTCTAATTCATCTTAGGAGGAATTCTAAACAAAATAGGAAATTTTAATTCATCTTAAGAAGACTTCGAAAAGAAATAGAAAATTCTAATTTATCTCTGAAAGACTTTTAAAAGAAATAGGAAACTTTAATTTAACTTAGGAAGACTTTTAGACAAAATAGGAATAAGAAACAAATAAAATAAAATAGAAAATTATTCAAAAATCTTGCAGAGAAGATGTTAGATAATGTGTGATCACGTGCTAGTCAATATTTTATTCTGCCTAATCATAAAGAAATTCAAAGAAGAATGTTGGATAAGCCATGATCACATGCTAACCAATATATCATTATGTCGAAATAAAAAAAAATTCAGAGAGGAATGTTGGATAATGCGAGATCATGTGCTAGTGAATATCTTATTCTGTCCAGGAATTCAAATGCCTTGTCATTTTTTCTCTGATTTGTGTTTATTGTAAAAAATATGGAACATAATGAGAAGCTCCTTCTAGTTTTAGATGTGTCCATAGTTTATGCTCCTAAAGTAAAGACTTTGTTTTGGTTGACTATACAGTGAGAGATCCTATGCGTAAATAGATATGGACCAAACATCGCTTCTATCTTTTGCTGTTAGATCTCTTTTCTTTTGCAAATGTTTGGAGTACTTTCATAGACAATTTTTTCTCTTCTAAACAAATGAACTAAAATGTTGATTTTGTTTTGGGAAGAACACCAAAAATCCGGTGATGCAAACATTATTATTGAAACATGAATAAAGACAATGATATGACCAGTCACAAGAGCGTTTTAACTAGTAGCAGCTTACATATAAAACTTCCAAAGTGGGAATCAACTTGTTATTAAGCATATTTTTTCCCATGTTTTCTTTTTTTTTTTCTTTTTTTTTTTTTTTCCTGATGTTAAACACTGGTATTAATCCCACAATCTAATTTTGGAAGTTGAAATTGGAAAATTACGTGCCAGTATCTTTTTGATACATGTTGTGCATGGGCCGTTCTTATTCGTGCTCCCTTCATAGGCTGCGATAGCCTTTTAAGCATTGCATTGACTGTAAACAAGTCTTTCTAGAGTTGCTTCTCAATTTTCCAAAATGCATGAATTTTTCATTGGTTTCCCTCCTCCAGAGAGATCTAGATAAGTGATGCTGGTGCATTCCACACAAATTGAATTTTCAACTTTCCACTCCAATAGAATTTGTGAACCATCATTTATCTCTGTTAATAATATGGTTGTCATCTTTATCTTAGAGGTCTTGACATAACTGCTGTGCTTTTTTATACTGCAGAGCTGCACTCGAGGCACAAGAAAGCACGATCTTGTTGCATCTCTTTTCTCTTGCTATGAGGCTGGAGTATGGTACCTTTACTTCTTGCTTGTTATATGAAAGTTTCATATTAATGAGCAAATAACTGGGATTTAACTTGTTTTTCCTTGATCTGAAATGCTAGCCCATTCCTGTGTGATGCAATTTTCAAAAGGACTGGTTCCTGCGTTAAAATATCTTCAAAAGCTGAATCTGTTGTCTGGCGTGCTGAGGTGCTCACATGGTTTCTAGTATTTGAGTAATATGGCACGAGTACAATACACAGTATATACTCTTCATTAAACAAGGGATTTTTTTATAAGATGATTTTCCTGTACAGAGGCTTTTCTTTCTGAATGGACAGCAGGATCTATCAGCATTTCTGCTTGTCGATTTGGGTATAGTCAAATTTCCGGCTTATAAGTGCACAATAACAGAGCCAATATTCTCATCGCGAAGTGACTTGCTAGCCTATGAAGAGGTTTATATATTTCCTTAAAGAGTACCATCTGCTTGCTTCTTCCACATAATATTGTTCATTTGTTGTAGGCAATTGAAGTGGCACAAGTAATGGATGAATCTCTTGATAAAAGAAACAGTGAATCAGTGTTGAAATGCATAGAGATTGCAAATTCTCGGATACCCAGCTCTACCCCAAAAGCAAGTCACTCAGCACCTTATGAATTAAGGCCTACTTTTTTTTCATGCTTTTCAGCGACATGGGTTTACTCAAAAGTGATATTTCTAGGAGTTTCCTTTCTTGAATGTGAACGCAGGTACATATTTGATTGATGGCTCCTACTCTTCATAGCACAATACAGCTATTTTTCTTTCTCTTTTTCTTTTCTCTTGCGTTTCTATCAGGGAGGGACAGGTTTTGACCACTTTTGCAATTTTTTGGTAATTGGATGTTACTGTTTAAAATTGAAAAGAAAAGTCCCAATGAAATATGGCCGGTTTACATTGATCGGTCATTAATATCTTGAAACATCTAATTTTCAAACCTTTTAATTTTCAGGGAGATTTATCTGTGAATTGACTGCAATAACTTTCTCCAAGTAATACGTGATTGAAATGCTTCCTTTCTGTTTAGATACAATGAAGCAGTTAATTTGCTGAAAAAGTTACTCGACTGTTTTCCTTGTGATGGAAGAAGAGGAAATTGGATACTTAGACTGTCTATTGATTTGGAGCACTTGGGACGACAAAATGAAAGCCTTTCAGTTGCTGAAGATGGCCTATTAGATCTGTGGGTACGAGCTGGTTCAAGAATGGCATTGCAAAGGAGAGTTCTTCGGCTGGGAAAGCCGCCAAGGCGATGGAAAGTTCCTAGCTTTGCAAACTTGGTCAAGAGGAAGATCAAGGAGGTATTTCTTTGTGAGATTGTATCAAAGACCTATTATGGGAACTAATAAAACCTGCAACCAAAGTTACTAATTACATCCTCATTGGTATCTTTTTGTTAGATTGTGTCAAATATTTAATCTGGGAACTAGTAAAACCTGCAATCGAAGTTGCTAATTACATCCTCATTGGTTGATATCATATAGTCACCCAAAACTTTCTGCTTATTAAAACATCAAATAGGTTCATATTAAAGGAAGACCCTTGAACTCGGAAGCTGGTTTGAAGAGCCTGTTCTGTGGAGAAGACGATAAGCTGTGTGCAGTTGAGCAGCTTGCTTTGCAATATTATGCTCGAGAAGGTGGATGGATGGGTGTTCACACAGAGAGTGGCATTTGGTTGACAATCTTTGCTCTTCTTATGTGGGACATCATCTTTTCAGATGTACACAATGTCTTCTTCAACAGATTTCAGGTATTTATTTTCATAAATTGAAGGGATAATAATCTCCATGAATATTGTCTCCCATTCAGTCTTTTTTCCCCCCCACTTCTTGGAACTCCAACATGGTAACTGCATATTGTCTTCCAAGTTTTTCTTTGCTAATTTGTACTGAAAGGGGGACAAAATTTGAAAATTTTGCAGACTGCCCCTCTAGATTTGGAGACTGATAACTTCTATTCAGCGAGAAAGAGTCTTATAGAATCTCAACTGCAAAAGATTCATGATGGAATGGCAGAGGAACTCATTATTCTATCATGGGAAATACATTTAGGAACAGCTTGCCGGGGAGTAAACTGGGATCGCCATTCTCTCTCTGAACTTAGGGCAGCTGTTTCTTGCATTGGTGGCCCTTGTTTGGCCTTACTCTGCCGAAATCTTGCTCAGGACTATGGAAGCTGGTCCAGTGGAATGCCAGATTTGTTGTTGTGGCGCTTCCATGGGGAACATGGTGGTGAAGCCAAGCTTGTTGAAGTAAAAGGCCCCAGGGATCATCTCTCTGAGCAGCAGAGAGCATGGCTTTTGCTTCTAATGGACTGTGGGTTTAATGCTGAAGTTTTTAAAGTCAGAACATCATGATACCTGTAAGTAGATGAGAGGAGAAAAGTTCCTACTAATCTCAAACTAGACAACTTTGGTCGGACAAACTGCTGGTTTGTATGCCTTCGCGAAGACGAATCGGACCAAAAAGGGGGGTGGATGCTGTTAACAAAGAGAGAGGAGTGTATGCTTTTCACAAGGACTTGGGCCAAGCCTAGGCCTAACTCGCCCTTTTTTAATTATTATTATTCGTTTTGTCTTGTATTTTAATTATCAAAATTTTATTTTTTTAAATTAGCTTTAAATAATTTAAAGTTTCTTGTTGAATTTTAAATTCAACTCACTAGTATGAGTATGTGATTCATACTTTATCTATGTGATATAGGATTACTAATAAGAATATTTCAGTATTTTTATGAGCTAAATCGACGAACACCATTTTTATTCTATCGCCCCTTTTTCAACTTTCTCCTGTAGCTTTGTTTTCAAGCTTCTCATCTCTCTTGCCACTCTTTCGAGTTTGCGAGCTTCCTCTCTCTTTCTACCGTCGAACATCTTTTTCTCTCTCTTTACTGTCCACCGTCTTCCTCTCATTAAACAAAGGGAAGCTTTGAATGGGTTTTGCAGGAGATAAAGCCATTTATTCTATTATAGCTATTACACTCTTTAAATTTGAGTTCTAGTGTGATGATTGACAATGTATGTGGAGTTACTATTCTCTCACTATGTCTTTTAAATTTATATATAGTTGCTGCAGGCTAGTTATAATGTTTGTATTGCCTTTGCCTCTTCATAATTTTTGTAGGTTGATTATAATATTTGTTATGCCTCTGCTTAAATTAATTTAACTTGGTTGTCTTAAATCATTGAAGTTCTTTTATGAAGAGGTAGGTATACTATTGTCTGATATTTGATTAGCATATGGCGAATTTTCTAGATCAATTGGAAGAAGTCACGGTGAAAAGTAATATAATGAGCAAGGTTTTTGTTGATGTGAAAGTCAAAACTCTGGGTGAACTTCTCGACTAAATGACAATATGGGAAGAAGATTTTATGGATGCCCTAATTATGAGTTTAAGAAGAATTGGCAGAAGTAAAAGTGACATTGAAATATACATATGTCTGAGGCAAGAAGACTGTAAAGATAGATAATTTATAAAGTATGTATTATAATATTTGTAGTTATTTGTAGCTCTATTTATTGAAAAGTGAAAAATATGAATTTCATAAACTTTGGAGTTGCACCATGGTAATTTATTAGGGATATTCTGTTAAATTAAAATTTTCTTGTATGTTGTATAGACTAGTATATTATCAACTTCCCGAGTTATTTAAGCTTAAGAAATGAGAGAGTTAATGTAAAATTTCTTTTTTATATACAATATGCAAGAAGATAATGTTTGTATGGTCATAGGATTTGCCTATTAAGTTCCATTAATTATCCATTCTTTGAGTAATAAAAAGGGAAGAAGAGAAAAAGAGAAAATAGTAACTATAAGCATTTTTAACATTGGCATCAAACTTGAGCAAACATTAGTGGGTCATCCAAAAGAGATTATTATCATCATGCATCATCTGAATCATATATGAAAGACCAATTTCAATAATAAATAATTGTAATAGCAACTTCTATGTAAGCAACTTCATCTCAAAGTTGTTAGCTAATTTCAATAATAAGTCTAATGCCAAAGAACT
The DNA here is from genome assembly GCA_027563845.1 of Erythroxylum subrotundum. NCBI lineage: Eukaryota > Viridiplantae > Streptophyta > Magnoliopsida > Malpighiales > Erythroxylaceae > Erythroxylum > Erythroxylum subrotundum. The sequence goes on from JAOQMQ010000196.1 coordinate 17,853,813, forward strand.
TCCATTAAAACAATTTGTTAGAAATAAAACTTAAGCTTGTCAAGGCCTAGGAAGAAATGTGTAAGCATAATATCTTACCATCACGATATGATAGTTGTTGATAATCTACTTGTCATCTGGTGAGTTGCTACTCAGCTTTTAAGTGGATATTTGCTAAGTTTTACAACAATGTAGCTTTTTCAAGCAGTTGTACCTTCTATCTTCACCACCACTTCTGTCATTTCTTCCTGTCAAACTTGCATGCTCTTCACTTCATTACTCTTACTAGCTCACTAGTTATATCCTTCATCTTGCGACTATCTTTCTCCTTTGTAACTTACTCAGTGTACCTCCCTCTCTGAGTGTCTTTGCTTGTTAGTTCTTCCTTTTACCCATCATTAATTCACCATTATGTAATTTTAGATCTTTTGCCACCTTTGATTCACTCCTCCACCTCATTACTCAATTCTACCAACACTTTTCATCCTCCTCCTACTACTTCAGATCGTGCTTCCACTCCAGTTCCTCTTGCAGCTTTAGAACCCCTTGTAGCTACAACTCCTCCTATCAACCACATTTAGGTTCAGGTTGCTAGAAACTATGATCCTAAAGCCAAACTGTCCTTTTGTCCTCCTAATCCCACTTTGGACCTCTATGTTATATCCCTATCATTCTCCATGCTTCAGGATAGAGTTCAGAAATGAAAATCCACAATTGTTGGCTTCTTCCTTAATAACAAAGTACCTTTCCTAGTGATGAAAATCTGGGCTCTCAATAATTGGAAGCAATTTGGTTTCCTTGACATAATTTTGAACAATCATGACATATTTTTCTTTAGGTTTATCTCTCCTAAATCTGTATCAGATGTAACTAAAGCAAGACCTTAGAATGTTGCTAACAAATCATTTCTAATTCAGCCTTGAGACTTGGAGTTAAATTTGAGGAAAATAGGCTAACCAACATTCATTTATGGATTTGTATCATGATATTCCACTTGAATACTGGACAACTGAAGGCCTAAGCTACCTATCAAGCTCCATTAGCAGGCCTCTATGCCTTGAAACTAGAAGAATAAACTTTACTAAGATTTTTGTTGCCGTTAATGCACTAGCAGACCTACCTGAGGAAGTGATAAGTAGCAGTTACAACATATTTTACACCCTTATTTTACATTATTTACATAGCACATTTGAGTTAGATTATTGTAATTTCTTATTAATTATTCAAATTATTTAATTTCATATTTATTTCTAAAAGGGATTTATATTGTACTAAATATTTTCTTGTAGGTTTGGTGCACTTAAGGAAAGTAATTTAGAAGAAAATCTGGTCATTAACCCAGAAAGAAGGCCCAAAACAAGCAAACAACCCAATAAAATAAGCAAATAGGCAGCAGAAAAATTCTAGCAGTAGCCCAATAGAAAACTAGCCCAAAAACGTAGAAGAAGAAGCAATAAAATGTAGTAACCAAAATAGAGCAAAACACAACAATAGAAGAAATAGATCAAAACGCAGAAATGACAGAACAATGTAGCAGCTAGGGAAACACACAGTGTAATAGCAGAGTTTAGGAGCAAAAGAAAACATAGAGGATAAAAAAAACAACACAGAAACAACAATACAAATAAGAGGACAAAATGACACAGCAGAGGGATAGTCTAAAACAAAACAGCTGGATAAAATGCAAAACGACAAATCCAGAAGAAAAGAACTCAAAACGACACAGCAGCAGAAAAAACCTAATACATAAAACGTAAAAATCAGAAGCAAAAAAATGCAGCGAACAACCCAAGAAAAATGGGAGACTAACCCACCCAACGTCTCCATCTCAAAAACCCATCTCCAAATCTGTTTGAATTGGAGAAGATAAGAGGAAATCTCTAGAATAAGCGGAAGCCTATCACAGATCCAGCTACGTGTGGTGTTTAGGGATCGTTTCTAAGGCTATAAAAATGGCAGAGTAGTGGAGGAGAAAGATGAATAAATAGTCACGTAAAGAAGGGGCTGGTTCGAGAGATTTGGCACTTTTCCAAGGCAAGTTGAAGCTAGGAATCATTCCAAGGAGTGATTGGGGGTGATTAGAAACCAATTCTCACGTGTTTTGAGTTCGTTTGTGACCGGTGAAGGAAGAAATGTCTTACCTTTAAGGCTGGTTTGAGGTCTATAAAATAAGAGCACATCCAAAGAGTTTTCATGAAAGGCTTATTCTCTTTGTTTATGATTTCCTATGCTTATTTGAATCTAATTGTTAATTTTAGTTTAGAGATGCACTTTGATATTTGAATTATTAATTTTCTGAATTAATTGACTTATTATCGAGTTAATTTAATACTTATATAATGCATGAATTCTTTGATTTCTGATTATGTTCTTTGTATGATTGGAGACGTCCTTGATTATGTGAACATGATACTTAAAACATTAATTCATAATGTGTTGTATAACTATAATTTATTTGTTCTTCGAATAAATTATCAGTGGTTGGGTGTATCTCTTAGTTCATAATGTGATTTGAGTTGGGCTTGAGCTATTCGATTTTAAAAATTGAAAGGAGGCAAGTAGGAGCTAGTTGGTTAGTTTTCTAAGCTTAACCTGATAAATAACTCGGATGATCCAAGTATATCAAATTGCATGGCTAAACTAAGATTGAAACAAACTTGTTCATTTGTAAATATTTGGTTAGATTTATGTTTTATTTTTTTTATTTCTAAACTTGATTTGAATCGCAAACCTCCCTTTTATATATGTATTAGTTTAGCTAATTTTATAGGTTTCCTTATTTTGAATTGTGTTGGTTTCGAATTCTTCCTAACTTAAGCTCATTGACAAAGTTAAAATTATATGTGAGGATAATTGGATGGATATGGACAACTTAGATGAAATATTTATTTGAGTTGCATAGCTTATAATGTATTGTGCTCAAAAGCACTATGTATTGGATATTACATACAAAAATATTGATTAAAAAATAATTAATATGCTTGTGGCAGATCTGGAAAATTTCTTTTAATGGTTCATTAGATTATAGAAAAGGTTGTATTATTAGTTGAATTATGAAACAGGGGTTGTCTATTGAAAATTGTGAGATTTATATAATTTGATTTCACCATTAAAAATTCTAGCAATATATATTTTGGATAAATACGACTCGTTGACAAAGAAAATAAATTTCCAACTCTTAAATATTAATTATGTGGTTCCAAGAATGTATTGCAAGTTTATTTTCTTAAGTTTTAGTATTGTATCTTACTTATATGGGTTAAAGAGGATACTACATGAGCGTTGATGATGTTTATAATTTGTTAATGAATTCCTTTCATATGAGTGAAATTATTATGATGTAATTGTATCTTTTAAAATTATTATAATTAATAAACTAAATTAGTGAATTAACTTTCCTCATGGGATTGACTCTTATTTACTTTATACTAAATTGATTAATAAATACAAAATTAAAATAAGGATTTAATTTGTATACACCTAACGACACGTACCAAATTTTGGCATTAGTGTTGAAGTCCTACCTGAGGAAACCTCAAATAAAACTTAATGACAACTTGGAACTTGCTGAGTATAAGGTGAAAATAGCATATTCTTAAATGCCTCCAAACTTAAAGCCTAAGGAGAATTGGCAACCAACAAGAAAAATGCTTAAAATAGGTAGCTATTGGGAACTTATGCAAGAGGAAGAACACCCAAAACAAGAGGAAGAAATATTTCTTGTAACCCAAAATTCCAATTTAACCCCTTTGAAAGCAAATCCAACTTCAGTAAATGTTGATACTCCTTTTGTAAAGCAAAACTCTAAGATGACACCATTGAGCTACAACCTTGTTAATGATAAGGCTAACACAATCAATACTTTACCATTGAATCTCACTTCAAGCAATTCTTTGAATTACAATCCTAGAAAAGTATATCATGATCAATATCCTACAACTACAACTCCCACTCTAAAACTAAACCTTATATCTGGTAGGGATGACTCTTCCAACAAGAGGACAATATTTATACTAGCATACAATAACTCTTGGAGAGAAATTCCAAGTTGTCACTAGAAGGAAATAAGGTAAAAAAAAAAGAACCAATATTCTCTTCTTTTGTTCCAAAAGCATAATAATCTCCACCTAGAATATAAGGGATTTGAATGCCCCCCTCTAAGCAACAAATAGTTAAAAACTTTGTTATTGAGAATAAGCTCATTTTGTTGAGAATTTTATAAACTAGATTGAACAAAAATCACTGCAGTATTTTGTTAATGTTACTTACATGTTTGAATGCCATTTCCAATCAAGAATCACACCCAAATGGAAGAATTTTTGTTGGATCCTGATTTTTTTCTAAATTTCTTATTAATTGTTTAATGATTTATTCATGCTTGTTTGTTTATTTAATTATTTATTTTTAGAATTGAGTCATTTATTATGTAGGCTTGAATAAAGATTGAAAATTAGTTGGAAAGAATGGGACTTAGATAGAATTAATGTGGAGTTAGTGGATGAAACAAAATAAATGAAGAAGGGGCAAAATTGGAAAGGCTATGTAAGTAAGGGGCATAATTGGAAGAATAAGCTAAATTGTGTCTAAAAATTAGAAGAGGGGAGGAAGTTGTCGTGGAAGCTAAGAGAAGTGGGAAGAAAAAACGTGAAATAGATAGAAGAAGGAGAAAAACATGGGAAGCTTGGAAGGAAGAAGAGAAAAGAAGAAAAAGAAGAGAAATCATCTTGTCAAG
>JAOQMQ010000196.1:17858623-17872371 GCA_027563845.1 Erythroxylum subrotundum
ACTACTACTACTACTACTACTACTACTACTACTAATAATAATAATAATAATAATAATAATAATAATAATAATAATAACAAAGATTTGCTAAGTCTCTAATGTATTTTTGTTTCAATATCAATTTATCTCTTCAAAACCAAGCACAATTATGCGCCATTCTTTTTTTAAATAATTATTTACAAATTAATATTTAGTTTACAGATTAGAGGTTAAATTAACTATTTATGAAAATTAAACATAATTTATCCGGCAAGACCTGAGTAGGACTTATTCATATTTACCAAATAGTAAGACGGTGGCGTCTCCAAAATTGTATAGGAAAAGGAATGGGAAAACATAATAAATAAGTACATGCAAATTTTGTTGGACGAGATGAGATTGAAAATTTGGTGAGAGCAGAGGTCATGAAGATTACTAGAAAGGACATAGTACCCGACGGTCCTGGCAGCGTTAAGGTATGGAAGCTTCCATCTTTCTTGGTTCTTTGATTCCAATCGTCAAACAAATTGTTGGGATTTAACGTCTGTCTCTATCTTTGTGCAGCTTACACCGGTTGATTCAGATGATTTATGGTTTGCTTATAATCTCATATCGTCCGGAGATACTGTTATGTCCGTTACTGTCAGGTCTCTACTTTCTCTCCCGCAAATATTTTGTAAAATTCTTTGTTATTTATGTTTTTGGAAGCGCTTCAATTAACTTCTTGAGAATAAGTTTCGAGTTTTTGTTAGAAAGTTCAATTCCTTTTGTTCCTTTTTTGGTTTTACCGTTCCAAGCCATTTCTAATTGTGTTTGCTTTTTCTGCGAAATTATGGAATTCATAATGGATATAGTTCCAGAGATATAGTCATAGTTATGAAATTCTTTTTGTGCATAGGAAAGTTTTAAGACAGATGGCTTCTGGTGGAAGAGATGCAGAACGGGTGAAGTTGAAGTTAGAAATTGTAGTTGAGGTATGCATATATGGCTACTTAAATAAGGGGACAAGATGGTCATGCACTTGCCCTTATGCATTTCTTTTAAAGTAATTGTTTTTGTAAAACTTGCAATCTTTAGGTGTTTGTTTGAAGATTATTCCTTTATGGAACTCTTAATTGTTTCTGGTTCACTCTTATTAAGACCACAGAATATGATAAAGTTGGCTCGGTCATGCGGATACGTGGAAAGAACATCTTGGAGAATGAGTATGTGAAGGTATGTGCAGCTATACCTTTTTGGTAAATCTCATATTACACAATGGACGAACTTGTTCTTTTGTGGATATTTTAATTGTTGGATTGTAGATTGGAGCGTACCACACTTTGGAACTCGAGCTACATAGACCCTTTGTTTTAAGAAAGGTGTGCTGCTGTTTTCTTTCTTTTTAAAATTAGCCTTTTGTCTTTCCTATTCTTTTTCTGATGGCAAGAGTTATGCTCTGACAAACTCATTGGGAAAACTTGTTCCAGATATTAAGATTAACATCCCAAGATGATCCTGCTTTCTCTTGTTTTCTTTTGGTCAGATTTTTTAGCACTTCAATAGTTTAATAAAACAAAGTTTTCATCACCCAAAGAATTTGTGCTCTCACAAACTTCAAATAGTGTAACTTCTCATTGACTGGCATGAACATTGCACTCTATGATTTGCCCAAACTATGAGAAACGCTGTAATGACACATTTAACAGTTGTTTGCAGGAGATTATAGCAATGTAAATTGGTTCTGCCTATGTCCTTGGCAGAAATAGCTAGTAAAAAGCTTAGATGTTTTAGCTCCACAGAGCAACTACAATGAAATGAAATATGTCTGATGTTAAATTCTGCAACCTTGTGGTTGTTCTGTTGAATGACTTTAAACTGTACTCTTTTGCTTCAATTTAAAATCAAAATGACATAAATTCTAAAAGTAAAAATCTACGGCGATTCAAATCTCACGAGTCTTAATTTTCTTTAATTATATGCGACTTAAAAAGCTCTTATCAAATGATCTGAATCTTTAGTTCTTTTGATTCTTCTTCTTCTCTTGATTGTAATCCAAGTTGATGATTTAATCCTTAAGAGGTGCACTTTTTGTGATTTGGTCTTCCAATGTGCCTTTCTCTTTTTATTTTCTATTAACAGCCTATTGGTTTTTCATATCTAACTTTGAACATATTGAAGGAAATCTGGGACTCACTAGCATTGGATGTACTAAATCAGGCCACTGGTATGCAATGAACTCTTGAACTATGACCTTTTTTTTTTTTTTGCCTTTCTTGGTTAAAAAGTAGTAGTAAACAAACAGAGAACATTTTCCTTCTCTAGCAATTTTCTTTTTTCTGAAGGCATATGAACTCATTATCATGATCTTAATACAGTTTAATATCAAAATTTCTGTACATCCTCTAGCTCTCTTTGCTTGATGTTTTTTGCATTGTAATTTCAGATCCCACTGCAAGTGCTGATCTTGCTGTGATTTTAATGCAAGAAGGTTTAGCAAACATTTTCCTTGTTGGTAAAAGGTATAAATATCTCATTACTGCTTAGTTGTTTCCACATTCCGTTAAAATTATTCTCTATATTGTAATGCACAAGTCAAGCTGGTCCATTATTTTCTGGACATATAAGCAATTATTGCCTTCTTAAAGGGGTCTAATGCAGTTTGGATGGTAAAATAAATAACAATGGGCAATGTGATCAGACATGCTGTTATAGAACACTAAGATGGTTCACATACAACTAGCCCAAAAACCCAAAATTTGTTGACGGCCTTTCATGATTGCTTCAATAATTTTCACTTCTTTTTTTCTTTTGTTAGTTGAAATGGTAATGCATGTTTGTGACATTTCAATGTTCTTGTTAGGAGGATAGTGATCCTATTTAATCTAGGTAGGACTTGCAAGTGGTTTTTAATGTATTTTTCCTTTTTCTTCACCTTAAAGCATTCAATTGACAAGATTTGTGCTCTTTAAGGGCTGTAATTCATAATAACTATGGCTCTATCTTGTCATATGTGCTATTCTATATTTTTGAATTTGCTAATGCTACTTTACTAACCTAGTATGACAACCACTCGATCGCGGATAGAAACTTCAATCCCTCGAAAACATGGGCCTGCAATTGCTGGTTATGAATCAGTATGCTTCTTTCTTTCTTTAATGGGAGTTGTGGTTAGTGTAATTTGCTTGGTGTGCTATTGGGATTTAGCATCACCATCTCTTATCTAAGTTTTATGCATTTAGTAAGCTCATCACTGAGATATGTTTTTTCTCTCCTCCTCTTATTTGCATTCTTTGCAGGCATTAAATAAATTCTTTGAGAATGTCTTACAGGTTGGACTTATACCCTCTCAACTTTATTCCAATAACTGAAATATCTGTTATATTGTTCATTTTATCAAACATTAGAGACTGATGCGATTTGATTGTTATAGGCTTTCCTGAAACATGTTGATTTCAGTATTGTTAGATGCGCTGTCATTGCTAGTCCTGGTTTTACAAAGGTTAGGAGGATATCCTTATATTCATTCATCTCTGAAGGTGGAATGGAATAACTAGATGACGCTGATCAGTATTTTCAGATTATAATTGCTAATTTGTGGATTTGAATTAGTTTTTGTGCTACATCTTACACAGTTTATATATTTACCCTGTTGTGTTTCAGGAGCAGTTTCATCATCACTTATTATTGGAGGCGGAACGGAGACAGCTAAGATCCATTATTGAAAACAAGTCACGAATAGTGCTTGCACATACGAGCTCAGGATACAAGTATAGCCCTTCTCATTGCTCTCATGTTCAAAGTACCTGAAATGTTTATCGATCCCCTTATGTGATAACTAATTATTGATTACTAGCTTACATCCATTCTTCAGTGTACATGTTTTTATAGCTATGGAAGTGTCGTGCTTAGCTAGTCAACTGTCTTCATGCATGACATGCATATTTCAGATCTCTGATCATTGCCACACACTACTTGTTTTCTTTCCCTGATGTTAGCATATTCTTGATATTGGACCTATTAATCTTTCAGCTGTATCACCCATCATCCCTGTGCTATTTTGCATTAACATTGGTGCAGATCGCTGCTTTGATATATCTGGTTATTATTTTTTAGTTTTTGCATTTTATTATTCTATCCCTCCCTGCACATTTCATTGATAAGATATCTGTGATTTGTGGCATCTCCAATTTCTCTTGTTTCACTAATTCTTGTAGTAAAATGTGATGCTTCTCGTGAAAGACTAATTTCTTAGCAAGGATTAACATCTTGAGATAAACTTGGGTAGTCAATATGGAGAAAACAAACCTCATCAGATATAGCAAGCTGGGGTAAACTTTGTAGCATATCTACTTTTTATATGATCATGTGTTGTTGGTAATCTTAACAACTTTTTCTCACGGATCTATTGCATTTTAAGGTAGCTATAAGAAGGCTTTTCAGCTCAATGTGTATGCTAGTTTTATTTAGACCATGCTGACTGTTTACATAATCTTGCATTTTCTTTATTATTCACTGCAGCATTGTGTTTCTAATCTTTATATGGAAAAACATTTTGTTCTCAGGCATAGTTTGAGGGAGGTTCTTGATGCTCCTAATGTCATGAATTTGATAAAGGACACTAAAGCAGCCCAAGAGGTAATCTAGATGGCCCAACTTGGCAAACTCTTTTCATCTTCTTTTCAGTTTGCATTATACTTTAGATCTGTTGCCAGTGATATATATGCATGATTGTGGGCACATGCGCTATAAAGTATTATTTTGGTTTCTTTGCATTTAACACTTCATTCTTTTTCACTTTCCTCTATGTCTAGGTTCAAGCTCTTAAGGATTTCTTCAATATGCTTACAAATGTGAGATACAACTCTTGCTTTTTTCTATTTCTAACTTTGCCTTTTTCTCTTTCATTCTGTTTATGAGGATTTTCCAGAGTTGATTTACCTGGTCACACAATGGATTATTTAGCTCTTGAATGATTTGTTCTCCAGAGGTATTCCTGAATGAAGCTTTGTTTTGGATTTTCGTTAGGACCCTAACAGAGCATGCTATGGACCAAAACATGTGGAGGTAGCCCACGAACGCATGGCTGTCCAAACTCTACTTATCACAGATGAGCTTTTCAGGTTAGCTTTATTACTGAAATCGTGTGTTTATACAGTCTGCTTTTCTATATCCATGTGTATATTTTTACATTGTTTACTGAGTCTAGAGTCAAATGAAAAAGTATCCTACTGCATGTACTTTAGCTTGTGCGAATGAGAGTGACATATGTGCTTCACTTCTACTATTTGCATTAGGACACGTAATTTCTTGATCATGAAGCAATCGCTGCAGATTCTATGCATTATGCTTCCTAGAACTATATTTAAAAGTCTTCCTGCTCTCTTAAACTCTGAATTGTTTCTCCTCTCCTAGCTTCCCCTCCTACTGTTAGGCAGAAACTTGGTTCACCCCAACCCAAATAGACTTGGTGTTCCCACATCAGCAGTCTGCGATGGCAATTGAATCGATAGCTTATTCCATCCTGTGTAATACATTTCTGCTTACATTGTCCTATGGATAAGTGTTCCAAACAAACTGAGTAATCTCAAATTTGTGAGACAAGGAGATTTTATACCGAAACATTGCAAGTATTTAAAGGAATTGTTAATATTCTCTGCACATTGTACTGTTCTGATAGTAGCGTGTAGAATATTTTGCACAAACTGATCTTCTCTCGCTCTTGTTCTCTCTCACACTAGACACATCCACACATACATGCACACACTAAGACTCTTCACGTACTCATAAGCAGTCCTGGGGACTATGCTCAGCCCCACTTGCTAATGCTAGAGATCTAAATTGTACCTTGTGGCTTCTTAGCTGCATTTCAATTCATCTGTTTTCATTTTATCATGCATCGTAATATCCTTCAAACTTAGACCTCTTGTAAATTATCCACTTTCAGGAATGTTGATATAACAACAAGGAAGAAGTATATTAGTTTAGTCAACTCGGTAAAGGATTCAGGAGGCACTGCTCATATATTTTCGTCAATGCATGCCTCGGGAGAACGTGAGTATTATTTTCCTTTCTTGCTTTATACTTTTACGAAGTCCATGTAAATTATCTTGGGATTACCCAAAAAAAAAACTACCTTTGTACTCTAATGATCACCATTACCATTCTAATCCGGACTTCTTCTTTTTTTTTTAATTTATGATAAATGTAAACAGAATTGGCACAGTTGACGGGCATAGCTGCTATCCTTAGATTTCCTCTGCCAGACCTTGATGACATTGAGATGTGAATAAAAACCGTGTGCGGTTGAAAGCCTTGGTCCTGCATGTTTTCCGTTATATCAATGTCAACTTGTTTGCACACGAGTGATTTTTCCATTTATATATTTGACTAAATGATTACTGTCAACTGCATTCAGAGTTCTGATGATTGCAATTGACGATGGAAGAGGATTGAACAGAAATCAAATTTCATCGATAATCAATAACAATCATTAGTCAACAAGCACAAGAGTCTGGTTGAGGGAAGGGAAAGGGGAGGTGTAGCAAATAAATACAGAGAGATGAAGATCCGTTAAGGTTTCTTCCAATTCTTGTGATTCAATTTAAGTTGTTTTTCCAATCCCCAATTCCCTCCTATCTGAGGCTTCGTTTTGATAATTGATATAGAATATTGTAATTTTACTATATTAGGCAACAGCGATTATGCAAACATTTTTAGTTCTTAGGAGTTTAATCTTATTCTTCATTTTGTGTGATCGCTGTATACTAATTTAATTACAAATCATACCACTTATATATGCATGCGTTTATAAATATTTTTATTTTAACTAAAATCTAATGCAAATAATTTGATTAATTGCAGTTAACCGATATATAATTTAATTTGATATGTAAAACGTTCTTCTTCTTTATATCAAATGACCATATTGTTAATAATCACATATTAATTAAATTTAAGAGATTTGTATATTAAACCTATTAGATGAATAGAAAATATCAGTTATTCTTTTCTGAGTCTTTACGTGTTACATAAATTAACTTCTGATGATAAATTTGAGATATTTCTGTGCTAGATTAAGTAAAATGATCTTACAGTTCAAGTCATTAAAATTATATGAATAAACAAAAACAAGATTGAATTGAATACTAATTAAAAATAGAGATTAAAATTAAATTCTAATAATTATGCTCATAGAAATGTAAAATAAAAATTCTCATATTAGTTTTTGAGATATAAATCTAATAAATTATATTCATTGAACAAGGTATTTTCTATATAATTTAATATTTTTTACTGATTCAACTAGGAGGTCTTAGTCTAATAAATACAATTTTTTTGTTCAATACAATAACTTAAGTTATAGTTATTAGTATAATGTATTAATGATCTATGATATAAAAGCTTTTGCAAAAGCAAATGAACGATAAGAGAAAATAGTTGATTATGTTTTTTTAATAAATATAATTAAATACATTAGATATGTTTTGATCAAACTATTTGTATACTTAAATATTGTCTATTTCGTAAAATTGATTAAGTAGGCAGACACTTTAACCTATCATTTAGTATATATTTTATTAGAGGGAAAAAAAACTTCAGTCAATCAAAAAATTGTATTATAAAATACCTTTGTATATTTAATTTATAGGGCCTTGTAAAAATAATTACGATAACTTTAAACTAATATGCAATTCGATCAATATATTTAATTAATGAAAAATGATAATTTTTATATTAGATAACTATAATTTTAATTGTAAAATACTTCATCAAAATCTAACTTAGACTGCTAGAAAAAGTAAAGCTTCTATGAGTTTATAGACCCTAGGATGATGGACATCACTATATAAAATATTGACAATTTTTTTAAAAGATGAAAATGCATCATTTAACTTAAGAAATTTTTTAGTTTAAACTAATATTATGAATATCAAGCTAAACTTGATATTGAATTTGGTTATGATATGATATAATACTGGTATCAATCAATATCGGATATCCTTTTAGATAATTTTTTAAAATTATAAAAGTCCCTCAATTTTAAAAAATTACCATTTTATAGTAAAGATAGAGAGCATAAGAGAATAATATAAATTACTAACCAAAGAGGATTAAAGATTAATTTTTCAGTACAAATCAGGTTGTTGAAAGATTTAGATATTAGCTATTATTGTTGGTTTGTTGGAGTACTTTGAGTCTTTTACAATTTCTTTCTATTTTTTTGAAAAATTAAAATGCATTACCAAAATCGAGGATAGTGAGTAAAAATCTAGAACAAGATATTAGAATAACTAAGCTATCAAGGGAGTTCATTTGCCTTGTGACAGGCATCTACATATATTTTTTTTCACAAGTATCTACATGATTGCACTATGCAAGTAACAAGTCAAGAGGATAATTGTGAATTCAAATTCTTGACCTGATATCCATATACAGAAGCCTCCATTTTAGCAGTAGGGCTTGACTACAATTCAAGTGAATTTTGTGAGCCAATAGCTAATCCCTTACAATGTTCACTACATTATTAATAAGCCTTTGTTTTGTGATTGATTCTTTGAAAAAGAATCTATAATTTCTTTTCATGTAAATGGAAAAAATAGTATTTCTTAGAAGAAGTTTAAAAACAATCCATTATGCTTCCTTTCGCTTATGATGATTATAGTTCCACTTAATGAAATCTTGCCAATTCAAGCTAGGAATCTAGTGTAACACAATCTCTTAACTATGTTTCAAATTCTCGAAGTAAACTGACATTCAAAGAAAATATGCTCCACATTTGTAGTGGCTTGATTATATAACACATAGACATCATTTAGCTTAAGAAATTTCCTTAGTCGATTCAAGGTGATTAATCTCTTCTTGATTACAAGCCAAAGCATGATCAAGACTTTAGGATAAGCTTGTTGTGCATGTTGCATAAATGTATGTGCTTATGTTTGTTTTGTTTGAATTTGTGTTTTGTTTTTGCTTAATGACAACAATTGTGCAGAGAGAGATCTTGTCTGATATTATGATAGTTTATTATAGTGCTTTAGATCTAATTAAGGTTTTGGATAATTTGTGAATTGAGAGATTACAAATTTCATAATCCAATTAGGTTTTTATAACTCGAACGAGAGTAATTAGCCCTAGGATCGTCTAGAACACACCCATTAACACATAATCAGCTAGGTTAGCATTAATGATAGGTAAAATCCCCTTTCTCGTAACTTTGTAAATTCTTTGATTGATTTCCATTGTGCGTGCTTGTTGCTCAATTGTCAAGTCCTTCATGTTTAACTTTTGATTTATTTGGTTGAATTCAATTATCGTATTTCCTTTCTGTTGCATTGTTTATTTTTAATTTTATATCCTTTCAGCCTTATACTTTTAGGATTAGATTAGTCCCCCTCCTAGTGGGATCGACACCTCTTATACTAAAATTGCGACTCGTGCGCTTGCGGTATTTAAGGGCTTATAAATTTTAAAGCTCAAATGACACGATTAAGTTTTTGGCGTTGTTGCTGAGGAGGGTGAAAAATAGTTTAGTTCTCTTAGTTTAAGGCATTATAGTTAGTTTTTATAAGTTTTTTCTGTTCTTCCCATCTTTTTTTTTAGTGCGTGTTCGTGCTCTTGCATGAACACAAGAGTTACAAGAAGTTCAAGTCGCATAGCTGAAACTATAGAGCTTGACATCACTCGTTTAGAACATACAATTAGAAGAGCTCATCCTGAAGAAGAAGAAATCGTAAAAGCAACAATGCCCAAGGAGTTTCAGCAAGAGTTGAATCAAGAAGCGAACCAAGGGCGTCAATCGAGAACCCTTATGAACTTTATGAGATCGGGCTTCAATGCAACCAATCAAGGTTAGCTAGGCTACTCGTGCAATCAGCTTCCTTTGAAATCAAACCAACCATTCTAAATATGCTTCAACAAAATGTGCAATTTTATAAATTAACGAATGAAGATCCAAACGCACATATTGTCAATTTCCTTGAAGTCTGCAATACCTTCCGTTATCATCAGATGTCAGAGGATGCTGTAAGAATGAGACTCTTTCCTTTTACCTTAAGGGATAGAGCAAAAGCTTGGTACCATTCCCTGAACCTGGTTAATGTCACCACTTGGGACCAATTAGTTCATGCCATCTTAGACAAGTACTTTCCCCCTACCAAGACTACGAAGATTATCAAAGATATCACAAACTTTCAGCAAGGTGATGGGGAATCGATTTATAAAGCACGGGAATGATACAAAGACTTGCAAAGAAAATGTCCACACCATAACCTACCTAAAGAATTTCTTTTGTAAACATTAAATAACGGAGTAACTGATAGTTGTGCATTAGTGTATGTTTTTCTAAGTATTTGCCATGTGTTTATTATATAATAGGTTATTATTATGGTGTTTTATGACTTATTTTGTGTGTTTTTGTTTACTTTGATCTTCATGGCTATTCTTTTATGTTTGATGTTAGTTTAGGGTAAAAATTGATCATTTTGGCGTAGGAATTAAAGGTGACCACCTTTATGATTGAGTTAGGGACCAAGAGAGGAGAAGAGAAGTGGAGGAGCTGTAGAACAAGAACCCACAATCGCGGGAAATCTCTTCAGAATGTTTCTGCCATATTAACCCACGATCGTGGGAAGCACAGGGATAATTCCCACGATCGTGGGAACTGGAGGCAGAATGAACATGCAGTTTTCACTTGTTTTTAGGGTTTTATGACTTTTAATGTGATATATAAGGGCACAAATCCCTAGGGCTGAAAGAAAGGGTTGTGAAAACTTGCCTCCTTAAGCTAAAAGACAGATTGAGAGCCTAGAGAAGTAGAGAACCAAGATTTTCATTCCCAATTGGGCAAAGAGTACACTAATTCCAGATTTTCCAGATTTGGGAAAAGAAGAGGAGGAGCTTGCTTCATTTAGTTCTTATTTCGTTTTTTTTCTCTTCTATCACCTTTATTATGGATTGTTTGGTTGTTGGGGACGTTAATGACATTACAAGCGGCTAAAATAATTTTTAGGATTTTTTGTTTGAACTATTTGTGAACCTTCAGTTGTTGATTTAATGATATAAATGTTTTTGTTATTTATTGAGCTTAAACCTTGCAACAAATTGAGATAGTGAGCTTGGTAATCTGTGTTAAATGTACAACGAGAGTTGACGTTTAATAGACCTATAGATAACAAGTTATTGATTTATTAGGAAGATATTTCTATAGATTGATATACTGCCTATAGGATAACTTCATATCTAGTTAAATATTTAGAAAAGGCTTTACATATCGAGAGATCCCAAAGTTAATCCTAATTTATTTAGCTAGTGACTTTTAGTTGCAACTTGAGAGAGGATAGCTAAAATTTGAGGAAATATTGGGTCAAGCATAAATTGAATCAATTAACCAGAGGAGAGCAAATAGGGATAATGATAAGTCCTAATTTTTAATCTTTATTATCTCCAAGTTTTAGTTTACAATTTTGGCTTTGGTTGCGTTGTTTCCTTTTACCTTTAGTTTGTCTTTGTTTTACTTGTCTATTTAAATTTGTTTGAATTGGTTTCTGAAACAAAGAGCAACCTAAATTAAGTGGTGCCTAAGTACAATCCTTGTAGGATTGATATTTGCTTTTTACTAGAAGTTACGACCCATATACTTCCTGTTTTGAGCATAAAACTAGTAGTTTTTTTCCAATCAATAGTAAGCCCACATACAAAAGGCACAATTGATGCGGCTTTAGGATCACTTATGAAAAAGAAGGTACGTGAAGCAGAAGAGCTGTTAGAAGAAATGGTGAGTAATAGTTATTTATAGATGAACAAGCAGAGTAGACATCCTGCAACTCTCCGTAAGTAAAAAGGAGTTCTAGCTGTCGATCAAATGATAAAAACGTAAGCTAAAATTGATAATTTAACTTGACAGCTAAACAATATGAAGGGTTCATCCTTAAATACAGTAAAATTTGTTTTGTGAGCAAATGGATCATAATATAGTTGATTGCTTCTTGATGAAGGATACTATATTAGAGCAAGTAAACTATATGGGAACCCAATACAATCGAGGAGGGGGACACAATCCCTACTCTATTACATAAAACCCTGGTTGGAAAAATCACTCAAACTTTTCTTGGTCAAACAACGTTGGGGGACAGTTCAAACCTCAAGGACTACCAGATTTCTTTCAAGACAAACCGAGTTCGATGGAATCCAAACTAGACAAAATCTTAGATAAGCTTGGACACCCTAGACGATGCACAAAAGAGTTTGGAAGGCAGATTCAAATAAGTAACAAAGAATCATGCATCTTCTATCCACAATCTAGAGGTCTAAACAAACCAATTGGCTAACACTTTCTCTGCGCAAAATGTGGGAATTCTTCTTAACACTTTGGGAACAAAATTGAGGGAGAAACTAAAGGCTATTACACTTTGACGTGGGAAGGAACTTGAACCACCCACAAAGACAATAGAAAAGCCCTTTCCTCCTGTTGAGAAAGATCTAGAAAAGGAGAAAGAAGTGAATATGAGCGAATACCCTCCTTATGTCACTCCTTCTCCATATCAACCCAAGATTCCCTTTCCTTAACCATTACAAAAGAAGAACCTAGATACACAATTTGAAAAATTTGTTAAGAAATTAAAGACATTACAGATAAATCTCTCATTTGTAGAGGTTTTGGAACACATGCCTAAATATGCAAAAATTTTGAAGGACATATTACCAAAAAAGTGTATTTGGGAAGATAACCAGATAGTAGCTCTAACTGACACCTGCAATTCCATAGTCACTAGCTAGAGCTATCTAAATTGAAGGATCTATGAGGTTTCATAATACCCTATGTGGTTAGTGAATTTGAATTCACAAAGCACTTGTGCAACTTAGGAGCAAATATTAATCTTATGCCTTTATCGATATTCAAAAAGTTGGGGTTGGGGGAGGTCAAGCCAACATCGATGTTAATTCTGCTGGCTGATCAATCTATTAAAAGATAATTTGGAATAGTGGAAGACGTTCTGATACAAGTGGACAAGTTTATTATTCCTGTAGATTTTTTGGTTCTCAATTATGAAGAAGATAAGAACTGTCCACTGATCCTTGATCAACCATTTATGAATACAGAGAAAGCTATAATTGACGTTCACGAAGGGAAATTAACACTTTGAATAAGCGAAGATCAAATTGAATTCAATATGAATAAGGTTTTAAAGAATCCAACAACAAGCAACAAGCAACACATGCATAAAGGTTGAAATTATGGATCAAAATCTGCAAGAACAAGTAAAGAGTTGCATCGCAGAAGTACAGTTAGTGGAAGTAGAGACAGATAATGGATATGAGAAACTTGAGTCTAAAGGAGATGATGAGATGGAGGAGTTAGAAGTTCAAATGCATCAAGACAAATTAGTCCAGACCGAAGCACCCATACCACCATCTGCAGAAAAACCACTGACATTAGAACTTAAACCTTCACCTACACATCTCAAGCATACCTTTCTAGGTGAAGGTCAAATGTTACTGATAATCATATCTAATCAATTGAATGAGAAATAAGAAAGTAAGGTGGTAACAATTGTTAGAAAGCGAATAAAGGCCATTGTATGGTAGATTTCTGATATTCAAAGTATAAGCTCAAATGTTTGCATGCACCGAATAAACCTCAAGGAAAGGTGTAGAATAGCGAGGGAGCATTAATGAAGGTTGAACCCTAAAATGAAGGAGGTGTTCAAGAAGGAAATGTTAGTATAAGTCGACTTGTGCACTGTGTAAGTCGACTTGTACTCTGTGTAAGTCGACTTGTACATGTGTAACTC
>JAOQMQ010000196.1:17902778-17922936 GCA_027563845.1 Erythroxylum subrotundum
TTGGCTGTTTAGGTTTGAGTTTTCATATAGACACATGGATCCTGGCTTTCGGGAAGGTCCCGGCAATAAAAATTTTTGTTTTCCGCACCGTGTACATGTGATGTACACCCCGAAATTTTCCTACATTAGCATACTATAGGAATCTCTACAGTCCAATAAATTAATAAAAAGATTGCATAATAAAAAATCAATATATTAAGGGTTTAGAGGGATTTGAAACCTAGAACTAAATTTTGATATTGTTAATTTTCAAAGGAATTCCTAATTCTTTGTTCAGTATCGGCATCTATTTTATTTTAATTGCTTTAGTTTTATTTTCTTTTATGAAAAATCAAAATCAATCTGTAGGCTAAATAATAAGATAACGATAATTACTAGTATTCATGGTCTTTGTGAAATTACTCGTACTTGTCGGTATTAGTTACAGCTACGTCATATACTTACAGTTAATTTAATATTGACCAACTCAAAAAATGTCAATCAATAACTGATAATTGTTTTTTCTTACATTTATATTTTGTTCTGGGTATAAATCACCTTTAGTTAGTATAATTGATACCAAATTAGTGAATTAAATTTATTGGACATATGTTATATCTGAGAAGTGTTCTCAAATTCAAGTAGAAAAAGTGTAAGTCTAATGTACAATATTGCTAATAATCCTTATATTAAGGATTTGGTGACAGAGTTTTAGAAATATGTCAATATATTATAGATGAAGAAATATAATGAAATTTTGAGTTGACTAATGTCTCGGAAATTTTATTACAAAATGGAAGATGTACATCAACACTATGATAGCACATTGTGATAGGTTGTATGAATTAGATCTGAAAGGTATAAAACCTTGATACAATTATTCCACTCAATTTAGCCTATTAAAAGTATAAACACAAACATCTATTAAAGACTTTGCTATAATATGATAATAGTTGTTATAGGAAGAAAATGTTTGTATGACTTTTCTTACCAATACATGATATGATATGATAGAGATCATATATACTTATATTCAATACTATAATATTCAAGACATGATAGGAGATATATTTGTTAAGTAAAAGTTGATCCAAGCTTCAAGTAATTGGTTTCTATCTCGAACCTGCCTGATCTTTATTCCTTTTAATCGATAAAGGAGCCCAAATTTAGTGGAATTACATGAAAAAAAAAAAGTCTAAAACAGGGTTGTACCCACAACATAAATTACGATCAAGTTTCGCTACAAAGAAACCTTCACTCTTGATGACATTGTAAGTTATAACAAGGATTGTCATTCGCTCCTTCTTTCTTATGAACTTATCCAATAAAAAATTATTAGCAAAGAAGAGCACTCGTTATGTCTAGATTAAGATGAACATCAAATAAGGAAAAGGAGATTTACATCCACACTCATTTGACAAGGTTCTAGAAAAGGGAAAAAAGATTAATGTTTAAAGATTTTTAATCTCTACATATTAAAAATATCATTGGAAAATGGTCAAGTAGACAACAATTCTTAAACCTCTTAGATGGTATAATTTATTGCTAAACTGAAATTCTTCTTCAATACTTTATTTACCACCAGTTTCTGTATTGAATCACTTGGTTTTAACGATTTATTTGAACTCAAAATTTTACCATACTTTGATGATTACTTTTCTTATAAATGTTATGATATTTCATTTGGGAAATTTTGCTTTGACGTTAAACCTTGTTTAGTGAATTAGGATTTTAATTCCAACATTCATATTACTATGTAAATCATATAGATTTACTACATCGTGAGTCTTTGTGCTATGTTAATGAAAATAGTTTTTATGAACTCCATCCAAATGTTTGGTTTAATTTATTGGAGATCCTTTAAATAATCACTTGTTTATAGAAAATGTTTAGAGATTAAGGAAATTGACGCACCTTCACTTATATAAAATTGGAATTGCCTTGCCTAATTTAAGCCTTTACAAAAAGTCAGGAAGGAAAATTGTCCAATCCATCTTTTAAATAGTTAGTGGTCTCTGGAAAGACATGGTGGTCCTTTATAAAAGAAACATCATGTGTGATGTTTTCAAATGGACTTTTTTTTATGTGCATTCCTAGTTGACGGGAATAATGTCTCGCGTCGACTTTGAGATCCAATCTTGGGGCATTGTGAAAGAGTTGAAAAGGATTGATTGTTTTCAGTACCAGCAAGGTGTAAGTAAACTCAGTCATACAAGATCTCATCACTTTGAGCAATTTCTTGCTATGTAAACCAATGTTCGGGGTCACATTGACTATCCTATCCATTAGAATTGTGGCTTGGCATTCATCTTTGTCCTAAGGTTAAAATCACATATGAAAACTGTTAATTGACCGTTTCACTACAATAGCTTAAGTTATTGTGTGAGGCCAACTTAATTAGTTTTATATATTTACTAACACACCCTCTCAAGTGAATACCCCTTTGAACTTGAAACTTGCACAGACTCACTTTACCTTGTGCTGAATAATAGGTGGATGGTAGGATTTGAACTCACGACTACTTGGTCACAAAGACTCTGATAATATATTAAGTGACCATTTCACCACAATAGTTTAAGCTATTGTGTGAGGTCAACTTAATTAATTTTATATATTTACTAACAAAAATAAGTATGAAAAACTATAAATAAAACTCCAATGATCTATGATTGGATTAAACTAAGCTTCGATGACTCTTGAAAAGGGAACCCAAGACTCTATTACTGACCCCGATTTGTTTTTTATCTTCATATACCTCAGTGTTAAAAGATTTTCATAATTATTGACAAGTGTGTTTGAAGGTTTAGGCTATGATGCGCCTATTACGATATGTTCATGATTTTGAACAAGTTAATTAAATTATTGAGAAATATTGATACATGAGGATCCAAAGCCTTTGGATCAACCCTTTTTTCATTTAGCTTGACATTCAAACTTTGATTCAATTTGTCATATTAACACAACATCAACATGTTAACACAACATTATTACTACCTTGTATTATCATATTTAGGATCGTTTTGTTAGAACATGTTTGTGATTGTTTGTTGTAAACTACTGCTTCGCAATTTGAATGGTTTGGATCAACCATTTTCTTATATTTGACTTGACGTACAATTTTGATTCAATTTGTTCATATTAACACAACATTATTACTACCTTGTATTATCATTTTTAGGATCGTTTTGTTTGTTAAAAACTACTGCTTGGCAATTTTAATCATTCTTATGGTGCAAAGGAATTTGTTTGGGACGTTGAATGTGTATATATGTTGTCACTCTTAATCCATGTTTGTGCAGTGTCTTTATGTCTTGAAATTTGATGTAATTTCCCCTTTAAAATACTTAATGTGAGAGTCGAGAGGGAGTAGTAATAACAACAATAATAATTTTAGTGGGTCTGTTTTGGTTTAGGCCTAGTAAAACATCCAAGGACTGATAAATCAAAAAAAGGGTCAACTCTTGAAATCAAGGACCAAATATTTATGTAATTAAAAGTTATTGTGTTTATGATTATGTTATACTATTATTTCATTTATTTATTAAATTGAAACCACTTTTTTTTCTCGAATGCATTTATAAGAAAAACTAAATGGAGATCATAAGAAATTGGAGGACATAAATCATCATGTACGATGAGACAAGACTTGGTGAATCATTTCTGATCATTATGCAAGTTCTTTGTCTTCATCTAGATCAGCAAAAATATCAATGCCCCATCAACCAGGGATTTTGAATTATGGACCAAACATAAAGATTCCGAAGATCCATGAGTGAGTACGACGGCGTTTTGTTTATCACAAGTTAGCTTTAAAGTTAACCAGTTGCACCTTATTTGGCTGTTCCCAAGTCATTTTCCCTTAAGTGGGATTGCCACAAAGATCAAACATTTTCCCAGGAGACTTCAGATCTTGGGAAGCCAATTACCGCATAAATTGTGCGGGATGCATCGAGAAGCTCTAGGATCAACTTATGGAAAGAAACATCAGAAGTTTAACAACAGAGCTCGAATACGCACAAGTCTGCACAGATATATGCATACATGATCATATTTATGTGCATGCATGCGTACAGAGAGGATAGCTTTTGAAATAATAAGCTTACCGAAATGTTGGCAAAAAGGAGAGACAATTGCATGATTATGAATCCCCAGGAGCTTTTGGGCTCAGAAACAAACAAGCTGTTTGCACAACTTCATACTATCCTAAAACCTCACTTACGAACGTAGTAGTGAAAAAGAGTTGCAATTCAGAATAAGGAACACGAGACATAGGGAACAAACACAACGTTTCACTTAAAAACATAGTTAATAGTTTGTCTTCCAACTTCAGGCAGCAGACACGCATCACATAATTCAAACGAATGACAGTATAATTCACAGGGGCTGATTACGCACAGCTGCCGATGATCGATGATGATACAATTATACATAACAAAGCAGCCATCATGTATGTAACTGTAAATTATTTGGTTCAGATATGATCCTTTACTTGGTCACCACAACCACAATTACCTTCAATGTAGCTTCACTGCCACCCGACCCAAAAATACATCAGCTGTTGCCCAAAGTAGTTCGTAACCTGCTCACTGTTAAATTTTAACTATTCAATTTAAAGCTCAAAACTACAACTCAATAGTTTAAAAAATGTAACTTCAAATGCCTAGAACTCACGACTTTACAACCAAATTTCTCTCTCTGTGCCCAACAATAACCTTTCCATCGCCATACTCTAACGCCCTTTTTTCTTTCCTTCTGAAAACTAAAAAGAACTATTACTTTTTTGGGTGAAAAAACGTCTGTAAAAGTTGCCTTCCACTAATGAATGTACAAATGTCATTAAAACTTGGGCAGCTACACGGCGGCTTCCCCATCTTCTTCAACCTTCATTTCTCTCTTAGGTCGACCACATAGCCGAGCACTTTTGCTAGATAAAAGCTTCAATGCTTTCTCCATGGTTATGTGATCTGGCTTCAAATTCTGCAGAACTCATTCATTAGTACTTGAAGCATCTAATCACTTATACATATAAACAATGCCACAGAAAACTTACCTTAGGAACTGAAGCGATTGTGCGCCCATGTCTAATGGAAAATCCAGCCCTTGCTAGTCGTATAATAACAGGTTGACCGTCCTTTGGATGATTACCCTAGGAAGACATTGATGTTAAATCAGAAGAACAAATCATAGATGCATTCAGTAAGCCAAGTTGAGCACAGATATGGACAAACAAACCAATGTCACAGGGTAGCGTAGCAACTCGAGCGCATTTTCCAGAGTAATAGTATCCATGTCTTTTATCTGCAAACAGCATTTTCATCCAATTTTAGTACATTGCACGTAAAAAGAAACTGAATGAACTTTAAGGAATATCCACAAGTTGTTCTAAATTCTCTAGCCCAGAGCGAATCCTTTTACTTTTGCCCAATTTCGGCACAAGGATTAATCAATGCATGCATAAATTAGCCGGTGCACTACCTTACCACTGAAGATAGGAAAAAGAAAAAAGAGAACATGACATTGTAATTGAATGAGAGACTTCAACATACATGAGAAACAGAGGCTCTTTTAGGAGTGAAACCCTTCTTGTCTTCACCAAGTTGTACGTAGAACCCATAAGGACCAGTCTTCAAAAGAATCTAAACAGAAAAAGGAACTCCATGTCATTTTAATCTAAAGCAAGAAAACAGTAACACTCCAGCTGATTGGATACCACACATAAAAAGGACGTCGAACTAGTGAAACCTTTTCACTGGAAGCTGGATGAAGACCTAGTAATTTTGGTTTCTCCATTGATTTCTTGTCTTCAGGAATTTCGTCTTCCTCATCACCATAAAATGATTTAGCAATATACCTACAGTTTTATCAGGAGCATATCAAAAGAGGGAGAGAGGGTGGGGTCAGGGGTGACATTAATTCATCTGCCACAAGATATCATGATCATGAAAGTGAAGAAGTTTGAGTAGCTAACGCAGTTGAATAAAAATAGATGGTTGATTTTGCAACGGAAAACAATACATTGGTACACGATATAGAATTACTAAGCTCGTAGCCGAGGAATGTGGTTTTTAATTACTTCAAAAACTAAAAATCAAAGAAATACAACATTTGCAATAGATACAAAACTTGTCACAAGCCACCATATTACGATACATTATCATAAATGTTGAATTCCAGAAGAGAATGGGAACCATCATTAAATTGTTGTAGGAAAAATATGTAGATACAAAGGACACAAGTAAAATCAATTGATAATACTGTTTCATACTCACTTGCACTTTGGGTGTTGATCACAGCCTATAAAGTAGCCGACGCCAAAGTTACTTACTTTGAAGATCAAAGTTCCCTCCATACATCTGAGACAAGTTGAAGACGTATCAGAAGAGAATCAAATCAAGATACATCAAAAGAAAAAATATGGGCAGAAAACATATAATTATTTTAATCAAATTAACTTGAATAACTCTCCAAGTATCACCTAGTTTCTTCACAGGTAAATTCTGAACCTAATACCAACATAGAAACAGATATGCACCTTGGGCATGTCCTGCTGTTATCAGGAAGTGAACCAAACAAAAAGTCACTGAACGTCTTCTCCAACATCTTCTCCACCTTCAATTCAAATTAAACATAAACAAAGATTGAGCTGCAATGACTACAATAAGGAGAAAACAACAAACCAGGGAACAAAAACTGAAAACTGTTCTGTCTACAGTTTTCATTTCAATTTTTAGTTCAGTTCTATGAGAAAATGAAAAAAGCAAAGTTATCTGCTACGACAAGAAAAAAAGAGCCTGAGCAAAACAGAACTAGGAATTGGTAAACCACAGCCATATTCTGTCAACTATAGAAACGTAAAACCAACTTTCTTCTCCAAAACATAAATGGAAACATTATGAAGCTAAAACTACCTGGTGGATATGAATGCTTTCAGCACGTTTACAATGTGAATAGAATCGATCCCAATAATCTCTGAGAAGGCCTTTCCATTCAGTTAAACCCACAGAAACATTATCAAGCTGTAAGAAGATAAACAGAGGAAGTCAATAACTACAACAAAACAAAACGATGTCACAAAGAAACAAGAGGCAAAAGAAAACAAGCTATGAGAAAGAGAGCAATTAAACCTATTGCAAAGTAAGTGAAGGAAAAGGAAATAAATTCTTGGTTGAAAAAGTATCGTTATTGTTATTTGTAGAAGCGTAAATTGATAAAATCACCTCAGACTCCATATCAGCAGTGAAACTGTAGTCTGTGACCTCAGTAAAATGGTGAGAGAGAAAGGCTGACACCTGATGTCAACCAGAAAAAGAAATTAAAAACCTTCCTCCAGTAACCTGAGATCATTTATAATACAAAATTAATGCTTCTTTCATGAATCACGAGTAGTTAGTAGATTTTCACTAAATGTAAACATCTAGGTTGAGTTATTAAAAGTTTAGAGCTTTAACAGGTTCATACATGTGACTAAATCCTTGAAGCTCTCTAAAGTTTATGGGACTTTTGGAGAATAAGACCATTTAAAAATTTTATGGCCCTCTAGCCACGATGCCTTGTAATTAAGGATGGAAAATGCCAGCCTGGCCCAGCCAAAAGTGCAATCCGAGCCTAGTCTAAAGCCCGAGCAGGCTGCCCAAAACGTCATCATTTTGAGCAAGCGGTCGGGCCTCGGGCCACCCTCTCCCAAGCCCGGCCTGAACCCCAGTCAAACCAGGCCTGGGTCAACAATATCAAGACGAGCCTGGGCCCAATTGCCATCACTATTTGTAATCACTAATGCTACAACCCGTAAGAGTTAATTTGAAAAATACGGAAACTGTTAACACAATAACCTGGATAAAAACATTTGGAGATTAACATAAACCTGGCATGAACTGTCTTCTTATGAAATCAAAACCAATAACTGCATATTGATAATTCTAGAAGTGAAGGCAGTATAGAGTTATGCCAAATTAAACCAGTTTAGATTTCTAAACAAATTGGAATACAGAGTAAAAACAAATTAATTTGTTGCCTGCAACATACCATTCGACCCCGAACTTCTGGATATAGTACATGATCTTTTACTATCACAAAGTTTCTATCCTGAAACAAAAAAAGAAGAAGAAAAGACAATCAGACATCATTTAAAATGCAAGTAGAAAATGATTAAACATCACTTAATGTCCTAGAAGAAGATTTCATCCACCAGGTACATGTTTCATAATGAACAGATGAAAACATCAATTACCTGCAGAACTTTCAGCGCGCTCGCATAAGTTGAAGGCCTTCCAATACCAAGTTCTTCCAGTTTCTTAACCTGTTACATTCATAGATTGTAAAAGGAAGGAGAAAATCCATATTGGGCATCAGAATTAGCACAAAGGATAATCATCTGGTCATAATGACAAGTAAGTACCAAAGATCCCTCAGAGTAGCGTGAAGAAGGCTGAGTAAAGTGCTGCATAGGCTCCACTCCACTGAGAAGTAGTGGATCCCCAGGCTGAAAACAAGAATTAGAGAAGGCACATCCATGAAAGAACCAAGATTGCTTCACAAAAGTGCAAGCTATTAAAGAACTATACATACGTACATACATAAATACATACATACATACATACATAGATATATATATATATAAACCCCTTTTTTGGCTTATGTCATATATATATAGTACCAACAAAGTAACTTTGTAAGAAAAACAAGTTATTTCATAAGAAAAAGGGGTATAAGGTAGACATAAGCCAAAAAAAGTGGTCCCGCCATAATCCCTATAAAGCCACCTAACAATCAGAATTCTAACAGAAATGACATAATTCTTTATTTTGTCTCATGTTAGAGTTAATTTCCACAGCTGAGAATACTACCTTCAGAAGAATGAGAAATTCAAACAATTTCTGAGGATAGTAGGAATCATTATCCTTGGTTCTTGTTGCCCCAACTTCAGTATCCTGGAAAAACATACGATCATGCAAGATATACAAAAAACAAATTCACATTCTTAATACTAAAATCAGTTTTAAGAAGGGAAATAATACAGGAAACAATAAAAAAAGGTTGTGATTATGCACAATCATTTAGATGGAATGGATCAATACCTCATAAGCTGCTTGATATCCAAGAAAATCGATTTTTGATGATGTAGATCTAAATAAAATCAACTTGCCAGCATCCCCAACGTCGACTTGCACCTACTTAGACCAGGAATGTATCACGTAAAACATAGATAACTGCGAGTGCAACATAACATGCTACCAAGTTGTTTAAGAGTGGAAAAGCATAGAAAGATAATACTAAAGCATAGAAAGATATACTAACTTTTCCTGGCTAATCCCATGATTTGTGAGAATAACTACATATGCTCCAAATTACTAAACTTAACATCAATGAATTAAGAAGCCTACGAAAAGAATAAAACTAACAAACGAGATTTTTTTTTAAAATCCATATTTCAGAAAATGAACAAACATTTCTTATTCTAATGGCAGCTCATCAAGCACTTTTAAGGATCAAGGATGTATATTCAGGAGACGGAGCAGACAAGCAAGTTATCATAGTTCTCATATGCTGAGAAAAGAAATATCTATTTAATGTCAGGGACTTTTGTACCTCTCATACAATATATATTAAATTTCTTAATTTATATTTAGAAGAAAAGTGATTCATACAAAAGAAAAACTCCATCTTGAACACAAACATTGGGTTATGGGTACAACATAATATCCAAGTAAGCTCATAAGTTCATAAACCCATAATAAGAAGAAACGTTGTATCTTGGGTTATAGGTCCTATCTTATAAATAAACCACTCTTATATCATGTCCCTGTATGATGTGAGACAACTTACTTCAGATTCGCACACCCACAGCCCATCCCCCAAAGCCCACTTTCAAATTAATTGTTGGATCGTAAAATGGACCACAACCTCAATCGAGAAAAATGGAATTGAATTCAAGTGTCCTGGACAATTTTCAATCCAAAAACTCAAGGCTTTGGGTTATCACCAATGGCATACTCGAAATAAGTACATAGTGGTAGAATCCACATTGTGGAATGTTACCATATGAAAAAGGAAGACGGTGATGATCTAAAAAGTAGTGAGAACATTAGAAACATCAAGGAAATGAAAGAGAGAACAATATAGGTGATGATGACATATTATTTTGTTTGGAAAACATAACCTAGAAGCTAAAATGACCCTTTTCTGCATAAACCTACTTATTGTAGCTAAAGGGAGATCAACATAAAGAAGTTCTTCATTTACATGTATAAAAATCATTTACATCCCAACCTGTTCAATCATAACAGGTTCCATCTGGCATGCTAATGTTTGAGACCAAATAAGGGTGTATAACTTCAAGGCATCTTCATCAAGGACTTCAGTGAGTGTTGCTACAAATTAAATATAAAAATTCCAACAGTTATTTGGATTTTATAAGCTCATTTACAAGTTTAGATGAAAAAGAAACATATCTTCATACATCAGCAACTTACATGGCAATGCGCAAATATTAGTAGGTCTAATTGCCTCATGGGCCTCTTGAGCATTCTTCAATTTTTTAAAATATTTGTGTGCGCTCCCTGATAAAAATTCTGAGCCATATCTACAAGAGAGTTATTTGATAATCAATCAGAAAGA
Source organism: Erythroxylum subrotundum (assembly GCA_027563845.1). Lineage (NCBI taxonomy): Eukaryota > Viridiplantae > Streptophyta > Magnoliopsida > Malpighiales > Erythroxylaceae > Erythroxylum > Erythroxylum subrotundum. Next base: position 17,913,372 of record JAOQMQ010000196.1, read on the forward strand.
CCATATATCATAAAATGTTGCCATCACTGAGAAATGAACGAGCAATGTAATGAACCAGACCCATTCACTAATTCAAACCTGTTTGGCAGGCCAGTTTCCCATCCCACATGCTCAAGCTTAAGCTACTAATAAACTCAGCTTAGCTCTATACAAATAAAACTTCGTCTTTTTTTTTAATGGGGCATATGATGAGCACACCAACAAAAATACATGAAGATAAGGAAGAGAAGAGAGATATAGGGAGAAACAATTGGAAAGTTGTAATTAGGGTTTGTGGAGAATAAAGAGGTGGAAAAAAAACATAGGAACCTGAATTATATTATGTCAAAAACTAAACATAAAAATAACTAGTGAAGTATTTATAAGAACCATGACTGAGATCTCACTGAGGAAACTAAAATAATATTTTAAAAGATAATTTATATATTTGCACCTAAAGTCTTCCAATAGAGGCAATTTATTAGTTACCATAGGCAAAGGCTAGCCAAAAGGTTTTGCTAGTATCAAAGTGGGTAAATCAAAGGAGTATAGATGGTAACAGCCAGGAAATAAAAGAATACAGTAAGGAGTCTCTTTTAAACTCTTTGAGGACACAAGTCAGGGTTGAAGCACCCATAGGGGAAACACTGATGCAGTATGAAACAAGTATATACAACACTACTCAAAATCCAAAATGATACATTAGTTTAAGCCTATGTGAAGCACCTTTCAATGACCATAGAACGTATATCTTTAACAGCTTCGTCAGAAATCTGCAAGAAAAAAACTCAAGGAAATAGAGGTAAAGAGTCATCAGAAAGCCATTGACAAATCCACACCAACTCATAAAAACTTTGAAGCATGTTTCATGTTGACCAGAGATTATTAGCATTGATATTGTTATAATTACACCTATAATATCTCCTATAATTGAGAGATTTCATAGAGTTAATAGCTAGATTACTTCCTAAATAGTCCTAGGAATTTTGTATATAAACCCTTGTTCCTATGTACACAAAATTATGTAATACAAATTATCTTCAACTTTCAACATTTCAAATTCTTTAATGTGCGTAAAAATTAAAATGAGGCTATTCCTAATTGAAACTAGGGACCCTAATCACCAAGTTCTTAGGCTTATTTTTTATGAAATAATTCATTTAACAATTGAATTTACATTATTGCATACTCATGATTAAATGAAAGAGACATTCAATGATCTTATTGAATAGAGTCACAAACTAAAAATCAATTTCACCGTGAAATTCATGAAAGAAGAAATCTTATCCTTTAGTCTGAATCACAAAAATCAACAGTTCAAAATGCACCAGTGAAATTCATGAAAGAAGAAATCTTATCCTTTAGTCTGAATCACAAAAATCAATGGTTCAAAATGCACCAGCAACTATGATATTTTAAGTGACCTTTTCAATTAAAGGTCAAACATTTTTATTATCAAATTGTGCAGTATTGACAGCAGATATTTAGGCACCAGATTATCGCCACCAGCAAGTGGAAGACAGATGCAACCACAACTACATTACTTTTGGACAAAATCAAAGGCAGCAGAAGCATGAAATGTATATAGCCCCGCAATAAGCGTGAAGATATCATATCAAGGGACTGGGCACTGCAGGGGATGTCATTTCACCTGGAGTTTATACTCACATGCAGGCCATCAGTTCTGTGGTATGTTATAAGACCAGTTACTTGCCCGTTTGATAATTGAACCCCTTCATAAAGCTGTTGGGCCAGCTGTACACACAACAAAAATTCACAAATAGCTCAAGTCAATGACAATTACAACAAAGACACACAAATAAACTTATGGATTCAAAAACATTGATAGTTCAAGCTCTTTGGTACGGTAGAAACACACGTCATTTTTCCTAGGCATTGGACGACATATATCACCTCTCCAAAAATTTTACCAAAGGAAAAAGAAACATTGATTGATTTCCTTATGCTTCCAGTTCTGAACAGCATCAGAAAACATCATTTCACAGCTCAAACACATGGACAACTGAAAATGGCTTCGTAGATGCCAAATGGATTGAGCAAGACAAAAAACCAGAAAATAAGAGCAGGAGCATTTGTTACCTATCAATTCCAGTATATCTACCGTACAACTATGGTACCCAATTTACACACAATTTCTCAGTGGCCAAAAGAGCTAACATGTGGAAAGAGAACCAAGTTGATATGACCTTCATCAATATCAATATTACAGGAAAATAGGGTTAATCAAGAAAATGATCACGAAAACATAATAAAAAATACATGAATTGCCACACTATAAAAAAAAGGGTTTGGGAGTGACAAAATCCTAGGGTTTGGTTGTCATTAACAAGTTAGATAAGATCAAAGCTTTTTGAGAACATAAAACAGAAGTTACTCTAAAAGTTTGGAAAATTTCTCTCCAAAGGTTTTTGATCTCCAAAGTATTAATCATGTTGTAAAAATTAGGAAAAACAGTGCTAACATTAGATTTATTTTTCAAGAGGTAAAGTCATGCGACTCGGGTACAATCATCAATAAATGAAACAAACCACCTAGCACCCGAAACATTTGGAATGGTAGAAGGTCCCCAGATGTCACTATGAATGAGAGAAAAAGGAACAAAGGTTTTTTTGTTGCTTATTGGAAAGGAAGCCATTTGTGCTTAGCAAGTTCCCAATCATCACAATGAAAAACTTCAAACGCAAGACCTTTAAATAAAGAAGGAAACATCAACTTGAGCACTCTAAAAGATGGGTGACCTAAATGACGATGATGAAGCCAAATTTTATTTTGGTTTGACATGGCAGATTTGGAAAAAAAGTATGTAGATAAGGGATTTCCAACTCCTGTTATACTGTGTTGTTTTTCCAGGAAATAGAGACCGTCTCTCTCACTAGCACATCCAATCATCTTCTTCATGTCTAGTGCTTGAAAGACACAGTGTGAAGAACAAAAGGTTACACTGCAATTTGAATTTGGAGTTAATTTTTGAATGGAAATAAGGCTTGCAAATAGCTTTGGAACATGGAGAACATTTCTTAGTGTAAGGTCCTTGTTTATATATATATATCCCCTTGGCCAGCTACGGTGGTGATGGATCCATCAGCCATTGTGATCTTTTTTATGGCTACAATTGGAATTATAGGAGATAAAATGTTTGGAGGAATAGGTCATATGGTCAATGGCTCCGGAATCAATCACCCACATGGGAGGAGAATTTCTTTTAGAGACATTAGTATGAGAGGAAGAAGAAATACCTGAAAACGACAATGAACAAGTACCTGTTGAGATTGACTTCTCAAAGGACTCCACAAAGGTTTTTAGTTTCTCAATTTCTTCGATGTTAAATTCAGGGGCAAATTTTTTGGAATTTTCTTCACTAGTCGACAAAGTGCTCACCATATGTGCCTGACTTCGATCATTCCCACTTCGATTGGGCTTGCCATGAAGTTTCCAACACTTCCCCCTGGTGTGACGATGCTTCTTGCAGTATGTGCAGAATAGAGATTATCGATTACCCTCGAGTAATTAATGAAGGATTGTTTGCCTCTTTCAATTTTGTGGTCTTGGTAACGAGTGCAGAACCATCTCCCCCTTGAGGTTCAAGCATAACACTTCGATGTCCCTCTTTCGCGCATATAATAGAGATTGTCTCATTCAGAGACGATAGGGCTGGTTTTTCTAAAATCTACACCCTTATAGCATCAAATTCAACGTTTAATCCTGCCAAAAAATCATAAATACGATTTTTTTCCACAAAACTCTTCAGAATTGCTGCATCTTCACTGCAGCGCATTTGGATGCACTGATAATGGTCCATTTCTTGCCACAAGCTTTGTAAGAGACTCGAATATTCAGTAACAGTCTGAGTCCCTTGTTTGGTTGTTGAAACTTTCATCTTAATTTCGTAGATTTGTATAGCATCATTAACCTTGGAATATGTCTGTCGAATAGCTTCCCAAATCTCCTTGGCAGTTCCGAGGAACATACATGTATCACTAATTTCTGGCAGCATTGAGTTCCATAACCAGGACATTACCATAGAGTCTTGTTCGTCCCACATCGCAAATTTGGGATCGTCCTGCGAAGGACCTGTGCCCATTAAATGGCTCAATTTCCCTCTTCCTTTTAGGAATGTGCGGACCAATTGTGACCACTTCAAGCAATTCTTCCCATTCAATCAATATGCGGCTTGAATGTTCTGCAAATATCCGATTATAGCAGCAGTAGTATTCTCGAATGTAGGGGCACTCGTGACAGGGCTGGTGATTTTGGCAGAACTTTTGGGTGATTCCGACATGATTGATTGAATAAAACAAAGGGTAAAAACAAGAAAATATGAGAGAGAAGGCTAAGACGATTGAGAGGAACAATGAAGATGGATCTCGGTTGGGCATGACCAAAACAAAAAAAATTCAAAGTTTACTAGAAAAGAGCCAACAGCTCTGATACCATGTCAAATATTATAAGGGAAGAATGAATTTCTTTCTCATAAATCATAATTAGGTTACAGCCATTAGTTTATATACACAATTGTCTAGCTTAAAATTAGTAACAAACCCCCTAAAAATAGGAAACTCCTCCAAATCTGTATCTAACTCTAATGCCTAGAAATCAGGGAATTATACGATTTTCTATAACTATACAATCTTTCCAAATAAGACTACATAATTCGACAGAGTCCATTAAAGCTAGATGGAACCAATTACCTTGCTTGGTCAAGGTCTTGTTTATTGTTCATTTAAGTTCGGGGTTTGCAGGGATATGTTATAGGAGATAAGTCAAAGCCAGCTAATGGTGGTCCAACACTCCATCAATGGTAATAAAAAATCTCTCTTTTCATTCACGTTTACTTGACTCAATGCAACTGTAAATTGCTCAAGGCTACCTACTATTCAACACTACATAAAAGATTTGGAGTGCAGCTTCTCAGACCTATTCTCAAGAGGGTAATGATGTTCAGATCTATGAGATACGAAATAAGGCACATGAGACTAAACAAGGCGAGATGACTATAGCACATTACTTTGTTGAATTAAGTGGTCTGTGGCAAAAATGTCGAGATTTCTAGCCTACACTATCCACAAGATGCAGTTAAATTCAAAAACTGATAGAAAAAGAGCATGTCTATTATTTTCTTCCTAGTTTCAATATGGAATATGACCAGAAACAAGTACAAGTTCTAGGTAAGGATCCTTTCCCTTCCTGAGACAAGCTTAATCTTACATTCAATAGGAAGGAAGTTAAAGGAATGTCTTAATACACACAAACCCTATAGAAAAAGTAGGGCTACTTCTCACGAACACTCTTGAACCAAAGAAAGGGAATGACTAGGGTCCTTCAAATAAAGATCACTTGAAATGTGATTATTGTGGTAAACCGAGGCATACCAAAGAGAGTTGTTAGAAACTTTATAATCGACCAACAAGGGTACATAGAGGTAAATAAATGGGTTCCACTAGGCTACAAGCAAGTATGTCCGAGAATATAGATGCACCTTTGACTGAAGAAACAAGTATTGGTGGTTTTTCCAACGAAGAGGTGCAAACTCTACAATGTCTTTTGTCTAGACTTCACTCATTCAAACTATTTCTTCTTCTACATTTCTAGCTCATTCTAAATCAGAATAATCCATAGGTTGTAAATTATGGAGCATTAGGTCATATGACAAACTCCACAAATATTTTTTACCTTACACTCCATGTCCAAGCAAAAATAAAGTCCAATTCTTCATCTCTTATATCTAGAATATGTTTTGTTAATTATATTCCTTCCATTAAGATATCATCATTTCTTCATGTTCCTAATTTTCCTAATAATCTATTATTTGTCAATTTCCTTGCCAATTAACTAAATTGTAAAGTTGAATTCTATCCTACTTATTGTGCATTTCAGGAATTGAGCACATGGAAGACGTTTGGTTATGTTAGACTGCAAGAAGGTTTATCTGTGCTAGATAGGAGTAGTCACTCATTGCTATCTTGTAAGACCCGAGTCGTAAAAGGAGATTCAATATCTGCTAACCAACAATTGAGTCTCTTACATAAGAGATTAGGACAACCATCTTTTAATGTTTTAGAAAGATTATATCCAAAGTTGTTTCAACAGTGCAATTGACATTTACTATTTTATAATGCTTGTTAATTTGCCAAACACATAAGGCATTATCATCCTTTAATTAATAATAAGAGTTTTGTTCCTTTTATGACTATTCACTCTAATTTTTGGGGTTCTACTCAAACAATTCCCTTATTTGGTTGTAGATGGTTGTCACCTTTATAAACTATTGTACTAGGATGACATGGATTTATTTGTTGCAAGCAAAGAATGAGGTCTTTTCTTGTTTTAAATCTTTCCATAAAATGATTTGCACACAATTTGATGCTAAGGTTAAGATTTTGAGGACTAATAATGGCATAGAGTACATGTAAGGTATTTTTTGTTAACATTTAAAGGTTTAACGTCTAAGACTGTCATAAAACCGGTATATAGTAAAGATTGAACAAATTTTAAAATTTTAAAATAGGATTGAAAAAATAGACGGCCTTTGCCTATCGAAGAAGTTGAAGTTTAAATAAAGAAGAAAATTGTTAACTAAGAACTAACTAATTTATTCTAGTTTATAAAAACTAGTTAGTTTACTAAAATCAATCGTTTAATTAATAAACCAGTCGGTTTTTAATAACAAGAGTTATTTATATAAACCAAACCAAAAATTGATCAGTTCAAGATTTTTACAGCTGAACTTGCTGAACCAATTCGATTTTTTAATCATTGGTTAATACAAGTTCCCAAATGGAGTTTCTAAAAGAAAGAATAGGCATATATTAAAAGTGGTTAAAGCTCTCATGTTCGCTAAATGTCCTAAAAATCTAAGGGGGTGATGCCATACTTTCAATAGCATATCTTATTAATTGAATGCCACCAAGAACACTAGGCTTTAAAATTCCTTTGGAAATGTTGCAAGGTACGAATTCTTACACTAGACCTCCTAAAGTTTTTGGTTCTGTATGTTTTATTCACAGGAAAATTGTAGGAAAAATAAATGCATGTGCTCTTAAATGTAAGGATGAAAATAGGCCAGGCCCGAAGCCTAATTGGGCCTAGGACACATAACCCAAGCCCAAGCCTGAGCTCAAGCCTGATTGGACTTGGAGGCCTAAAGCCCTATTAGGCTAAAATTCAAGTAACGACGTCATTTTACATAAAACCACGTTTTTTCCAAAGTTTCAGGCCCAGGACCTAAAATGACGACGTTTTCCCAAAAGTTTTAGGCCTAGGCTCATTTGTCATCCCTACTTAAAAGTGTGTTTGTTTGGTACTCCACCACTCAAAAAGGTTATAAATGTTTTCACTCACCAACTTGAAATTGAGTAAGGATGTCAACTGTAAGGAATTAGAGCACTACTTTTCTCCATCCCAGTCACCTATCAAAAGCGAGAATAAGGAAGAAGAGAAATAAAATCATTGTGTGCCTAAGTAGATATTTAATCCAATCATTAATAGTGAGAAGGAAAAACCTAAAGAGTGGAAGGTCTAATAAGTCAAATTTGAAAACATATTCTCAGAGAAAAAATGTAGAAAAAGCTATTGCACAGTTCTACCTAGTCAAATGATGTCTCTAAATTCAATTCCTACGTAATCATCCAGTTAGTCTCCTCTGTCTCTCAATGCTTCTAACTCTAATTTTGTTACTGATGATCTTGATGTTCCCATTACTTTTAGAAAAGGTGTTCAAACTTCCACTAAACACTCTATACCTAGCTTTGTTTCATATGATTCACTATCACCTTCCTATAGAGCCTTTATATTGTCATTATCTTCTACTTCTATTCCATAGGATTGGCAGGAACTTCTTATTGATCCTAAATGGAAAGGAAATATGGTTGATGAGATGAAAGCTTTGACAAAAAACAAAGCATGGGAACTTGTTACTCTTCCATTAAGAAAGAAACCAATTGGCTATAAATGGGATAAGCATAAGGCCAATGGAACTTTTGATAGATTTAAGGCACGAGTGGTGGCAAAATGGTTCACCTAGACCTATAGTATTGATTACGAAGAAATATTTTCTCCAATGGCAAAGATGAAAACAATTAGAATTATTGTCTTGTGCAACTAATCTTGGTTAGAATTTAAGCCAGTTTGATGTTAAATATATATTTTTGCATGGAGATTTAGAAGAAGTCTATATGAGTATTCCCCTTAATTTAACTATGAGAAAACTTAAGGCAAGGTTTGTTGATTGAAGAAGGCACTATACGGCTTAAAGCAGTCTCCTAGGGCATGGTTTGATAGGTTTAGGAAAGCGTATCATTGATACAATATTGATCATACCTTATTCAACAAACACTATAATGATAAGATCACAATATTTATTCTCTATATTGATGATTTAATGCTAACAAGCGATAATATGGAGCAAATGATTAAGTTGAAAAGAAACCGACATGCTAGGTTGCAAACTAGCAAATTCTCCTATTGAAGCTAATCATAAATTACAAGGAGGAGCTGGTAAATCTATACATTGGTAGATATCAACAACTAGTTGGAAAGTTGATTTATCTTTCTCACACCAAACCTGATATAGCATATGTTGTAAGTGCGGTTAGTATATGCATGATCCTTAAGAGTTACATTTAGATATTGTACTAAGGTGCTTAAAATTTACACCAACAAAAGGGTTGCACTTCTTTAAATATACCTAAAAATAGAAGGCTTCATTGATGCAAATTGGCGGGATGTCCTAATGATAAAAGGTCTACTTCTAGTTATTGCACATGTATAAGTGATAATTTAGTTACTTGGAGGACCAAAAAGCATATTGCTATAGTGAGATCGACTGCAGAAGATGAGTTGACTTCAGAAATTAATGCACGAATTACAGTTGTTGGATGAATTTTTTTTGTTACACTGTAATAACACGGCTACTATTAGCATTGCTCACAATCCAATTCAACATGACAAGACAAAACACTTTGAGATTGATCGACATTTCATCAACGGAAAAAAAGCTATGGGACTATCAACATTTCTAACGTATCTTCAAAAAACCAATTAGTTGTTATTTTTACGAAAGCACTCAGCAATAAGATGTTTCACGTCTTGGTTTACAAGATGGACACACAAGATATCTGTGCTCCATCTTGAGAGGAAGTGTTAAGTTGTATATTCCTAGTCCTGCGGATTGAGTTTTGTGTATTCCTAATTTAGTGTGGTTTCTTTTTTAGGGCCTAATTTATAAATATTATTCATGCACATTATGTTTTCCTATTTTAGAATTCTTACATATATATATAGGGAATGTTGTAAATTACAAAAATATATGAGAGTGGTTTTTCTCTTCCATCTTTGCCTTTATTATTTCAACATCATGACTCTCCTGTTAGGAGGTTGTGAAACTATATGTCCCATTCCCAAACACTTGATGCACTTTCTATCTCAATTCCTAGGTACGAAAGTGGAATTGATCTTAACTTCACACCCGCGCTGCCCACGCCCCCCCATTTAGAGTTACATTTAGATATTGTACTAAGGTGCTTAAAATTTACACCAACAAAAGGGTTGCACTTCTTTAAATATACCT
>JAOQMQ010000196.1:17936415-17947553 GCA_027563845.1 Erythroxylum subrotundum
TGCTAAGCTTTTTAAAATTCGCTAACTTCTGCAGTCTTCGACTTCGACTCGTATTTATAGCCTTCGTCTTCAACTGCGTCTTGAGATTCTTTCTTCTTGAATCTTGTTCTTTCAAGAAACGGTTATTCACTTGAGTTCTGTAACCAACTCAAGTTGAATGGTAATCCGACGTGGTCTTCGGATCTTCCGTTTGTGTTTTGGCTTTCGTCTATAAATTTTTCTTTCACGCTTCCGTCTATAAATTTTGGTTCTGTGCTTCCATCTATAAAGTTTTGGTCTGCGCTTCCGTCTATAAATTTTTGGTCTGCACTTCCGTCTATAAATTTTATCTCTGACACTTCCGTCTATAAATTTTTGGTCTGCGCTTCCGTCTATAAATTTTGTCTCTGACGCTTCCATCTATAAATTTGTCTCTGATGCTTCCGTCTATAAATTTGTCTCTGACGCTTCCGTCTATAAATTTTTATCGTTTGTCTTTTGCTTCTTCCGTCTATAAATTGTATCGTCTGTCTTTTGCTTCTTTCGTCTATAAATTGTATTGTCTGTCTTTTGCTTCTTCCGCTTCTGTCTTACTTTTATCTTTTTGTTATTATTTGTTCTTCATCAAAATTATCAACGTAAAGTCATTCTGACTTAACAATAACTAATTTATGTGTCTACCAATTATTTGTGTTAGTTTAAATGTAAAATGATCTTAAATGAATTGTGGGAAGAACCTTTGCCATAATAGAGAGTTAATAAAGCCCTAAGATGTTAGAGAGAGTGTTTACGTGAATGTGTGAAGTGCATAACATATACTAAGCATTAGTTCATTAGTATGAGTAAGAAAGGGAATTTTTTTTAGATCTGTATGATTATGACAATTGATGTATACCTCCCACATAATACTAAAAATAAACTACATAAATGTAACTATATTTTTATAGTATAGTCTAGTGAATACGAGCGTTGTTCCCTTAAGGACTATGAGTACTAGTAAGAAAAATCTTTCTATTATCTAATCTAACAAAATGGATGATTAACTTAAAAGAAATGGTTAACTAAATTCAATTTACTATTAACTTAAAAGAAATGGTTAACTAAACTAGATTTACTAATCTAAATAAAAAACCAAAGCAATACATAAAAATGAAGCAATTTATAAATAAGATCCATACGTAGAATTCCGCAGAACAATTCTATGTTTAAATTTATCTTGATTCAATTATGAATGCTAATTTTGTGGACCGATAGAAATTCTAAAATTATAACCATAATTTTTCTTAAGAAATATAGCCTTGATCCTTATGTTGATTGAATAATTAAAATCTCTTTCTATTCAGACCCTAAAAATGCATTAACTTGTTCAATGAATTTTTATTATATTTGAGTTTAACTTGTAGACTTATGTGGTCTTATGTCTAAGATTCCATGCTTCTTATTACTCATGAAATGATCTATTTATACTTATGATTTACGAATTCTTATATATGAAATTTAAAATTAGATCAAAAGGCTAGCATATTTTAATTCAAACACAAGAAGTAATTATAAATAATTCATAAGATAACTTGGATATTTATTTAAATCGAAAAATTAATCCAAACAAAGAGTTCTAGGTTTCATCCCATTTAGATCTATCCCAATTTAGTTCATAAAAAATAAAAATTAAGAAAGAATACAAAATAAAAGAACTTATTCTTATGGATCCTAAAATCTTGAAGTTGATCCCTTCTTTCGCTTTGATATTGCTCCTTTCTTATCTCAAAATGCTCTAATTTAACTCTTTAATGACTGTCATTTATCTCGTTATACTCCCTTTAATCTTTTTATTTCATAAAACCCTAAAAGTTTAATAAAAATAATGACAACATAGGTTTAACACAAATCTATGTTGGACTTATGTTACTCTACCTATATAAAACTTTCTAATATAATAAAATCACCACCATATAAGTCTCTAACACATATTTATGCAGGACCTGTATTATTTAGCCATAAAAGTGGTTTGAACATAAATCCATTTTGTAGATCATGTTCTAAATTCTTCCTTCAAAACCATGCCATAACTTGCTTTAACTTGACTCCAATTTGCATGAATTGAATTTCTTCTTTATTAGGGAGCTAAAACACGACTTAAAAACAACAAATAAGCTAACTTGAGTACTAGATCATATAAAAACAACCTAAACACAAGGAAAATGCTCTCAAAATCATAATAAGAATATAGTATAATTACCAATAATCACTAGTGTAGTAATTGAAAAAAATTAATGTAGTGCATATTGTAAGGATTCCTTTTAACCTTATATAAGATTTGTAAAGAGTTTCTCTTTACTTATGATAAAACAAGATATTTATAAGGTTTTCCACTGCTCAGATGGTAACTAAGATGTTATATGGAGCCCTTTTTTCTTATTGAAGGAAAAAGATAGTGAATTTTAAGTGGAGCTTAAGGAGTTGACTTATGTTAAAGGTTGTTTAGTTAAACCACTATAAATAGATTTTATCTCTATTACACTTCTTTCTTTATCTATTATTATGGTTTTTTTTGTGGTTTTTGTCATAATCATTCATTAGAATAGACAATTCATTCATTAGTTCTCCAATAGGGCAAAAAGTGAACATACATAATTCACTCCCCTCTCGTGTGCCATTCTTAGACTAACACAATCTTTAAGTATTATTTTAATGATTGATAAACTAAATTTATGATTATAATCAAACATAGATGGAAGAATATAAAACAGATGTTAATAATTATTGAACTAAATATAAGATTGAACAATAATTATGAATTAATAATAACATTAAGTTTATGCTTTGATTTCTTGAAACTATAAAATAATTTATAATAGGAAATATATAATTTGATACTTATATTCTTATTCTCTTTATCTCTACTAAAAATCTGAAACCATATTAAAACAATATTAGACAAATGAAATTGAAAATTTCTATAAAACTATAATAAAAAGGAAAAAACATGAAAACTCATAAAGGAAGAGACAAACGTGCCCCTCATCACCTATTTAAATATAAATAAAATAAAGTGAATTCATGCTTTTGCATAAATATAAGACTATAAAATATTTAAAGGAGAGTTATTTCCTATTGTTTTGATAAATGTTACATCTTTTAATAAAATATTAGTGATTAATTCCATTAAAACTTTTAATTGATTAGATTTCATCTTAATTTAAAACATTCATATAGAGATTTTAATTTTAAATAAATACTTTTATTAAATTAGCATAAACATATTACATGCTTTTATAAATTCGATAAAAAAGTTGTTGGACTAACCACGTTCAAGCCTATGGTTTTAACAATAGCAAAACATTATATTACTAGTGAAATTATTAAATTGTAATAGGTAACATTGAAAAGAAAATCTCTAAGATGACGCTTATGGAAACTTTGGAGTTGATGCTTGAAAGCCTTATAATGAATGTTTTAATATTTGTATGAACTAATAAACTTGATGTATAAGTAAATATTCAAGCTTTGGAGAAGATAGTTATTCAAGTGTTGCTCGAATGTTTTGAATAAGTTAAGAGAGTACTAAACCATCTAAGAAATAAAAGTGTGTCACTAGACCAAGAGAATCTTATGTGATAGTTCATTGAATAGAATTGTCAATCAAACAGTGAGATATATTTCTTTGAGTTTTTGGATCAAGTGGTTAATTAAATGAAGCAATCAATTGAGGATCATAAGAATGACTCACTAACGGTCATAGTTTACACGGAAAGGTAAGTAGTGATACTTACATCCGCCTCTTCATTAGAAACATTATAGGAAGATTTTCTAAGAGCAGAATGCATAAGCAAAAAAGAGAAATAAGTTATTAAAAAAGAAAAATAAGAAATGTTCAATCAACTATAAGGAAGAGAAGGTAGGGCAATTTCAGAGGTTTTCAATTACTTGTGCCTCACTTTCCTTTATTAACTATTACAACAAATGAGGATATAATCACCTGGGGACTAAACTCAGACGGGGAATTCTTAAACCATTCATGTTATCAATTCTTTTCAGTTAGCTATATAGTGGTTCCTTCGTTCACTCTTTTATGGCTCAACACCATCAACCCTAAGGCAATCAAGAACAAGCTCAAAACTAGAAACCAATGACATGGTAGGGTTGATGATTCATGCTTATGTAACATCGTAGTAGAGGATTGAAACCACTTATTTTCCTCTGTAGTTACTCTAAGGCTATTTGGAGTTGAATTATGCGCATGTTACCATATCAAAATTGTAGATACAACTGGGATCAAGTACTGAATTGGGTCATTAGTAACACAAAGAAAGAAACTCAAAATACTACTCTCTTCACAACAACCTTCACTATTACCATATATAACATTTAGAAAGAAAGAAATAACCATAGATTCGCTAATAAAAAGGAAGTAAAATATCAACTTGTTGATAGAATTATCAATCAGATTAGAGCTAGTATTTTTGCCAAGAATGCACAATGCTCCCTTTCCATAGATATGAAGAGTAGATGGCAACTTTAATTCTCCGTTGCTTCTTTGTTATTTAGTCTTTTGTTTTCTTTTCCTCTTAAATCATTTTAATCCATTGTAGTATAAAAGTAGGCATATATAGCCTTAAACTCATTATAATGTTGAAATAGTTTCATCTATAGTAATATATCATTCATTTATAAAAGAAACTACGAGGAAAAGAAAGGTCACATTTAAGTGCGAAATATATTTTTTTAAGCAAAAAATCTTAAGGGATAGTCTTGCTATTATTTATTATATAAAATCTTGAAGAGTTGTCGTAGTTTTTTGGTAAAGTGTATAAATGAATGCTACTAAAACTTTCTTTATTACTAATTAAACACTTATTAACTAGGCAAGTGCACTTACTATTGGTAAGCAATATAATGGTAAGTCAGGGTCAAATCCCACAAAGAGGCAATATGGATTAGAAAACCTAACATTTACAACTAACCTAACATGTAGCACCCCACTCTCGCCAGACACGTGCCCGACATCCTGAGTAATTCCCGAGTGCAAATCCCGCAAGGGTGGCATGCTAAAACGGTCAAATTCTCGAATACTCAGTACAATTTTTTTTCAAATTTAACATACGCATATGCGGAAATCAGTAATCAAATTCGGGCCCATTCTTTTCTTTCATAACATTAAAATCACATTTATTATTATTACACTCAAGATCATTCTCATTTGCAAACCTTTCCACTTTGGAAAGTTATTACAAAACATAATATTCAAATATACATGTTACAATAATTGCGGAAGACTCAATTTGATATAAAAATAAGAAAATACAAATGCAGACGCAAACTGATTCCGACCTCTACTTGTTGGTTGAATGCAGTGGCTATACTCCCGTTTGCCCAACGGGGTAATTATTCTGAGCCAAAAAAATATTGCAAATTTTGGGTGAGTTTTGCGAACTTAATGAGTGACCATCCTCGACGGCTCACTCATCACATAACACATACAATTCCGATAATTCACATAATTTCATTAATAATCATATTGAATCACATATATTTCACATTCAGAAATTATTCAAACTATTTAAATCATACATATCACATGCGTATGCAATGTTTATGAGACTCACTTTCAATTTGTTACTTTGTTGTGACCGAGTGCCTTTTTCACTGGCCCATATCCCTTGTGGATACCGGGCTGGCACATGTCCCTTGTGGATACCGAGCTGAATTAGATAATGTCCCATATCCCTTAGTAGATACTGGGTACATTCACAACTGAGCCTGAGGCTCTTATCACATATCGAGCTTTAAGCTCTTTTTCACTGACGACTTCGGTCATAACTGCCTTTATCTTTCATGCATTCATGTAATGGAATGCATCAATCACATATGCCCAATCAGTCACTTTCTTTCAATTTACACATTTCATCGGACCTAAGTCCGGCATTCAACATTTAAGTTGAGAATCACTTTTGTATTTATATGCATATTCACATTTCTCTTCGGAACTCGATCCAGAATTTAACAATCAATTTGTGTATCACATATTTCATTAAATTCACATACAAGGAGGCCATTTTTGGCTATAACGGGATGTTAGATAGATGTAAAAAATGGCAAATTATCTTTTGAGATAGGTGAGGATTGTGTTCAATTTGACCTGTCAAAAGCCACTAAATTTTCGAGCTTGTCTGATGATTGTTTTATAATTGATGTAATTAATTCCACTGTAAATACCCATTTGTCTAAACAACATTTAGATGATTTTCTTGAGCATTGTTTGATTACTAATGAAACACCAAGTGATGAGATTCCAGAAGTAGCCATGATTGCTAAAGCTTTAGCAAATCTCTCTGCAAATTACAAGGCTAAAGAAGAGCAATTTGAAGTTCTAGAAGTGGATCAACCAACTGAAGTGAAAGCATCTGAGGTAGAACTTAAACCCCTTCCCTCCAATTTAAGGTATGAATTTCTAGGCCCTGATTATACTTATCCTATGGTTGTGAATGCTAAATTGGATGTTGTTGATACTGAAAAACTTGTTAACGTCTGAAGAAAGCATAGAAAGGCCATAGGTTATTCTCTAGATGACCTTAAGGGAATTCATCCTTCTGTATGCATGCATAAAATCCTAATAGAGGACGACCATAGGCCTACCATTGAACATCAAAGGAGGTTAAATCCTAGTATGCAAGAAGTGGTCAAAAAGGAAATTTTAAAGTTGCTTAAGGTTGACATAATTTACCCTATTTCGGATAGTAAGTGGGTTAGTCCTGTTGGCCCCTGAATTTTTTTTAATTGATTAAGCATGATTAGATGATTTTTGAGGTTTTGATAGATTAATTTGTGTTGGACATAATTGACATGTTAATGTTAATTAGGTTAAATGGCATAAGTGATTAAAATTGAAGTGTTAGAAGTGTTAAGTTACATTAAGGGCATTTTGGGCATGTCACATAAGCATTTAAGTTCCTAGGCTTTTCATTAAGGGTAAAATGGACTTTTTAGCATTAATGAGGGTATAAAAGCAAGAGAAATGAGTTGGCTTACATAGAAGAAGAAGAGAAAATGAAATTTGAAGAGAAAAGAGGGAGAGAGTTCGTGAGTTAGAGGAAAAAGAAGGGTTAGATTAGGTTTTGATTTTTCTAAGTCTTCAAGGGGGATTTTCGAAGTTTTGCAAGGAGGAAAAAGCTAGAGGAAGGTTCAAGCTTTCATTTGAGCCAAGAAACCCTTTGGTTGGGTGAAGATTTAAGGTAAGTGAGTTTTAAGGTTTTGGATTTTTGAAGAGCTTTTGGTTCAAAAAGCTTAGGAAATGGATGGGTTTAGATATTCTAGGATCAATTTCATGCATTGGGTTCTTTAGGTTTCCAATTTTGAATCCTATTAATTAGGGTTTTTTGTGTGTTATTGTTGAAGAAGAGCAAGGGAGGCAAGAGGAGCAAGTGGAGAGGCCCATTTGAGCAAGATTCTAAGCAAGGACACTAAGGTAGGTTACATTTTTATACTTGTGTTAATAAGTCATAAATGTTCTTCAATTAAATGACATTAATGATTCTTCCAACTACCTCTTAAATGAGCCTTTATTGTTCTTTAATGATTGAGAAGTTACCTTATGTTTGTTGTTGTGTGTGAACTTTGGAAATAAATTCAAATTGTTTTGCATTTGTGATAATTGCTGCTTTTGATTGAGTTGAAGGAAAATGGCTTTCATGATTGGTATGGAATTTTGGTTGTTGAATTGTGAAATATGACATGTGCATGAAAAACAAGTTTTTCAAGAATGTGCCATTTGAGCAAAAATATTTTTAGTTCATGAAATTACATGTTATGTGGGTTTGGTTTAGTCCATCTAAGAATTGTCATGTGCACGTTGACCAAGTCAAGGCTTATCCCGCCTGCCCGCTAGTGGCACGGAGCTCCTTTAAGGACTCCCTCAAGTTTACGACTACACAAGGCCATTATATAAAATTGTGTAGTTCGTAATGTTTATGGACTTACCAAGCCATTTGTGATGTGTTTGTGTGTTTACATATGTTGACAAGTTTGAAAAATGTTTGGTTTATGAGAATTGTGTTTTGGTTGACAAAGTTGAGAAATTCATGTTTTATGAGTTTTAGTGAGAAATTGCTATGATTATGAATAATTCAATGGTTTTGCTTATTACCGAATATAAAAGTGTTACCCACGAGCGTTAAGCTCACCCCCTCGCATTCCGTGCCATCTCCAGGTGAAGAGCACGGGATCGATGATTGAGCATAAAGGCATTACTCCGGATTTGTTTTATTTTGTATTGCAAGTTGACTTTTGTAAAACAATGCTTTAGATGCATTTGGGAAATTGTTGTTTTTGTAAGTTGTATTTGGGATTATGTTGTAAAGTGGCTTGAAATACCCCCTAAAGCATTGTAAACTCCTACTTTTTGATGTAAATGAAGTACCTATGCATTATGTTGTTTATGCCATTTCAAGTTCTTACATTGCTATTTTTCAATTTGCATAAGGGTTCGATTGTGTTTGGAATTCAAGTGAAATTATGGAAAAATCTGTGTAGAATTGATGGATATTGTCTTCTTGAAAGTTGGAGAAGATCTTTTAATCTTTCCAACGATATGAAGTTTGTGAATTTTGGATGTTGGAATGGAGAGATATGAGAGTTGGGATACTGCTTTTGGTTTGTATATTGTGACAGCTATGGTGATTGATAGAATTGGGGGTTTTGATGAACTTGATGATTGAGATTTGAGAACTTGTGAGTTAGACTTGAGTATTTGAGTTGTTATGAAGTGTTTTGGTATTGGAATAAGTGAATTTGGGAGGAATATAAGTGTTTATGATGTTAGGATGGTTGTTGGAAGCATAGGAGGGGCATTAGAGGGCTTTGGGGAAGCCCCATGTCCGTTAAACGAACTTAGATATCCGTTTAACGGACCTTCTCAGGTGTAAAAACACCCCTTTCCCAGTCCATGTCCGCTAAACGGACATCTTCTCGGGTCATTTTGGCATCTTTCACCCGATACATGTCCGTTTAACGGACATTCACTAGAAAGCTTGTGATTTTTGACCCTTTTAGAGGCAAAATCTGACTTTGTGTTCTTCATTAAAGTTGTAGGTATGGATGTCTTCTTTCTAATGGTCAGAAACGAACTCAATCCGACATCTCGATTGAAAGTTATAGAGATCGCGTCAAGATAGGTTCAAATCAATTTAGGGTATAAACATGGTCTACTCTTTTGGGCATAACTCCCTCATCCGACCTCCAAATGAAGTGATTCTTGAAGCAATGGGTTTCTAAGACATGTATCTACCCTCCATGAAAAATGGCATCTTTTGGAGTTGTATCGAGAGAGTTTGAATTAGAACAAGTGAGGGGTCGGGTTGAAGAGCATAATTGGAGTATGAGCGTACTTAGGCTTTTTAAGCATATCTTGAGTTGTAGAACTCTGTTTGAGGTGTTTCTTGCTTCAAAATAAACTAGATACTTAGAGTTACAATTTCTATGAAGAATTCAACATATGATTTTGGTGTTTGGTTAGTGTGCGCTCACCACCATTGTGGAATGACAACAAATCACCTTCAGGGTTTCAAGCACAAGGTTCAGGACTCCGTACGTTGGGCTCCGGAATCGGGGTCCAACAAGTCCAGTCCATGTAGTTCCTAAGAAAGGAGGGATGATAGTAGTGAAAAATGAAAAGAATGAACTCATTCCAACTAGGTCTGTCACCGGATGGAGAATGTGCATAAATGACTGTAAGTTGAATTCTACAACTAGGAAAGATAATTTTCCCCTTCCCTTCATTGATCAGATGTTAGAAAGACTTGCTAGGAACTCTCATTTTTGTTATCTTGATGGGTATTTGGAACATAATGGAAGTGTTTATGGATGACTTCTCTGTTTATGGTTTGTCATTTAATGATTGTTAGAAAAATTTGTCAAAATTGTTGGAAAAATGTGAAGCAGCTAATTTAGTTTTGAACCGGGAGAAGTGCCATTTTATGGTACAAGAGGGGATTGTATTGGGTCATTTGGTGTCAAGTAAATGTATTGAAATTGATAGAGCAAAAGTAGAAGTAATTGAAAAATTGCCCCCACCTACCTCAGTAAAAGGTGTGAGAAGTTTTCTTGGACATGTTGTTTTTTATCGATGGTTCATTAAAGATTTTTCTAAAATAGCAAAACCTCTCATACGTTTACTTGTCAAGGATGTACCTTTTGAATTTTATGAGGATTGTTTGGGTGCTTATTATAGGTTGAAAGATGCCCTAGTTACAGCTCCGATTATGCAAGCACCCGATGGGATCTTCCATTTGAAGTGATGTGCGATGCAAGTGACCATGCTTTGGGAGCTATTTTGGGACAAAGAAAAAACATCAAACCTTATGCCATCTACTACGCTAGTCATACTTTAGATGAGGCTTAGATTAATTATGCCACTATAGAAAAAGAATTTTTAGCAGTCATTTTTGCTCTTGAAAAGTTTAGATCTTACCTAATTAATTCTAAAGTTGTTGTCTTTACAGATCAAGGAGCTATACGACATTTGTTGAAGAAGAAGGACTCCAAGCAACATCTTATCCGATGGGTCTTATTACTGCAAGAATTTGATTTGGAAATCAAGGATAAAGATGGTACTGAGAATGTGGTAGCTGATCACCTTTCCAGGATTACTGTTCCCAGTGAAGACTATCCAATTGATGATTCCATTCCGAGAGAACACCTATTAGCTATATCATCTCTTGCAACAACATGGTATGCAGACTTGGTTAATTACATCGTTTGTGGAGTGTTCCCACCAGAGATTACTTATCAACAAAAGAAGAAACTCATCTCTGATGCTAAATACTATGTGTGGGAAGAGCCATTACTGTATAAATATTATGGCGATGGTATTTTTAGACGGTGCTTGCCTGAAGATGAAGTCCAAAGTGTTCTTTACCACTGCCATTTGACAGTTTATAGTGGTCATTTTGGTCCAGATAAGACAGTCGCCAAAGTTCTCCAAGCAGGTTTCTTCTGGCCTACTTTGTTCAGAGATATGAAGCAATATATGGCTACATGTGATAATTGCCAGTGGTTAGAAACATGTCAAAGAGAGCTGAGATGCCGCAAACTGGAATTTTGGAGGTTGAATTGTTTGATATTTGGGGAATTGACTTTATGGGTCCGTTTCCTAATTCCCATAA
>JAOQMQ010000196.1:17952073-17962847 GCA_027563845.1 Erythroxylum subrotundum
ATATGCCAATGGCTATAAGTATTTTAGCCACTGAGCTGTGTAGCTCATCCCACGATTTCCACTCCTCAGGTGCAGACTAAGAAGACCCGTGAATTCTTTGCAGGCAATTGGACAATTTCGGGAGAGTTAGCTTTTGTATTAGTTAGCTAGATATTGATAGCTTTACAAGCATATTGATCATAAATCATCAATTGTATTTTTGTAACCCTTGTAAAGATTTTTGATGTAATTTCAATATGTTAGTAAAGTTATGGATGGAAATCTTGTATGAACTTACTTTTGAAATGGAAATGAATAGAGAACTTGAAAGTTCCTTTTTGGCATGATTTTGGTAACTTTTGTAAATTTGGATTGATGAATGTGTGTGTTGCTTGGAATTGCCTTTTTGTATGTGTTAGCATAGGTTTGAGTTGAGTTTTGGGGGATTGAGGTAGTTTAGATTGATCTTTAAATTTGGAAATTTGAATGTTATTAGAGTTGCTTGGCTCTTGAAGGGGTTGTTTGTGGGAAGTTATGAAGTGTATTTGGTGTTAGGACAGAAGGTAGAAGCTTTAGGATAGCTTTGAAGAAGGTCTGAAATTTTGTCCAGTGTTTGTCCGTTAAACGGACATGCATGTCCGTTTAATGGACACTCTCGGGTAAAGCTGGGGTGTTTCTCCAGCGTTTGTCCATCAAACGGACATGCATGTCCGTTTAACGGACATTCTTTGCTGTTTTGGTGCGTTTGTCCAGTTTGTGTCCGTTAAATGGACATGCAAGTCCGTTTAACGGACATGCTCTGTTAGGTTAGTGTTTTTGCCCAGCGTGTGTCCGTTTAACGGACATTCTCGGAAGAGAATTGGGCATTTTTGGTCACTCGATGTCCGTTTAATGGACATGTGTGTCCGTTTAACGGACATCCTCAGGCCAGCTTCAGTGTTTTGTGTTTTTAACTATTTTCAAAACCGATTTTCGTTTTAAGGTCTTCTTGAGGGTTGTAGGTCTCGATGTGTTCTTTCAACTGGCCCAAGAATGAAGGCGTTCTGATAATTGTAGCAAAAGTTTTGCTTTTCGCGCCAAGTGTAGTTCAGTTGGCATTAGGGTTTGCTGAGACAACCCTTTAGGGTCAACCACTTGCATTTTCGTCTCTGGTTCGGATAGTTGGACTTCGGGAACGGGGTCCAGCAGAAGGAACTATAAAATAGCCTATCTTTGGCATCTGGTCTTCCATTAAAATCTATTCAAAGAGTAATTGTAGCTTTTGGAAGATTAGACGATCCTCAGACTAAATAAGACAGAGACTACTGGTTGAGGGCATGTCAAAAGGTTTAGTCAAGATATGTTTGTGAAAGAACCAGAGCTGTGACATGACTATATTATTTTATCTACTCTTAGGGAATTAAGAGAATAAGAAGTAATGTTTTTCAAAATAGGACAAATAGAATCTTAGAAGTAAGGAGGAATCACCAAACTATTTCTAAAGATCAATATGCAAAATTTAGAACTGTTTGGGATTCTATTCATGATAGTAGTAGCCAGGTAGGTTTTATTGATAGGACCTAAAGGGAAATCATACCAAAACTAGGTCATCTCTTGATTCCCTATTACATGATTAATGTAATGAGCCAAAGCATTCCTTAGTTTGAGCATTCACTACATGGTCCATGATAAGTAAGGCTTCAGTTTGATGTTTTAGAAACTATTACCTTTAAGATACTCACTTTGACTCATATGTGATTTTAGGCACAATTCGAAAGTAAAGAAGTTAAAGTGAGTCAAAAAGCAAAATATTTGAGCCATTTTCTAAAGATTAATTTTCACTTGTCTTCATGGAGCAAGAAGAAGAAATTAAAAGATAAGAAGAAAATTAAAAGAAGAAAAATGCAAATAATGTGAGTTGCATGGATTATGCATGCAATTACGTTAATTAGCAGCTGGGAATTGAATGAGACAAAACGACAGCACTGGAAGCAGATAAAGGCAGCTGGAAGGAAGCAGTTTATGACCAAAATGACATTCGATGCAGTAGCATAAGGAGGAAGCCAGGAGCAAAATGACGCATCATATAGCATATGGAAGAGACTGAAATGACAGTGAGGTTGGAGAGAAAACGCAGTCTATGTTTCATACAAACGCCTTGCAGAAATGCAGACAATCTACATTACGCAAACATAGTCTACGTTGTGTTAAATGCAGACAAGGACTAAGTTCAACGCCAAGGTAGTAGGAGGGTTTTAAAACGTGAACTGTAAGTTGGACCACGAAGTTAATTTATTAAATCAGTGAATAGTGGAGAGAGGCTTGCGACAAAAAAGAGGAGGAGGTGCTATAGGGGTTTTGGGTAGGGTTATTTCAGTGGGGCTGAAGCATTTTCTTTGGAGAGACCCATGGAAGGCTAGGTTCCTGATGCCAGTTCGGAGGTGACATCGACGCCGACGACCCTGGGATAAGTGTATTTCTTTGTTGTTGTTGTTTATTCCTCTCATTAGAAATTGATTGTGTTATCCTATGTTAATTGATTTGGATTTTGTGTATGGATAATTGGATTTTTGTTATTGTTCGGTTATTTATGTATGAACCCATTGGTTATTGTGAAAAGATGATTTTAATGTGTTCATTGAATCGGTTATTTGTAAACTCATTGCTAGAATTTTGATATAATCCGTAATTGTTATGTTGAAATTCACGTGCAGCGACTAATGATCATAATCATTAGCGATAACATGACCTGAGTTAAATGACGCATCGTATGTGGTTGTTGCCTTGATTAATTAGTTTTCCTAATTCATAATGCTACTACCTAATTAAACCTAGAGATCGTATCCTAGGTTATTTGGTAGTTATGTTTAATTAATGATCGTATCTTGATTAAACAAAACCTAAAAGAAAATTAGAGTTAATTATTAAACCATAATTAATATTTTCTAAGAGAGATTTAAAAACAACACATCAAGGACATATGTTTAATTAAGGTGTAGGCCAAGATTGAACTAGAAAACTATGTCCTTTTGAACCGAATTCCCCACTTTTATCATTTTTTGCATCTTTTCTTTAATTTGTTTTTATTAGTTAGTTTCATTTTATTTTCTTCTTTCTAAAACCAAAACTCCCCCGTTAAACCTAAACACTAGTTAATTTCATTTCAACAACTTTACACACACTCTTTGTGGGATCGACCTAGACTCACCACTATTATAGTAGTAGTTTAGTTATTTTATTTTGACTAGCATTACGACACGCTGTCAATTTTTGGTGTCATTGCCAGGGAATGCAGTGATTTTAATTTTTATTTGTGATTTTAATTGGTGTTTTGTATCTATTTATTCGTAATTGATTTCTTTTCAGTTATTTCGTGATCTTTCATTTTTCTGTTTCGTGTTTATGAAAAAATAATTAAAATTCACGGATGGAAGTAATTTTTTCTTTAACTCTTACTCTCAATCCTATAACCAAGGTTAGACTGATCATCCTAAATTTGGTTATGGATGGGATAACCATCAAAATTACTTCTATGATAGTTTGCAGAACACACGGCAATTTTCGTGTGGACTAGAAGCTTCTTGTCAAAACTTAGGTACATCTCTAAAGGAATTGATGAATGTTGTGATTACTAGCAATCTCTAATTTCAACAGAGCCTACAATAACAGTTGCAACAGTTCCAGCAAGAAATGAGTTATATAACGTCTAGAAACCACAACGTAGCAAGCCAATTGGGTGAGATGGCGGCGAGGATCAACTACCTAGAATCACAAATGGAAGAGGAACAACCATATCAACTCGAGGTATACCCAATGGACATTAGTGCCAAAAGCTTACAGAGTGATAAGGAGCTTGAGAATTTTAAGAGTATTACTCAAGGAGTTGCTTGTGTAGAAGAAGCAGAGGAGGAGCTTGAAGCAGAAAAAGACGTATCTTTTAGCTCGGAGGTAAGTAATGAGTTCCATTTTATTGTTGAGAATGACTCTTCAACTTTATATAGCAAATTGGAGGAATTAAATGACGAAGAAAAAGGCAAAGAGACATTTGAGATCTTTCTAAAGTGTATGAACTCAGTCGAGATGGAGAATCTAAGGATAGGGAAGATGCTGAATGGGGATGATGATTAACTAAGGCCTTATCTGGAGCAACCCCCCATAGAAGTGGCGCTAATTATAGTACTAGAAGATCATAATTATGTCAAGTGAGGAGGAAACATGGAGTCGAGCCAGCGACTCTAAAGAAAGGCACTTTTTGGGTGGCAACCTAAGGGAAGTAAATTTCTTTTCTTTACATTTTCACATTTCTTTTTATATGCATATGTGTTCTTTGTTGGTTTGTTTCTCACTTGTTTTAAGTTTTCAATCAAAATGAGAGAAAAAGTAAAACAAACAAAAAAACTTTTTCTCTTTTTTATTGATTATGGGATTATATAGTCATGATTAGAGTGTGAATTGACTAGAGAATTCATAGTAACTTTAGCATGTATTTTTACTCTTGTGATTGGTTGAAATGCATTATCTTTAGAAGAGTAGTGATTAGTGGTAGACAAAGCCGGTGAGATTTTGAGCCTTATTAGATTGACACATCCATATCAGTCTTATTGTCTTTTGATAATGTGTGACCTTCATAACATGTACATCTTGAATTTGCTTTGAGTTCTATTTGAGACCACATTTTTATCACATGCATTAATATGGAAATGATTAGGCATTCTTTATTTTATAAGCTACATTAGCCAAATAACCTGCTCCATTAACATCATTTTTCCCTTGTTAAGCCCCCTTTGAGCCTTATTAGCCTTTCCTTTTGTATCAATTATATTACATGCTTTATACTTAACCAAATGTCCTACCCAAACCATAAAGCTAGTGGAACATTTGTGTTTTTTGAGTTTGTGGATATACAAAATTCTAAGTGTGGGGGTGTATATGTGTGTCAGTTGGTTAATGTTGGGATGATTTGTTATGTCTTATCATTGAAATTCCCATGTTAATGTATTTTCTTTTAATGTTAAAAAAAAGAAGAAAGGAAAAGAAAGAAAGAAAAGAGAAAAGCACAATAAAAGAAAAGAAAGAAAATGCAAAAGAAAGAAAGAAAGAAAAAGAAAAAGAGTGAAAATTTTGTTTAAATAAAATTTTCGAGGAGGAAGTGCATATAAGTTTGCAAAGTTATTCATAATTAATGCATCTTCCTAGAGTTGTAATGAATGTGTTATTTGAGTATGTTGAACATGTGGTAGATGTTGGCTTGGAAGCTTCACTTTTATGGTTTCAATATATTGTTGGCATAAATTGTATGAGTGATTCCTTCACATTAGTATATGCTTCATGTGGTTTGTGTGTGAGAGCTGAAATGAGTCGTCATAGCTGACGGTAGCCAGTTAGGTATGAGTGTGAACTTGTGCACTTGATGTTATATTGAGTATTGCATTTGTTTAACTAGCTTTAATGACTTTTATGCTACTTGAACCAATTACATCTCACCTCACCTTTGCCCATATTACAACCCTAAAAAGTCCTTTTATTCATGATTTTGCATGTGAACATTAGTGGTGGAGAAATGAAATGATATGAAAAGTTGTGGATTGTCATGATCATGAATGGTGTTGAGTGTACCTGTGTATATATTTAAGTAAACACATTTTCCAAGTCTACCATTAGATTGCTCATTTTTGAAGATAATGAATGTTGATTGGTCATGAGTAAAAGCTTGGAATGTTAAATTCTTGCTGTGTTTTTGAAATTCATTTATCTTTGTTTATGATTATGTATTCTTGGAACATATGGGAAATGAGTTAATGTTTTTGGTTCTTTGAGCTTAATTTTCATGTTTTGCCTGAGGACGGCCAAAAGCTAAGTGTGGGTGAAATTGATAGGTACTTAATTGATTATGAAATTATTTCATAACACTTAGTGATTGTTAACATGAAATTGCTTAAGATACTCACTTTGACTCATATGTGATTCTAGGTATAATTCGGAATCAAAGAAGTTAAAGTGAGTCAAAAACATGATATTATGGCCATTTTTTGAAGATTAATTTTCACTTGTCTTCATAGAGCAAGAAGAAGAAATTAAAAGAAGAGAAAAATGCAAATAACGTGAGCTGCATGGATTATGCATGCAATTACGTTAATTAGCAGCTAGGAATTAAATGAGACAAAACAGCAACGCTGGAAGCAGATGAAGGCAGCTAGAAGGAAGCAGTCCATGACTAAAATGACAGTCCATACAGTAATATAAGGAGGAAACTAGGAGCAAAACAGCACAACATGTAGCAGATGGAAGAGATCGAAACGACAGCGAGGTTTGAGAGAAAACACATTCTTCGTTTCTTGCAGACAACTGCGTTAAACGCAGACAAGGATTGTGTTCAAGGCCAAGACAACAAAAGGGTTTTAAAACATGAATAGTAAGTTGGACCATGAAGTTAATTCGTCAAATCAGTGAATAGTGGAGAGAGGCTTGCGATAGAAAAGATGAGGAGGTGCTACAGGGGTTTCGAGTAGGGTTATTTGAGTGGGGCTGAACCATTTTCTTTAGAGAGACCCCTAGAAAGCTAAGTTCCTAATGTTGATTCGAAGGTGACATCAACGTCGATGACCTGAGATAAGTGTATTTATTTATTTTTGTTGTTTCTTTCTCTCATTAGAAATTGATTTTGTTATCCTATGTTAATTGATTTGGATTTTGTGTATGGATGATCAGATTTTCGTTATTGTTTGGTTATTTGTCTATGAACCCATTGGGTATTGTGAAAATATGATTTTAATGCATTCATTGAACCGTTTATTTGTAAACCCATTGCTAAAATTTTGCTATAATTCGTAATTGTTATGTTGAAATTCATGTGTAGTGACTAATGATTAGTAATCATTAGGGATAACATGACCTAGGTTAAATGACGCATCGTATGTGGTTGTTACCTTAATTAATCAGTTTTCCTAATTTGTAATGCTACTGTCTAATTAAATTTAGAGATCATATCTTAGGTTATTCAATGGTTAGGTTTAATTAATGATCGTATCTTCATTAAAAAAACCTAAGGGAAAACTCAGGTTAATTATTAACTCACGATTAATAGTTTCTAAGAGAGATTTAAGAACAATAAATCAATGAAATATGTTTAATTAGGTGTAGGCAGAGATTTAACTAAAGAATCGGGTCCCTACTGAATTCCCCACTTTTATCATTTTTTGCACGTTTTCTTTAATTTGTTTTTAGTAGTTAGTTTCATATTATTTTCTTCTTCTGAAACCAAAGCCCTCTATTAAACCTAAACACTAGTTAATTTCATTTCATCAACTTTGTAAACAATCTCTGTGGGATCGACATAGACTCACCACTACTATAGTAGTACTTTAGTTATTTTATTTTCAGTAGCGTTACTGTTGGACCCCGTTTTCGGAGCCCAACAATCGGTTCCTGATATCAAAGAACTTTAGGCCCAAGTCCCGACCCCCAAGGCTGAACCCGGGGTGACCCGTTGAAACAGTCGTATAAGATAAAAGCGGAAAGGATTTCAATTAAAACGAATCCTAGCGCGGCAACAAAGAGGAGTTCATCGCGGCGTAAGCAAATCCTCACCACGACGAAGTCGCAAAAAGGGGACGCTCGTTGCGGCGACAAATCGGTACGTCGCGGCGAACCAATGGGAGTTCGCTGCGATGACCACTAGCCTCGTCGCGACGTGTGTCCCAAAATCATAACTCCGACATCTAACATTCAACCATTCAAACAAACATACATTCACATCTAACATCAAGCTAAGCATACTCATATACAAAAGGAACTTCAATTCTTCATACCATTCAACAACTTCTTCCTACACATATTCAACCCCATTTTTCACTCCTAACTATCACTAAACATGGTTCATTCATCCAATTAATGCTTATACTTACTTGATGATGCTTCAAATTCTTCAAATTCTCCAAAACCCTAGCTTGGCTTTCTTCTCTTCTTCTTTTCTCCTCACACCCACGACACTCTCTTCTCATACAAGACAAAAATCACTTCTTCTTCTAACTTACACTCTTAAAGCTTGTAAAATGACCCTTATGCCCTTCCACTTATGCCTTAAAACTTAAAGGTTTAAGTGTTATGCCACAAATGCCTTTATACATTCTTTCAACATTAATAACTTAATTCCATCAATTCAACAATAAATCCTCCTAACCTTTAACATGCTAATTACTCCAAAATAATTAATCTAACAAGACCTCAAAAATTTTAAATCATGCTTCATACAATAAATAAAAATTTGGGGTCCAACAGTTACGATGCGCTATTAGCTTTAAATCCAATTCTCAGTTTAATCTTGACCTTCATACAAATGTGCATAATCAGTCGTCATATTTTTATTATACCTCTCCTTGAAACTACTAACCGTAAATTAACAACAAGCTTTATTAATATCAGTTTTCCTTAGGCTGTAACTAATTAAAACAAGCTCTTTAATTAGGTCTAGTTATCAGACAATCTAAAATAAGCTCCCTATATTTTAGTGTACTAACCGTATTATAGATTAGGAAAATATATTAATCTAAGCAACAACCACATAAGCTTAAATGATTCAACCTATTATATGTTATTCTAATGGTGCATGACCACTAGTTTACCATACATTAATCAAATTCACAGTAATTATGGATTGCAGTCTTGATTATGGCAACAAATTCAGACATTAATAATCTAGGAGGCCTATTTAAATCATTTATACATAAATCCCAATCTTTAAAAATATAATAATATAGTCAATTTCAAAAGTGATTTAAGAATAACGTCACTAACATTAATCAATTCCCAAACATGTTCATTAGTGTTGATATCCCATTTTAATTGGAAAAAAGAAGATTAGCTGCCTATAGATTTAAAAAGGAAAGGAATATTCCTATTTTTGTCTTTAATTTATACAATCTTGGATCTCCACTTGATAAGATAAAAATGATTTTACACATCTTGCAGGTAATTATCTAATTGACATTTTTCCTTGCTCAAGAGATCTACATTATCTGGATTTGGAACTAGTAGATTTTAAAACTTGGACAACCTTACTTTAGCCACCGCTACAGTTAATGTATTGGTCCCTCTGGATTAACTCAGTTGTTTAAGATCCCCCTTAATTTCCTTAAGTTTCTACACATAACAGTATTGTTTAGATCCAAAGACTGACTTCCTAACACCTTTCTACAAGTCTCCAAGAATCCATTCTGATGGGCTAAGAAGTTGTTAAATTTGAATGGTTATGCCTTACTAAAATTGGGAGAAAACCTGACAACCTTATCGGTGTGTGGTCAGGAATAAGGGGTCTATGAATTTAGTTGTACTATTAGGGATCTTAGATAACTAGTAGGGATTTATAAGAGCCTTATCAATTTTTTTTCTTATAAACCAACAAGTACCTTGATTATTGTTCCATTTATAAAAATGCCCTTTTGATTTTAAATCAATGACCCTCAGATGATTAACTTAATTCAAGAAGTCCTTTGTAAATTTACTAAGATAGCACTTAACTTGAGCTTTAGCTCTATTTAAGGTGAAATTAAAGTCACCACAAATAACTCAAGGCATGTTAACATTGATTTCCAAATTCATGAGATTGTTCCAAAAACCATTCCTTTGGAATGCAAAATTGCTAGCATAAACTACTATAAGCAAGATGATCACTTTGTCCACTTTGAAAGAGATATTTAGGTGCATCATTTGATCATAAATACTTATAACCTCTACCTTAATTTTGTCTAAGTTAAAGCAAATGATGATTATGCCTAAAATGTGGTGAGAATGATTAAAGACAAAACTCTAATGCTTCCCCAAAATGTCAATCTTTTTTATATTCTCCAACTTTATTTTGTTTCCAAAAGACCAAGTAATAAAAGTTTTTCCTTAAAAAAATCTCTCAAAGCATGTTGTTTAAGAGGACTATCTAGAACTTTAACATTCTAAACTATAATGGATATTTAATGCTTTTTACCCCTGGAGTTAGAAACCTTACTCCTCTAGGATTTTCTTCTACTTATCACAACCTAGAAAGACTCTTTATCGATCTGAGTATCGACTTCTTTTATAACATTTTCATCATGGATTATAGAAATAAAACCAGTGATAGCCTTTTTAAACTCATTTTTATTAAGAAAGCCAACTTTATCTATTAAATTAGAGGAATCAATTTTGTTGGGAGTAAGTACTATTGCATTAAGCATCATATCATGCTCCCAAAACCAACTTTAAGAGAATTATCAACAAATTCTAAGATAATACCATAATTAGAAACATTTTGATGTAGATTGGACAAATTTGAAACTAGAACAACTTCATTAGGAGAACGATTTTCATTCAAAACAGCTGAGTCCTCATCAGGTTTCTTAGAGCTTGGAATAACTTTAGTAAAATTCATAACACCATTCATTACAACAAAATCTGATTGATGAGCTATGTATTGATCTTCATTAACAAGTTCTTCATAGCTTCCATTCAAGAAAGTTCTACCTATTAGCTTCTAAACCTCTTTAGGATTCAAACTTGGAGGTTTTCAAGTATAGGTAATATTGACTCTATCCTCTATAAGCTTCATGCTGTCATTAAACCTTATTATAGCAACTTCAACAGGTATGTCTACGTATGCCTCCACTACTATGCATATTCTTAGAAAGTTAAGCTTTTTAATATTAGTAGTAATTTGGTTAAGATACAAAGATCTTTCAGTTGAGTCAATAAGGTAGTTAAGACCTTCAATGGCAGTGACGTAGCTACATGGAGCTACATGGGGGCATTGGGCCCCCCAAAGCTTTTTAAAAAAATTATTTTTAATATA